>BLSH010321015.1:242747-261151 GCA_018402905.1 Glandirana rugosa | reverse complement strand
GACGCCGAAAAGGCCTTTGATAATATCAGCTTTACCTGGCTCTTCATGGTTATGAAGTCATTTGGCATCTCGGGTCCTATTTTAAATTATGTACATAAAATGTACGCTTCCCCCTCGGCTCGCTTAGTCACCCCTAATTTTATGTCTCCGGTGATCCCCCTTTCCAAGGGCACTCGTCAAGGCTGCCCCCTTTCCCCTCTCCTTTTCAACCTTGCCCTAGAACCCCTATCTAGAATCCTAAACTCACCTGAAGGAATTAGCGGGATAGCGATTGGCAACTCCTCCCTCAGATCGGCACTCTTCGCCGATGATATCCTTCTCTTCTCCTCTGACCCCCCCCCGAGATATCTCTTACACTCAGGAACTGTTCGAGACTTTCAGATCATGTTCAGGATTGAGAATTAACTTTGAAAAGAGTGAAATCCTATCCCTAAACCCCCGGGTATCTGGTTCTTGGATACATACATCTCGATTCACGGTAGCCAAGAAACATATAACCTATCTGGGAATATCTATCGGAAGAGAACCCTCATCGCTCTACTCGCTAAACTACCCCCCAGTGATCAACAAGATAGTACAGGAACTAGGGAACTGGGCGTCTCTCCCCCTCTCCCTCTTCGGCAGATGCCACCTTTTCAAGATGGTTTCCTTTGCAAGACTACTTTACCCTCTTCAGACCCTACCCCTGCTCCTTAAACATAAAGACGTTCAAAAAATTCATAACGCCATACGTCTGTTCATCTGGCAGGGTAAAAAACCCAGAGTGTCCTTTCGCAAACTCTACCTGCCGAAGGGGGAGGGGGGGACTGGCCTCCCTAACATTAGGATCTATAATCTCTCCTGCCTTCTCAGGCAAGTGCTCGACTGGTTCACTGGACGCTCTAGATATTCTAACTTAAAGCTTGAAAGTGCCTTGGTTGCTCCCTTCTCCCTCCAGGCGGTTGCCCACACCAGACTCTCAGTACTACCTGAACACATCAGGACCAATTCTCTAATCCGTGACACGGTCATCGCCTGGAGGGAGGTGAGGAAGATACTAGACCTCCCATCCGGTGTCTCTCGCTTCCTTCCCATTGTTGGAAACCCTAGTTTCACTCCCTCCCTCCCCAACACCCCATTCTCGCTTTGGGCATCACGGGGACTAACACTGATCCACCAAGCCTGCTCCTCGAACGGAGACCTAGCCAAACCGTTCCCAGAACTGGCCGAAACATATTCCCTGCCCAAGACGCACATTTTCCCCTACCATCAACTGAAACATTACATCAACACGGCTATCCTCCCTTTCCAGAAATGATTTCATCCTTCATTTATAGACTCCTTAGCGAATTCGGGACAATACTCGATCACCCACATATACTCTCAACTTTCCCACCACCAGACCACTAACCACTCGCTAACACCCTTTCAACCTTGGGCCAAGGCCCTCGAGGACCCCGAAGCCCCGGCCAAAATCCTAGTGGGATACCGTAAAATGCGCTCCCTCATCGTCTCTGAAAAATGGAGAGAAACACAATTTAAAATAGCACATAGGGCATACTTCCCTTTCTACCATAATCCGGAGAGCCCATATACCCCAATATGCCCCTGGTGCTCAGCCCCCAGACCTACACTACTACATAGATTCTGGAATTGCCCTAAGATAACGCTTTTCTGGGACCAAGTCCTACTCTACGTTAATAAAATTCTCAAACTTACCATTCCCAAGGACATCATGCTCTGTATTTTCAGCTACCACACACCACCTCTCACCGACACGCCTCCCCCAAGCTCATCAATACCTCACTGGGGTCACCTGTGTCTCCTGGCAGCTCGCAGAACTATTACGCAGGCATGGATCAGCTCAGACCCACCATCCCTGCCCCAAGTCAAAATAGCCATCCAAAACCTCTTTCGCATTGAATGGCTGGGTGCCACCTCCCAGGACCTCAATTCCTCGAAGCGCTTCTTTGCGAGATGGAGGAAATACATTGAGTCCTCCTTCCCCCCCGAGGAAATTCAACGTTATATGGTACCCTTTCGGTACACCGACTGGTATCTGAAGGCGGACCTCATGGGCACTTTGGGAAATCTCAAAATACCTACCCCTTTGGCCCCCTGACATTCCACGAGTTACATTCCACGAGTTACACCCCCCTTACGCATCAAGGGGATCACCCAAGCACCACATATCACCCCTAAAACAGCAAGACCGCATTATCCCCGTCTTGCAACGCCAACTCTTTTGCCAGACGTTATGCTCCTATCCTTTTAAGTATGAGATCACGCTGGACCCCCCCCTCTACCCCTGACCTTCTGTCAAATTGATATGAGTATGGCCTTCTGACTTACTATATCTGTAAAAAACAAATTGACTTTGTAGGTCAAGGCTCTAATCATAACTTGCGTTTACTGATGAAAAAAATGGTCTTAATCCTAACCTCTTCTTATACTTCCAACCTAAATACACCGTACTGGTGCCTTACAGATGCTTTATTTTACTTAAACGGTTGATCCTATATGTCAGTAAAGCCCAATATTCTGTACTGCTATGTATTACCCATGTTCTTGTGATACCGCTTGTGATAAAAAAAAAAAAAAAAAAAAAAAATACAAATCAAAAAAAAATTATAAAAAAACATTTTTTTTCATCGTTTTTGGCCGATTTATATTCTTCCTCATATTTTTAGTAAAAAAAATCACAATCGGCGTTTATTGATTGGTTTGCCCAAAAGTGGCCGCGTTTACGGATGATGAGAATTAATTTCTGGGGTTTTTATTATTTTTTTATATTTTACTAGTAATGGCGGCGATCTGCAATTTTTATTGGGACTGCGATATTGCGGTGGACATGTCGGACATTTTTGACACTTTTTTGGGACCAATGACATTTATACAGCGATCAGAAATTTAAATGTCCACTGATTACTGTATAAATGTCATTGGCCGTGCAGGGGTTAACCTGCAGGGGGAGATCTAGGGGTTAACTGTGTTCCTTAGGCGCGTTCTAACTGTGGGGGGGCCTGGCTACCAAGGGCATGAGAGATCTAACTGATCCCAGTGACAGGGATCAGTAGATCTCTTATGCCCGCACTGTCAGAATGGGGAACCGCCGTGTTTACATCGGCAGTTCCCCGTTCTTTTGCTGTGGCCACACACTGTCGCCCCCTAGCGGCCACTCCGCAAATCGACGTTTATTTATGGTGATTGGCGCGACACATCCACACTGCCGCAGTAAAATCCTTTTAAAGTGGTTAAAAAGAACTCAAAGGAAAATACAGTCTGAAATGTTTCTATATTTGCACACCGTAGAACGTCTACATTTCATAGGTATGATAAAATGTAACAACATCATTATACGTAATATTTATTATAAAAGCCTAATCAGCTCAATAATTTCTATAATTATATAAACAGGACCATTAGTTCACGTAAACACAGTAATAAGTAATGTAAAGACCTCTATGGTCCAATTTTTGAGATACAACCTATAAGTACACACAAAGCTACAACAAAGCTCTAGAATATTCTGCCTACAACGAATAGAATGATTCTTCATTATCACATGTAGGGTTTTAACCTTTCTGTACACACATCCTGTGACAAAAACATAGAATATCACACAGCATCTTCTTGTATCTCGGGTTTCCTAGAATCAGAAGAAGAGACTGGAATGAGATATATGAGAATGCTACAGTATTATACAAGAACAGGACTAATTCTAACAGAATCTGATGAAATTTATATAGAATTGTATCCAGAAATCCATAAATAACTGATATTACAAATAATGAAATATTGAAAATCAATAGATACGTCATTGTCCGTACAACTCTTTGAGATTTCCCATCGTTGTTGGCAGAGGAGCTGAGAGTTTTACTCATATTGCGAAGGTGCAGCTTGAGGGACACCAAGATACCAGCAATGAAGAGTATCGACATCCCAAGGGAACCGAAATAACTCAGATGGTAAATAATGTCCAACTGACTGTTCTGTGAATACATTTCTGTTGTGTTGAATGATGACAAATATAAACCGCTGGAAGATACTTGGACTTTCACCATTATATTCTTGAAGCCATTACCGAGAGACACCAACTCCACCAGTAGGATCATCCATGGGATCAGGACATCGATCTTCTCCTTCAGCAAGGAGAGGAGTCTACATCTGAACTGTGCAATTTTAATGAAATAGAAGAAGCACAGACAGGAGGACAGCCACATAGAAGAGTTCATCCCACAGATAAACAATTCCAGAATGATGGCGTCTCCTAAGTCATCCCGATAAAATGGGAAAAAAATGTTTAAAAAAAAGGTTAAAACAGCAATGCCATAAAACACGTTGGAAAAGCTTAGAGCGAGCATTATTTTGTCTATTGTTCTCATGCTTTGTCCCTTAAGGACATCTCCTAAACTTGTGAATATAATAAAAAAATTGGTGAGCATCCCAAAAAATGACAGCAAAGCCGACCATATCACTGATAAAACGTTAAACAAATCCATCATAAGCGATGATCGGTCTCTGGAATTCAGACTTTTTATGTCCAGGTAATTATTCTAAAACTCGTTCCTCCAGCGTTGTCCCGGTCAGTGTGGTACAGCGAGGCGGCTCTTTAGTTTTTATTAATAGTCACGTAGGAAACTAAGGAGATAGGAACAGATTTTGAATATATTAAAATGTTGTAAGGAGAGATCGGCGTGTATGAAAATAATTCTGCAGCTGGGCTCAGCTCTGGTTGTGTTATCCTGAAATGGAAACTAAAGTGTATCATTGGAGAGACGATATTTGGAGTTGCAAAAAAAAACCACTATAACCACCCCCAAGTCTGGCGGTCCGAGCCCCATGTTGTGCCCCTCACACACTACCTTCCTTATATCATCTAGTGTACGCTTTCTGGCAGATTTTTATGTAAAATGTATTTATTTTTTATTTATTTATTTTTTTACATTTTTCTGTTTTCATACGTATTTTATATATTTTTTTTTCGTATTTTTATTTTTTCTGTATTATTGTAATTGATGAATTGGTGCGATCGTTGGCACATCTCAAATCTTTCTGTTTAGCCAGACGATATTTGGAGTTTAAAAAAAACAAACAAAAAAAAACCACTATAACCACCCCCAAGTCTGGCGGTCTGAGCCCCATTTTCTGCCCCTCAAGCACCCCCTTCCTTATATAATCTAGTGTACTTTTTCTGGCAGATTCCTATTTAAAATTATTTTTTATAGTTATTTTTTATTTATTTTTTTTTTTTCTGTATTTTTGTAATTGATGTATTGTATTTTACATTTTTGTATTTTCATAAGTATTTTTTATTTTATATATTTTTGGAACTGATGTATTGTTGTGATCATTGGTTTGTACACAGCAGAGATCAGGCACATCTCAAATTCCTTTATTTAGCCAGAATAATCTTTCTCCTCCCAGCCACTCATTAGCTGGTTCTAATTTTTTTTTTAAATATATATATTTTTTTCATTATAGTAAGGACACTGCAAGGGAAGAATCTACAGTTGCCAGGTATACATATTTTATGCATATATTTATTTTTTATTTCAATGCTTTTAGTAGATTTCAAGAAATATAAACATTCACAAAATGCGGACAAAGCCGCCAAGAATATTATGAGATTTTTTAAAAAAACAATTAGCTATACCTATATATTTATTTCATTATAGTCAGGGCACGGGGGAACCTACAGCCAATGGTTGCCTACTCCCCCACAATGCAGAGAGAAATGTAAGCAGCAATAAATGGAGGGGGAGGGGGGTTTATGGTCAGTAGCAAAAAAAGAAAAAAAAAAGAAAATTAAATCTGAAGTCCAGTTAGATATAAAAAAATGAGTTATTGCACCTCTGTAATCATCAACATATATTTAAGTGTATTTTTTGTGCAGGTACCGGCATTGGTTATCCTTGTGTTAGCCTCTCGCAGTCCTGGTACAGCCGGGCTGTAGTATGCTCTGCAGGCTGCAGCAACCCAGTCTCAAGCAGCTGCTCCCTCTGACCGGTAGTGTAAGTAGAGGTGCAGTGCAGCACTGGAGCCAGCGCTAGAGGAAGCAAAGCCGATGCTTTATGTATAGCGCCACCTCCTATGACATGGGCAGGGCAAATGGGGTGGGGTCAGGGGTGGAGCCAATTAGGGCGGCAATATGAGGTTTCGCCTAGGGTATCAAAAATCTTTGCACCAGTCCTGCACCTAATCGCTGTGATAGCCTCTGATTGGCTATCAGAATGATTGGTCACTGTGAAGCCCGTCCCCTTGTTTTCCATCTCCGTGAATGGATGAGACAGATACATTGTATCTAAAGTCCATATTCCCATGACATACATTCCTGGAATAGGCTTTTAAAGGCCGGTTCACACTGCCACGACTTGAGCTCCCACTTGGGTCGCCCCAAATCGCTTGACATTAAAAATCCCATTGGAATGAATGGGAGCCATCTTAATGTACACTACTGAAGTCGCTCCCACTTCAAAAAAGGTTCCTGTACTACTTCAAGGTGCCTTCTATCCGACTTGTGCCCATAGAATTCAATGGAATTCGCCTCCAAGCCGGATCCCTTATCTATATTGAAGTGACTTTACAGGAAAAAGAAAATAATTTACCCAGCAAATTCCCAGGCAACCCCCTCCCTCCCTTCTCTAATTGACCACAGGCAAAGTCACATAGCATAGTCTAGTTTCAAGTTGCCTCAAAGTTGCCTTGAAGTCGCCTTGAGGTTGCCTCGAAGTTGACTTGAATTTGCCTTGAAGTTGCCTCGCAGTTGCCTTGAAGTTGACTTTTATTTGCCTTGAGGTTGCCTTGAAGTTGCCTTGAAGTTGCCTCGAAGTTGCCTTGAGGTTGCCTCAACGTTGCCTTGAAGTTGCCTCAAAGTTGCCTTGAAATTGCCTTGAAGTTGCCTCAAAGTTGCCTTGAAGTTGACATTAAGTTGCCTTGAATTTGCCTTCAAGTTGCCTCGAAGTTGCCTTCAAGTTGCCTTGGGGTTGCCTTGAAATTGACTTTAAGTTGCCTTGAGGTTGCCTCGAAGTTGCCTTGAAGCTGCCTTGAAGTTGCCTTGAGGTTGCCTCAAAGTTGCCTTGAAGTTTCCTTGAAGTTGCCTCGAAGTTGCCTTGAAGCTGCCTTGAAGGTGCCATGAAGTTGCCTTGAGGTTGCCTCGAAGTTGCCTTGAAGTTTCCTTGAAGTTGCCTCGAAGTTGCATGTAACATGTAGATATTCGCCAGCACATCAAGGATCTTTAGTTTTGTCTAAACGGTTTTTATTCAAAGATTGATCACATCACAAACAGTGTAGTGCAACGTTTCAGAGCCACATAGGACCCCTTTGTCAGGCATGTGATGAGGAAGGGGTCCTACGTGGCTCCGAAATGTTGCACTACACTGTTTGTGATGTGATCACTCTTTGATTAAAAACCATTTGGACAAAAATTAAGATCCTTGGTGTGGTGTGCTGGCCCATGCAGTATCTACAAGACACATTGGGGTTGATTTACTAAAGCTTGAAAGTGCAAAATTTGGTGCAGCTCCACACAGAAACCAATCAGCTTCAAGGTTTTATTGTCAAAGCTTGATTGAACAAGCTGAGGTTAGAAGCTGATTGGCTAGCATGCACAGCTGCACCCGTTTTTGCACTCTCAAGCTTTAGTAAATCAACCCCATTGTATCTTTCTCTGTCCTTTCAGAAGAAAAAAGTCTGCATAGGAAAAATGTTTTGATTAAATAAATAAATAAATTTAATAAAAAAACCTAGATCAAGGGTTGATCTAGGTCAGCCCCAAGGTTAATGTTTGGGTCAAGGTCAGGTTGAAAAGTCAAAGGTCAGAGTTGGTATTTTTTTTGGACAGGATTTATTTTTAATTATTATCAGTGTCAGTTAGCGTCGGTGTGTTTTAGGCAGGATAAAAACAAAACAAAATGTGCACTATTGTTTCTGGGCCACACTACGGGACAAGCAACAACTAACATCCACATATGTGGCATCGCTAGGATCGACAGGAGCAGGAGAATTTATTTTGGGTTGTTCTTTGGTAGGTCATGAGAGTAGCAAGAAATTAAAAACAATGTTTTTTTTTTTACTTGGGGCCAGTTTTCCTTAGATAACCCCTCCTCTTTCCCCTTTTCCTAGTTTTTATAGGACTGTGATAACATTGGGCAAGTGACAGGTTCAGAGCTGAGCAGCCCTGGCTTCATTTACTGCAGAGGAGATAGAGGAATTAATGTTCCTCAATCTCCTCCTGTTTGCCATCCTGAGACCCTAACATGTGGTCCCAGGCCCAAGGAAAGAGTAGGAGAGTGTGGGAACCATGGATGGGGGTGGCAGGGTGGTGGTAACCCCACCACCCACACGGTGAAAGTGATTAGGCGGCTACACAGCCACTCAGATTCCTTTTACATTACAGCCGGGAGATAGGTGAACAGAACACACACAAGCCCATGGCTGCTTCTATGTACATCCAGAGAGCTGAAGTAGTACATTTTGTTCTTGGGTTTAAATACATTTTATCTGATGACCCCCAACTGGGGAAGAGAAGAGGCGAAAAGAGGACTAGTGTAAGATTTTAGTTGGCTTTGTGAGAGCTTAAAGTGGTTGTAAAGGCTCAAGGTTTTTATACCTTCTATGCATGAAGGTAAAAAACTTTCTGTGTCCAGCTCCCCACTCAGCCCCCCCCCCAATACTTACCTGAGCCCCATCACGATCCAGCGATGTGCACAAGAGCCTCAGCTCTCCGGGGACTCTCCATACTCAACAGAAGCAGAAGCCATTGGCTTTCAATGCTGTCAATCACAGCCAGATAGCCAATGAGGAGAGAGAGGGGGCAGGCCAAGCTGTGGCTCTGTATGTAATTGTGAGCCCCCACATACACATGTATGCATACAAAAACCCATGCTTTTGGGGTGCCAACGTACAAAAATGGTGATTGCGCTACACGTGTTATATATCAAAAACAAATTAAGGCGAAAACCCCTAAAATGGGACTTTAGAGGGAACTCAACAGGAAATATATGAATTTTTTTTATTAAATTATTTAAAAAAAAATATTCCGGTCTGATAAAGAACTTTGCATAAAAATTGCTGTACATAATGTATACATTCACAAGGTCAGTGTCAGGTTACAACAGAATAAGGCAAGACAAAAGGTTGCAAATGAGCCACAGGGCTCTGTCTGGGAAGACAGAATATAGCCGACGCATTTCGTTTCAATGTTGTAGTACTCTTCTTCAGGGGTAAGTGGGTTATGCAGACAAAGCTTTCTCTTGTAGATGTTGGAAAAAAACCATGCTGCATGTGAAGAGTACAGCGGTTAAAAGGAATCGGCACTGCCTGCAACTCGGCGAGATCCAACACAGGGACAGAGGCCAATGGCCCCAACGCTCCAAGGCACAGAGGGCGCCCCACCCAACGCAAGGGAAAGGCCACTCCCTAGGAAAGGCGAACCACTCTGTGTAGTCCACGTGTGTGGTAAGCGTGAGTGGTGGATGACTCCAAAAATGTTTAAGTATGTGACTACA
The DNA here is from genome assembly GCA_018402905.1 of Glandirana rugosa. NCBI lineage: Eukaryota > Metazoa > Chordata > Amphibia > Anura > Ranidae > Glandirana > Glandirana rugosa. Next base: position 251,663 of record BLSH010321015.1, on the reverse strand, counting down.
TCAAACACATTCCCTTCAGTGTATGGGATGTTCCCAATGGATACACCGTCTCAATATTGGATAATATCAATAGTAATTATCTTCTCTTTATAGTGTAGCGTATGGAGTCACCCATCAGCAGTCTGTGTCTATAAACCCATGCTTTTGGGGCGCCAACGTACAAAAATAGTGATTGCACTACACATGTTATATACCACTGCGCACCCCAGGATCAGATCAATAATTTTAGCAGGAAAGCCCCTGGGTAACTCTAAACTGATGACCTGTAGGGGCTTTTAAATCATCCCCAATGGAAAGTATAGGGTGCAAAAAATGAAAAAGCAATTTTAATGCAATTAAATGCAATTTTAATGCTTGCCATGTTGGGTATCTAATTACTCGGTGCAACTTCATCTTTTATACAAAAAAGATGGCATTTTGCATTTCATAAACCGTTGCACTGATATCATGTGATATAAAAATTGGAGCTGCCACAAATGTATTCTCTAAGGCAAGGATATGCAATTAGTGGACCTCCAGCTGTTGGAGAACTACAAGTCCCATGAGGCATAGCAAGACTCTGACAGCTACAAGCATGACACCCAGAGGCAGAGGCATGATGGGACTTGTAGTTTTGCAACAGCTGGTGGTCCGCTAATTGCTTATCCCTGCTCTACGGCGTCTGCTTTTAGAAAATACAGGATGTTTGGGGGTTTTCAGTAATCTTCAGGCCTAAAATTATATTGTAAACAAAAAATGAAAAAAACGGCTCCGGGACTCCAGCTTAAGGATGTGAAAACTGAATCCATGTTTTCTTTAACCCCTTAGAACCGGCGCCTGGTGGCCCTTTAACCACTTCAGCCCCGGAAGGATTTCCCACATTGGGACCAGAGCACTTTTTTGTGATTCGGCGCTGCGTCACTCTAACTGACAATTGCGCGGTCGTGCGACGTTGCACCCAAATGAAGTTTGCTTCCTTTTTTCCCCACAAATAGAGCTTTCTTTTGGTGGTATTTGGTCCCCTCTGTATCATTTCTGATCACCACTATAAACAAAGAGCGACAATTTTGAAAAAAAAAAAAAAAAAGAATATTTCTTACTTTTTGCCATAATACATGTCCAAAAAAAATAGTATTCATCGGTAGAGTTGAGCGAACCCGTGGATGTTCGGGTTCCGTGGGTTTGGCCGAACTTCAGAAAAAAGTTTGGGTTTGGTACCGAACTTTACCCCGAACCCCATTGAAGTCAATGGGGACCCAAACTTTTCGGCACAAAAATGACTGTAAAAGAGTCCTGGAAAGTACTAGAGGGCTGCAAAATGATTTTAGAACAACAATCTGTCCCTTACAGCAACAGCAGGAACCTGACCCTATAGGAGTAGGAGATGATTTTAGAACCATAATCTGTCCCTCTAAGCAGTAGACTCTACCTAGTGCAGTCAGATCGTTCTGTAATGCAGGATGAGATCTGCAATCTGTCCCTAAAAGCAGTAGTAGTAGTAATCTCTACCTATCTATCTATCTGCAATCTGTCCCTCACAGCACCGACAGCATCCTCTTCCTACACTACCCAGAGAGCATGTGACATGCAGCACTACATGACTCCAGCCTCATAAAGAGGCTGGGTCACATGATGCACTGGCCAATCACATTAGTAGGCATGGCTGTGATGGCTTCTAGGGAAAACTAGTGAAACGCTTGTTGATTGACTGCACTGCAGCTATTCAACAGGCGGGAACAAATACCCGAACTCAGAACTCGAACCCAAACTTTTTTTCAAAAGTCCGGGTTTGGGTCCGGGTCACAGACACCCCAAAGTTCAGTACGAACCCGAACTTTACAGTCATGGTGCGACGGTCATACGACCGAACGTCCCAAATCGTATGTTGGCTGCAGTATCTTGCGTACTGACATGCACTAAGCGATCGTACAACCAAGCCAAACATAGTGACGTGTTACGAGCGTATAAAGAGGAAGCTCAGGTGAATGTGATTTGTGAATTAGGAATGTAGGTTTCCCAGAACAGACACTTCTGTGTGTTCCTGACTTCTGAGCATGCGTGTTTTGCACAGTACAACTTTGTTGGACCAACTTCTCTGTATACATGATACCGCTTGTTGTACAACCAAAGTTTTCTAGTCTGCTCATCTAACCTCTGTTGTACGACCATCGCCCATCGGCTGTTCTAATTGCGCATACTAACGGTCGGATGATCGTACAACAAGTGGTCGTTTTCATACGACCATCGCACCATGTGTACAGCCTTTTCATGACACCTGACAGAGTGGGGAACCGTTGTGTTTACATCGGCGGTTCCCTGTTTTTTTCCTGTCCCAGGCGATCGCGGCTTGCCGGCGGAGATCAAGTCCATCCAACTCACGGCCATACTGCTGGAGAGTGTGGTGGGCTGTTTATAGACGGCAATTTGCGCTCTCGAGCCACTCTGCAGCAGTAAATGTACGCGAGCAGCTCGTTAACCAGTTAAGGTGAGAGGTGGGGTGGGGCTTATTGCCATGTGACTGCCATGATTGGCGGTCACATGATTGGAAAGTTCCCGATCGCAAGCAGTGCTGCTTGTATCTGTACTGGGAGCGTGCAGGATGTGCAGGGAAGGAGAATCACGTGTGTCCTCTCCTGGACCGGGGCAACCACGGCCACAATAGGTCCCTATAGTGCACCCGTGTCAGACCAAAACAAGGAGGGGGCCATCAGGGGTAAAACACCCCTGTAAGACAGCTAGTCCAAAGAAGCACACGTCTGGGTCTCCTGAGGAAACTGCACGGGATATCTATAGCTGGTGCGGTTTCCTCTGGCGACCCAGACATGTGCTTCTTTAGACTATGGCTTATGGGGGTGTTTTACTCCTGATGGCCCCCTCCTTGATTTGTTCTGGCACAGGTGCACTATAGGGACCTATTGTGGCCGTGGTTGCCCCGGTCCAGGAGAGGACACATGTGATTCTCCTTCCCTCCTACTTTTTTGGACTTCTGATGGTTCAATACTGGTGGAGAAATACACCTTGATTGTTACCAAGCTTTCAGCTGGTTGAATTTTGTTGTGTGGGGACTTATATGGCTGACAGCTTTTGTCCTTGCTCCGTCTTTGGTCTCCCCAGTTGTGATGCCTCCAACTATGATATACAGCTGCTCTTTGTAGGTGTTTCAAATTAAGAATGGAGCTTTGAAGAAGCGGATTATATCTATATTTTTGGAACCGTGATGTCAGCTATCCATCTGGAAACACCAATTCTTACACCTTGGTCTTCATGTATTTATGGACCAATTTTATTATCTTTAATATGTGTTTTGTGTATATGTCTGTTATATAAATATATATGTATTAATAAACTTGGAAACATTTTTATATGTAATGTTTTTTTCTAATCTATTATGGATCTTTAGAGTAGCCCAGTAAATACCCAATAAGCTCTCTAATTCACTCTGTACAAATCACACTTTACTGAACAGATCTAACTAGATGACAGGAGTGACATAAGCAGAAAGGGGCTTTTTGGTCACCATGGACTCTGTCTTCAGCCTCACCTTATTTGTTTGTGGAACTCCTACTGAAATATAAGTCCTTTAGGAACCTGAGTACCCAGAGGACCATGACAGCCACCAACACCAGAGGGGTCCATACAAACATATTTACCATCTTGCTTATTGTGAAAGAATAAAACACCCCCCAGCCCCAACCCTCCACCGGGCTTACATTAAATATAATCTGTCCACACTTACCTCCTGAGAACTTCTAAGCTCTTCAGTACTCTGTAGAATGGTGGTCCCTAGTCCAAGCCCTGCTAGTGACCCCAAGTGTTTTCCTTGCTATTTAGCTGACCACCTTCTCTATACAAGGCGAGCTTGGCCAATTACGTTCTTTAACACTTTCCTTGATTCTGCGTAAGGTAAACAGTTTTACCATCACCAGAAAACCAGTGCAGATCTATGCTCATTGCCTACATGCTCATATTTTCAAGTGAAGGGGCAATGCTAGATGTACTATTCCAGTCCATCATGCACTTGTGAGCACTTGGCACCCAGCAGCCTACAAAACTGGTCTGTCACTAGGAGCAGTTGCTGAATGGTCTTCAGCTTGTCCCTGCATTTCTGGGACCTGATCAGCTGAACTTGCTTACCTGTGTATGACCCGGGTTTCCCTTGGACTTCGCCTCTGCTTTTGCCTCAACCCTTTTCATCTGATTACTCTGACCACTGTCTGGTTACTGGACTTGCCTTTGCCTGCTGATTCTGTAATGCTTTGCCCGGTTGTTACCGACTCTGGCCTGCTTCCTGGACCGGCTCTGCCTGCTGTTTCAGTCCCTCATTGCCCAGCTGTCACTGGCTACTGCCTGCATATCGGCTCTGCTACCATCTCCTGCTCTGGAGCCAAGCTGCTTCAGCATCCTGTTCTGAGGACTGCAACTCCCAGCTTCACCCACTCAAGGAGCGGACTTCCCCAGCCAGCTACTCCGGCATTCATGCCACTCCATGCCCTCAGACTCTCTGTCTCCACCTTCAGGAGTATTGGGCAGGAGGTGCAAGAGAGAGGTCTTCACAATGTTCCAGTTCCTACCAGGTAATACTCAGTTGTTCATCTCAGTCAACCACTTAAAAAGAAAAGAAAATACGATTGATTGGAAGGAAGATTGGAAATTACTGGTGATAATAACAAGTCCCGTAGAGTCTCAGAGCCAAGATTTTTTTTTTATTTTTAATGTTCTCACATGTTTCAATTTAACGTTTTCTTTCAAAATGGTGAACATAATGAAAAAAACTCCTAATTATCTAGATTTATGTTTGAAGGATTAGAATCAGATGATGATTACAACACTACAGTCTAAAATGTTTCAATATTTGCATATCGTAGAATGTTTACATTTCATAAGTATGATGCAATGTACCAAAAGAGTTATAAGTAACATTTATTAAAATGCCAATACTTGCTAAAATCCTAATCAGCTCTATCATTGCTGCAATTATATAAACAGGATCATCAGTTCATTTAAATACAGTAATAAGCAATGTAAAGATGTGAAGGTGTAAGCTATAAGTACACACAGACCTACAACAAAGCACTAGAATATTCTTTCTAAAACTATTAAAGCGGAGTTTGACCCAAAAGTGGAACTTCCGCCTTAAGGGAAGGTGACTCCCCGACATGTCATTATTGGCATGTCATTTTTTTGGGGGGGTGACGACCCGGGACCCTGTTTTCACAGGATCCCAGGTCCACTTCCTCCCCTGAAGCTGTGGCTCCGGAAGGAAGTCCACTTGCCCCTCTCCCTCTCAGTGATCTTCTAGGACACGTCACAGGTCCCAGAAGACACGCCGGCCGTTCACAAGGCGCAGCGTGACTCGTGCATGCGCAGTGTGCACCCAGCTTTGAAGCCAAAGCTGGGTGACCAAACTTATGATGCCGGTGCCGCTGAGGGAAGGGGGGCGAAGAGCGAGCCCTCGGATGACCACATTGCTGGAGAGAGGGACAGGTGAGTGTTGGATCGTGAAAAGTCAGCAGCTACACTTTTTGTAGCTACTGACTTTTACCTGGGTGGTACTCCGCTTTAAATTCTTAAGTATAACTTGTAGGATTTTAACCTTTCTGTACACACATCCTGTGACAAAAACATAAAAAAATACACAGAATCTTCTTGTATTTTGGGTTTCCTAGAATCAGAAGAAGAGCCTGGAATAGGCTATGTGAGAATATTGCAGTATTATACAAGAACAGGAGAAAGTCAAACAGAATCTGATGAAATTCATACAGAAATTCAAACAGGAAATAATAAATGACTGATATTACAAATAATAAAATATAGAAAATCAATAGACACATCATTGTCCGTACAACTCTTTGAGATTTCCTATTGTCATTGGCAGAGGAGCCGAGAGTTTTACTCATATTGTGAAGGTGCAGCTTGAGGGACGCCAAGATACCAGCAATGAAGAGGATCGCCATCCCAAGGGAGCCAAAAGAACTTATGGATTTAACAATGTCCAACTGTCTATTCCGTGAATCCATTTCTGTTGTGTTGAATGATGAGAAATCTTTACTTGTGGAAGATATTTGGACATTCACCATTATAGTTATGAAGCCGATACTGAGAGACACCAACTCCACCAGTAGGATCATCCATGGGATCAGGACATCGACTTTCTCCTTCAGCAAGGAAAGGAATCTCCATCTGAACTGCACAATTTTAATGAAATAGAAGAAGCACAGACAGGAAGTCAGCCACATAGAAGAATTCACCCCGTACATAATCAATTCAGAAGTGATAATGTGTCCCAAATCAGCCCAATAAAATGGGAAAAAAATGTTCAAAACAACGATTAATAAAACAATGCCATAAAACACGTGGGAAAAGCTTAGAGCGAGCATTATTTTGTCTATTGCTCTCATGCTTTGTCCCTTAAGGACATCTCCTAAGCTTGTGAATATAATAAAAACATTGGTGAGCATACCAAAAAGAGACAGCAAGGCCGACCATATCATTGATAAGATGTTAATCAGATCCATCATAAGCGATGACCACTTTCTAGAATTCCAACTTATTATGTCAAGGTGATTATTCCAAGCCTCGTTTCTCCAGCGTTGTCCCGGTCAGTGTGGTGCAGCGAGGCGGCTCCTGAGCTTTTCTTGGTAGTCACAGAGGAGACTGAAGAGATGGGAACACAAGTTTGAATATATTAAAATGATGGAGGGAGAGATCTGTGCGTATGAAATCAATTCCACACCTGGGCTCAGCTCTGGTTGTTTTATCCTGAAATAGAAATGACCGCGTATTACTGGAGAGAAGATAGCTGGAGCTGTAAAAAAAAAAGCTACAGTATAACCATCCCCCGAATCTGACGGTCTGAGCCCCCTTTTATGCTGCATCCCCTCCCTTATATCACCTAGTGTACGTTCTCTAAAAAAATTTGACATTTCTTTCTTCATTTTTTTATTTTCATACATATTGTTATTTTGTTCTGTATTTTTGGAATTGGTGCGACCGTTGGGTTGTACACAGCAGAGATCAAGCACATCTCAAACTCAGCTTAGCCAGAAAAAATCTTTCTTCTCCCAGCCACTCAGTGTCTGGTTCTAATTTTTAAAAAATATATTTGTTTCATGATACACCTAAGGAAGAGCTGCAAGGGGGAACTCTACAGTAGCCAGATATACATATTTATATACAGTATCTCAGAAAAGTAAGTACACCTCTCACATTTTTGTAAATATTTTATTCTATCTTTTCATGTGACAACACTGAAGAAATGACACTTTGCTACAATGTAAAGTAGTGAGTGTACAGCTTGTATAACAGTGTAAATTTGCTGTCCCCTCAAAATAACTCAACACACCGCCATTAATATCTAAACCACTGGCAACAAAAGTGAGTACACCCCTAAGTGAAAATGTCCAAATTGGGTCCAATAAGCCCACCCCCCGTGTCATGTGACTCGTTAGTGTTTAAAGGTCACAGGTGTGAATGGGTAGCAGGTGTGTTAAATTTGGTGTTATCGCTCTCACTCTGTCATACTGGTCACTGGAAGTTCAACATGGCACCTCATGGCAAAGAACTCTCTGAAGATCTGAAAAAAAGAAATGTTGCTCTACATAAAGATGGCCTAGGCTATAAGAAGATTGACAAGACCCTGAAACTGAGCTGCAGCATGGTAGGCAAGACCATACAGTGGTAGGACAGGTTCAACTCAGAACAGCGCCTCACCATGGTCGATCGAAGAAGTTGAGTGCTGTGCTCAGCGTTATGTCCAGAGGTTGATGTATGAGTGCTGCCAGCATTGCTGCAGAGGTTGAAGGGGGTGGGGGGGTCAGTCTGTCAGTGCTCAGACCATACGCCGCACACTGCATCAAATTGGTCTACATGGCTGTCATCCCAGAAGGAAGCCTCTTCTAAAGACAATGCACTAGAAAGCCCATAAACAGTTTGCTGAAAACAAGCAGACTAAGGACCTGTATCAAATTTGAGACCCAATGGTTTTCTACCCATTCATTTATGAATCCAAAAGACCTCTTGTTTACACAATAGACAAAATAAAATTCCCCCCTATCTTCTGTACCCTAACTCTCTCTATTACTTGTACCTGGACCAATGTGGAATCCCCCTCATTAGCAAGATTAAAGTGGCGAGTTCCATTTGTTAGTTTATTCCCTTTGATGTCTGCTAAATGCTCACAAACTCTAAGCTTCAATATATTTAATTGTTTTCTTGGATTTAAATAAATTTGAACTGAAAAATCCAACTACTTGTACGTGCCTTCTCTCTCCCATCACTGCCTTCAGAAGTGAAGAGAAGAAGTCTTGCAGAGAATCTTAGTAGCTCTGGTGAAAGCCTAAAGTGTAACCCAACTTTTGTTGAGATAAAAAAACCCAAAAATAAACGAGCCCCTCTGGGTGATCTAGGGGTCTGTACATCGCAGGGGTGATCAGATACCCATCTGTTTCTGCTTTAATGAAATAGCCGTTTGTTTGACCATGTCCTATGCAGGCTGGTTCTGGGAAGTATCTCACCAACAATTAATGAGGAGCTTCAGGCTCCCCCCCACAAAATTACAAATCAACAGCTACAAATGCGGTAGCTGCTGACTCTTAATATAAGGACACTTACCTGTCCTGGGGTCCAGCAATGTCCTCCCCCAAACTGGTTCTTCAATCATCTTCAGATGCTGGTGCCGGCATCTCAAGTAAGGGAACGAGGAATTGAAGCCTTCACATCATGCTTCCTACAGCAAATGTGCGAGTCACGCTGAACCTTGTGAATGGTCCTGTAGTCTTCTGGATCCTGCGATGTGTCCCAGAAGACTGAACAAAATGCAGCGGTGCTGTGAACCAGAAGTGGGAGCGGGTACCTGTCAAAACCAGGTACCCACTCCCCCTTAGCCCCCAAAATAGTGCCAAATGTGGCAATTGGGGGGGGGGGGTGCCATTGAATGGA
>BLSH010321015.1:228463-242737 GCA_018402905.1 Glandirana rugosa | reverse complement strand
ACTTTTGTTGAGATAAAAAAAACCAAAAATAAACGAGCCCCTCTGGGTGATCTAGGGGTCTGTACATCGCAGGGGTGACCAGATTCCCATCTGTTTCTGCTTTAATGAAATAGCCGTTTGTTTGACCATGTCCTATGCAGGCTGGTTCTGGGAAGTATCTCACCAACAATTAATGAGGAGCTTCAGGCTCCCCCCCACAAAATTACAAATCAACAGCTACAAATGCGGTAGCTGCTGACTCTTAATATAAGGACACTTACCTGTCCTGGGGTCCAGCAATGTCCTCCCCCAAACTGGTTCTTCAATCATCTTCAGATGCTGGTGCCGGCATCTCAAGTAAGGGAACGAGGAATTGAAGCCTTCACATCATGCTTCCTACAGCAAATGTGCGAGTCACGCTGAACCTTGTGAATGGTCCTGTAGTCTTCTGGATCCTGCGATGTGTCCCAGAAGACTGAACAAAATGTGGCGGTGCTGTGAACCAGAAGTGGGAACGGGTACCTGTCAAAACCAGGTACCCACTCCCCCTTAGCCCCCAAAATAGTGCCAAATGTGGCAATTGGGGGGGGGGGGGTGCCATTGAATGGATCTTCTCCTTTTGGGTGGAGCTCTGCTTTAAATTATTGCAGTGGATGCCTAAAATCGAACTTAGGGCAGGCTTCATGAGAACACCTCCAGGTTGCAATATTGCATTGAATTTTACAGAACATAAGCAAAGTTAATTTTTAATAATATGAAAGCTGAACTCCTGAAATTCGGACAATTTCTAAATGTGCATTACACCTTGTGAACTTTTTTTATTTTTGCCAAGTGCTGGTAGCACAGCTATGGCTATACTTCCGGGGCTCTGATGCTGGACCTTCTGGTCTCAGCTCCTACAGCTTTAGAGTCATATGCAGCCACTCTGCTTGCCCCTCCCCAATTCTAGGCTCAATCAAAGAGCACTTTGCCCGATGTGAACCCATTGACAAAATAGAAAGCCTTCTGTGAATGGATAGTGGAGGGGAGAAAGCAGCAATGCTCCTGTCAGAGTGCCGGGAGTATAGTGATAGCTGTACTCTCGGTGCTCAGTAAAACTGTCAGTTATAACTAAACGAGATTGCACGCACCTCATAGGACCTGGCCCATAGTCAGCCAGCACAAGTAGCTGAATTTCTGGAGTTCAACCTTAAATTACAACATACACGCAAGGTCCATAAAGACATGGATGAGTGAGTTTGGGGTGGAGGAACTTGACTGGCCTGCACAGAGTCCTGACCTCAACCCGATAGAACACCTTTGGGATGAATTAGAGTGGAGACTACTAGCCAGGCCTTCACGTCCAACATCAGTGCCTGACCTCACAAATGCTCTTCTGGAAGAATGGTCCGATAGACACTCCTAAACCTTGTGGACAGCCTTCCCAGAAGAGATGAAGCTGTTATAGCTGCAAAGGGTGGGCCAACTCAATATTGAACCCTACGGACTAAGACTGGGATGCCATTAAAGTTCATGTGCGTGTAAAGGCAGGTGTCCCAATACTTTTGGTAACATAGTGTAGGTTGTGTAGCAACTGTATACGCTTTATCATTTTTTTTCCATGAAAGTGAAGTTGCTTTTAACGTTCCCTTAACTAGGCTGCAGACACTTTTCCTGCCTCCACCTGAAAAGAGTGGTGCCTGGCTAGTGACTACTCAAGCACCTAGCATTTCATCCCAGGAGAAAGTAGGAGTCACATGCTCCTCATTCACCGGAAGCACCAGCTATTTAACTTCACTCCAGGAAACCAAGTGAGGTGGTGGGCCGAGGGGTAACTAGAACCTTCAGGGCCCGGTGCAAGAAATTATGAAGCCCCCCTGATCCCTGGCTAGGGCCCTTCCCTCTTCCCACTGTTCCTGGGGTTCTTTACTCCCATTGCGGGTCCCTTTATTATGGTCCCACCGAATAAATGAATAGCTGTGTACCGAACCTCCCATTCAGAAACAGAAGTATAGTAAAAACAGTTCACTATGCTTCAGTTATGAATGAACCAATTGGTAACAATCACTGACTCTGTCCATTCAGAAAAGGAAGGAGCCGGTAAATGACAAATTTACCAACCTGTTCCCATCTCTCCATCATGACTCATCTTCTACAGGAGGGGGGAAGACAGCAGCTCTGTGGGGGGGGACCAGGGAAGCACACAGGGACCCTGGGAACAGCAGAAGACAAGTAAACTGGATAGGAGGGGCGGCGGGGGCAGCATATAGAGGAACCAATCTCCTCCATTAGCAGGAAAATGGAGGAGATTGGTTCCTCTAAATGCCGCCTCCACCATCCCTCTTATCCAGGTGTACAAGGGAGGCACATGGGCCCCCTGGAGCACGGGACCCCGGTTGCAATTGCAACCCCTGTAGTTACGCCCCTGGTGGCGGGGGTATGGTGGAGGCGCATCAGGATCACCCTATTTCTCCCTTCCTGAATTCTGTCTATATTGCATATTGTCTAAAAGGTTGATAATGAGATTGATAACGGGACACCCCAAATTATATCACTGTCCTTATTCTATGATTTTTACCCACTTCCTGCCCTAATGTTCAGGAAGGACCTCACATGACGTCCTTCACAGAACGCATCTCATGCGGCTCCAATGGGCAAAGCTCCGGTATGATCTGTCACCCGCTGTGTCCATTGGATGACTGATCAGTGCACTGGCCCGCTGCCAGGACCATGTGATCGCTGTGACCAATTACAGCAGATCACATGACAATTGTGAACAATGGCTTTAATTCATGCCATTCATTGTGCACGATTGTGTTGCTAGCTGTGACTGGTCACAATGATCACATGGTACAGACAGAGCCAATCACAGCCCATCTGTATAATGTGATTAGCTGTAGCCAATCAGAGCTAATCACAAAAATACACAATATTTCCTTCATTGAAAATGCTTGCTTATAGCAGTGAAATACAATGCACTGCTGTAAGCAATCATAGTGTGTAAAAAAAAATCCTGATCACCTCCCAAAAGTAGTACATTACTATTATTTATTTGATCTGCTGTTCTGTAAGTCCTATGTGTAAGTGTTTTTTTTACCTTTTGACATTTTTTGGTATTTTTTATAAACGAGACTAAGTGTGTCCACTTTTAGCTATGCACACTAATTCTGCGTGCATGGTTGTTTTTTCATGTTAATTTGAGAATAAATTTGCTGAATTAAAGTGTGCACCAAATCTCTAATCACCATACCGATATTTATATTTATTATTCCATCACAGGCTGAACTTTATGCGCCTCCCATAGCCACATGGTGCTGTGTGCCGTCTGGGGTGGTGCTTTTGTTGACGCTCGTGGCGTGGTCCCTGTCGGGGGTGAGTGCGAGACGAGGGCACTAGACAGTTGGGTTGATTTCTCAGACCATCAAATATGAAATTGTTTTCCTTTTTTTTTATTCTTGGTTTACCTGTGTTTTCTTACTGTACTTTTGTTTTCTTGAAGTTGAACATGGTTGTTGCTGAAATCCCCTGAGGAAGCCATTCTGATGGCGAAACATGTTGTGAAAAAGTGACATAGTGCTAACCACCAACTTGTACATTAACCAACCAATGATATTACACTCGGACCACCATTTTTATGTACTTAATATATATTTTTAATATGTTTACAATAAATGTGATGTTTTAATTATTTCTGATTGATCCTTTTGTCTACAGTCCCAATGGGAACCCCATACTTGTTTGCCTTATGACTTATGGGATGCGATGCGACACTTAAAGATGTCTATTTGGGCCAAAGCTTAATCAACATTACAGTATTACTATGATAATATTGTATTGCTCTGGTCAGAGTATGTATATAAAATAAATAAAAATATAAAAGAAAAAATATTTTTAAAAAATTTAAAAAGATAAATAATTCATTCATGTATTTATTTTTTACATACAGTCAACTGTCAGTGCTCGTGGTCACTGCCACACCAGTTATATGATGACGCTGTGATTCAAAAAGGAAAGGGGTGATCCCTGATGCCGCACATCTTAGGAATCCTATGGAGGTGGATAGAGTGGCAACCTCAGCCTGGACTCTGACCAGGCCACGCCCTCAATGTGTTTTGCTCCACCCCCTGGAACTTAATGATGATGACGCTGTACTGCGCTGGTGACAGTATGTAAAAAATAAATATGAAAAAAAGGTAAATTGCAACTTCAAAAAGCTAGCCATGCCTCTTACTGAATGACCTTGGACTATCTGCATTCCAAAAAAGGGGTGATTTGGGGGGTATTTGTACCGTCCTGGCCTCAAGAAATGAGATTGGCCGCCAGTACGTCAGGATTAATCAATTTTCAGATATCCCATAGTTTGTGGACTCTATAACTTTCCTACAGACTAAACAATATTCACTGATTTTGATTATTTTCACCAAAAAAAATGTAGCAGAATGCATTTGGCCTAAATTTATGAAGAATTATTATTTATTTGCAAAATTTTATAAAAAAAACAAGAAACACTTTTTTTTAAAACTATTTGGCTTTTTTCATTTATTTAGCAAAAAATTAGAAAACCCAGTAGTGATTAACCACTTCACGTCTGCTCTATAGCCAAAAGACGGCCTTAGCGCAGACCTGAATTGCCGGGAGTGCATCCTCCTGAGCATGCGCTGTCAGCGCGTCCCTGTGGGTCGCGTGCAGGGCGCTCTGTGCTGATTGAGTCTATGAGACTCGGCTGATCACTGATCGGGGTAACGGGGTGGTCCCGCCCCCTTACCACATGATCAGCTATCAGCCAATGCCAGCTGATCACGTGATGTAAACAGAAGATCGGTGATCTGTGTTTTCTTTGCTGATAGCGTGAGGGGAAAAAGAAGCCAATCACCGGCTTCTGTCAGAGGAACATCGGTCCCTTACACAGTGAGCTGTGGATGGCTCGTCTGTGCCCACCAGTGACCCCTGCCAGTGCCACCTTTCATTACCCACCAGTACCACCTGCCAGTACCCACCAATGCCATCTACCAGTGCTCACAGTGCCACCTACCAGTGCCCACAGTGTGACGTACCTTTGCTCACCAGTGCCACCTACCTTTGCCCACCAATGCTGCCAATCAATACCCATCGGTGCTGCATCATCAGTGTCATCGATCAGTCATCAACGTCATCGATCAGTGCTGCCTATCCGCATCACCTACCACTGCCCACCAGTGCCCATCAGTGCCACCCATCAATGTCACCTATCAGTGCTGATTATCAGTGCCAATCATCTGTGCCCACCAGTGCCAACCATCAGTACCACCCATCAGTGCTGCCTCATCAATGCCACCTACCAGCTGCCCATCAGTTCTGCCTCATCAGTGCTTATCAGTGCAGCTTATCCATGCAGCCTATCAGTGCCCTTCAGTGCAGCCTGTCAGTGCCTATCAGTGCCCATCAGTGCAGCCTATCCATGCCCATCAGTGCAGCCTGTCAGTGCCTATCAGTGCCCATCAGTGCAGCCTTATCAGTGCCCATCAGCGAAGGAAAAAATTACCTGTTTTTTATAAATTTTATAAAATGTATGTTTGTATGTTTTTTTACAAACTTTTCTGTCTTTTTTTTTAGCAAAAAAGAAAAAAACTCAGCAGTGATTAAATACCACCAAAAGAAAGCTCTATTTATAGGGAAAAAATGATACAAATGTGATCTGGGTACAGAGTCACATGACCGCGAAATTGTCATTCAAAATGCGACAGCGCTGAAAGCTAAAAATTGGCCTGGGCAGGAAGGAGGAGAAATTGGCTGGCATTGAAGTGGTTATGGACGACTCAAAAGCTTCGGTATAAACAGGCAGAATATTCACTTCATACTCATTATTATTACAATTCAAATTCAAAGGGGAAAGCATATAGCTAGCAGCGCTGATCAGAGCATTCTGCTGGCAGGGAAGTTTTTCCGCTGTCAGAATACAAAAGCAGAGTGGAAGATTTCCCCTATCCACCTCACTGCTGGTTGAATGAAAAAAAAATAATCCTCTATGGGCTGTCATATGAAACACAAACAAAAATGAGCCAAGTATATGGAAGGGACAATTTCTCAGAACTCTGGAATGGTGGTCCCTAGTCCAACCCCTGGAGGCAACCTGTACAATGCTGGCCAACCCAGCTGACTGCCTTCTCTAAGCAAGACAAGCGTGTCCACTCACATTCCTTACCCCTTCCCTTGATCCAATTGGCCACCTCAGTCATGGTCCTCCAAGGTTCCTAAGGCCACCCCAAGGTCTACTTAACAATGAGATAATCCACGTTTGTATTTGTACAATTTTAAAGAAATAGTAAAAGCTCAAACAGAAAAATAAAGCACAACCACAAGTTTCTCTTCAATGCAAGAGGAAAGCCAGTTGGATTGTTCCCAATTAACAAGAGACATTTAATTGGAAGGAAGAGTGGACTTTACCTGTGGTATAAAAAGTTCAGAAATTATCTGAGGCAACAATACAGTGAAACCTTGGATTACAAGTATAATTTGTTCCAGGAGCATTCTTGTAATCCAAAGCACTCGTATATCATAGCAAGTTTCCCCATAGGAAACAATGGAAACTCAGATGATTCGTTCCACAACCACTGCTGTTGTATGCAGTACTGTATGTGGCCAGAGGTGCAGGGTGTATGCAGTACTGTATGTGGCCAGTGGTACAGGGGCGCTGGTGTATGCAGTACTGTATGTGGCCAGAGGTGCGGGGTGCTGGTGTATGCAGTACTGTATGTGGCCAGAGGTGCGGGGGCGCTGGTGAGGCTTGGAGATGCTCAGAGACACTCGGGAACTGCCGACACTTTCAGGTGCTCCGAGTGTCTCCGGGTGTCTCCAAGTGATGCTAAGCGTCTCTGAGCCAGAGGTGTGGGGGAGCTGGTGTATGCAGTACTGTATGTGGCCAGCGGTGTGGGGGCGCTGTTGTATGCAGTACTGTATGTAGCAAGAGGTACGTGGATGCCAGTGTATGCAGTACTGTATGTGGCCAGAGGTGCGGGGGCACTGGTGTATGCAGTACTGTATGTGGCTAGAGGTGCGGGGGAGCTGGTGAGGCTCGGAGACACTTGGAGACGCTCAGAGACACTCGGGAACTGCCGACACTTTTGGGTGCTCCGAGTGTCACTGGGCGTCTCCAAGTGACGCTAAGCATCTCAGAGCCAGAGATGCGGAGGAGCTGGTGTAGGCAGTACTGTATGTGGCCAGTGGTGCAGGGGCGCCGGTGTATGCAGTACTGTATGTGGGGTGTGGGGGCGCTGGTGTATGCAGTACTGTATGTGGCAAGAGGTGCGGGGGCACTGGTGAGGCTCGGAGATGCTTGGAGATGCTCAGAGACACTCGGGAACTGCCGACACTTTCGGGTGCTCCAAGTGTCTCTGGGCGTCTCCAAGTGACGCTAAGCGTCTCCAAGCCAGAGGTGCGGGCGCTGGTGTAGGCGGTACTGTATGTGGCCAGCGGTGCGGGGGCACTGGTGTATGCAGTACTGTATGTGGCCAGTGGTGCGGGGGCGCTGGTGAGGCTTGGAGATGCTTGGAGACAGTCGGAGATGCTCCGAGACACTGGGGAACTGTCGACACTTTCGGGTGCTCCGAGTGTCTCCGGGCGTCTCCAAGTGACGCTAAGCGTCTCAGAGCCAGAGGTGTGGGGGAGCTGGTGTATGTAGTACTGTATGTGGCCAGCAGTGCGGGGGCGCTGGTGTATGCAGTACTGTATGTGGCCAGAGGTGCGGGGCGCTGGTGTATGCAGTACTGTATGTGGCCAGAGGTGCGGGGCGCTGGTGTATGCAGTACTGTATGTGGCCAGGGGTGCGGGGCGCTGGTGTATGCAGTACTGTATGTGGCCAGAGGTGCGGGGCGCTGGTGTATGCAGTACTGTATGTGACCAGAGGTGCGGGGCGCTGGTGTATGCAGTACTGTATGTGGCCAGAGGTGCGGGGCGCTGGTGTATGCAGTACTGTATGTGGCAAGATTTAAGACAAAAACAAAATTTGGGACTTTATATGAGTTGATGACACACGTACATTCACCTCCATCCCTGTTGCATATGAATAAAAAAAGAGGACATGGGGGGAAGGGGAATAGAGAATGGGACTTTACATGAAAGTTTAATTCACTGTGTGCTTCATGTAAAGTCCCATTCTCTATTCCCCTTCCCCCCATGTCCTCTTTTTTTATTCATATGTATGTGGCAAGAGGTGCGAGGGCGCTGGTGAGGCTAAGAGACGCTAGGAGACACTTGGAGTTTCTAAGAGACACTTGGGAACTGTCGACACTTTCGGGTGCTCCGATTGTCTCCGGGCATCTCCAAGTGACGCTAAGCGTCTCTGAGCCAGAGGTGCGGGGGCGCTGGTGTATGCAGTACTGTATGTGTCCAGCGGTTTGGGGGGCGCTGGTGTATGCGGTACTGTATGTGGCCAGAGGTGCGTGGTGCTGGTGTATGCAGTACTGTATGTGGCAAGAGGTGCGGGGGCGCTGGTGAGGCTCAGAGACCCTTGGAGACACTTGGAGATGTTCAGAGACACTCGGGAACTGCCAACACTTTCAGATGCTCTGAGTGTCTCCGGGCGTCTCCAAGTGATGCTAATCATCTCCGAGCCAGAGGTGTGGGGGGCGCTGGTGTATGCAGTACTGTATGTGGCCAGCGGTGCGGGGGGGGGCGCTGGTGTATACAGTACTGTATGTGATCAGAGGTGTGGGGGCACTGGTGTATACAGTACTGTATGTGATCAGAGGTGTGGGGGCACTGGTGTATGCAGTACTGTATGTGGCCAGCAGTGCGGGGGGCTGGTGTATACAGTACTGTATGTGGTCAGAGGTGTGGGGGCACTGGTGTATACAGTACTGTATGTGATCAGAGGTGTGGGGGCACTGGTGTATACAGTACTGTATGTGATTAGAGGTGTGGGGGCACTGGTGTATACAGTACTGTATGTGGTCAGAGGTGTGGGGGCGCTGGTGTATACAGTACTGTATGTGGCCACCGGTTCGGGGGCACTGGTGAGGCTTGGAGATGCTTGGAGACAGTTGGAGATGCTCAGAGACACTTTGGAACTGTCGACACTTTTGGGTGCTCCGAGTGTCTCCGGGCGTCTCCAAGTGACGCTAAGCGTCTTCGAGCCTCACTAGCACCCGCACTTCTGGCCACATATGGTATTGCATACACCAGAGGCTTGAATCCTGCTCGGCTTGTAAGACAGCGCTCGCAAACCGAGTCAGGATTTTTTTTAAAAAACAGCTTGTATTGTGAAACGCGTGTAAACTGCGTTACTCACAATCCGAGGTTCCACTGTATTTTTAAATATGTCTGATCAATGCCAAGATGCCACATCCCTAATAAAATTTGAAATAGAAGATAAACTCGGACTGGGATTTTTCTGACACCAATTTAACCACATATTTAAATAAAAAAAATGTCAAAAATACTTTATTAAACATCAGATAAAAAGAGACCCTTTGGCTGATAACTTCATCAGGGTGAAATGGTTGTCGATATAAAAAGTGACACACAGCTGAACCAGGGAGGAGAGTATGGGCTCCACCTGTGATGTGAAGTTTATCCTGCAATTGAACCCTCTGCTCACATCTCCCTTTCTAACCCTATTTCTTTCCTGCCCCATTTGGAGCCCCCTTGCAAACACCCACATTCCCCACTCCCCAACCTCATCCCATCCCCTCACCCCTCCATATCCACACCTTTTTTTTCTTTTTCAGATGAAGTTATGAGTGGAGCAGGTCAGCCTCACCCCTGGAGTTGGGTACACAGTGATACCCCCAATCAATAGGTTGAAAAGGGTTATTCCTCCTATAAGGGTCCTTTAGGTGGTAACCCAAATTGTTGAATTATTGTCTTCTTATTCCATAAACTTCACCAGCCATGTACTTTAGTTAAAGTGGAGCTTCACCAAAAGGGGAATTTCTGCTTTAAGCCCTCCCCCCTCCTTTGCCAAGTCATTATTTTGGGAGAGGGGGTACCTACTTCTGACAGGTACCCACTCCCACTTCTATTTATATTGCATTGCGGATGTTCTCCTCTCCTCCTCCCTTCCCAGGAGTCTTCTTCACCCGGTCCCCTGCACTGCAACACAAAGGGGCACTGCAAGGGGGCACTGAAATTATTACAGTGGCCTTCCCACAGTACAGCCAAACTGCACTACAGTGCCCCCAGCAATCACAGGCCCCTGTCACAGTATGCCCTGCAGCTTTACCCCTCTCCAACCAAAGTACCAATCCCAATATCCACCTCCCCTGCACAGTCCCACCTCAGCCTCCAACTCTTCCTGCCCCCCCCCCCGCACTGACAGGACGACACCGCCGGTGGGGCGGTAGAACCGGGAGAGGAGACACAAGCAGGGCTCTACAGCGGAAGATGAGAGTTGACCACAGCTCATGTCTGCCCTGTTTGGACCTCGGCCACCCCCCACCTTCAGGCTGATCCTGCCAGGACATGAGGCCTGGGGGCACTGGCCCACCTGCCAAATGCCCTATTGAGCCCTATGGCCAATCCAGGATTTGTAGCTGCTGACTTTTATTTTAGAGTAGAGAAGTTATATTTAAACTTTTATATTGTATATGTTTGCTTGTCTTCGACATACCTGTCACTTAGCGTTACATGTTGTTGATAATTTCACATTGTAATCGTGTGATATTATAATAAAGCTTCTATGGATAAAAAAAAAAAAACTTAAACAACACCATCGGCACTGATCAGCCAAATAATGTGATTTGTTCATATAGCCTCGATCACCCCCAAGTGTAAGCCTGGGGGAGCACATAGGGCACTAAAAATTCCTATGGGATTCCAAACAAATATGGCTAGGAGAAAGTATCTGCAATTTAATGAGCTTCACCAGAGAAGATATGTATAAACAGGCCACCAAAGGAACACTATGGTCCAAGACCAAGCATTAAACGGGTCGGACTGCCGAAAAAATATAGGGAATAAAACAGCCAGAAAGATATCCAACAAATTTCCCAGGCAAAAGGACCAACCCAAAAAGGAATAGATAGATCACAAATCTAAACTGTGAATCTTAGTCAGGAGACCCCACCAAGAACCTTCTTCCAAGGCTTCTCATTGGCAAAGCACACCTCATTAGAATGGCCACCACAAGTATAAGTAAATAAAAAGTTCTGAGGGTCTTAGAGCCAACAATATTTTATTCAATGTTCTCCCATGTTCCAATGTAATATTTGTTATACATCTAAATGTATGTTCCAGGGTTTAGGGTGAGATCGTGGTTACAAAATCAACATAGGTGCTCTTCAAAAGAACTCAACTAAAAAAAAAAAACGTAAAAAAAATTTCAATATCTACACACTGTAGAATGCCTACATCTCAGAGGTATAATACATTGTAGCAACATAATTATAAGTAACATTTATTATAATGCCAATCCTCGCTAAAATCTTAATCAGCTCGTAAGATTACTGTAATTATGTAAACTGGTGGATTCCTTCATTTAAATACAACCGGGAAAGATGTGAAAATTAAGACCTCTCAGCAAACTTTTTGTGGTACAGAACTACAACAAAGCTCTAGAATATTCTTCCTAAAACACATAAAATATTTCTTTATTATAACTAGAGTTGAGTGAACACCTGGATGTTCCGGTTCGGTGGGTTCGGCCGAACTTTGCGAAAAAGTTCAGGTTCGGTACCGAACTTGACACGAACTTGACCCCGAACCCCATTGAAGTCAATGGGGACCCAGACTTTTCGACACAAAAATGACTCTAAAAAAGTCCTGAAAAGTGCTAGAGGGCTGCAAAAGGATTTTAGAACAATAATCTGTCCCTTACAGCAACAGCAGGAACCTCTCCCTGTAGAACTAGGAGATGATTTTAGAACCATAATCTGTCCCTCTAAGCAGTAGACTCTACCTAGTCCAGTCAGATCGTTCTGTAATGCAGGATGAGATCTGCAATCTGTCCCTAAAAGCAGTAGTAGTAGTAATCTCTACCTAGTCCACAATCAGATCGTTCTGTAATGCAGGATGAGATGTTATTAGATCTGCAATCTGTCCCTCAAAGCACCGGCAGCATCCTCTCCCTAAACTATCCTGAGAGCATGTGACATGCAGCACTACGTGACTCCAGCTTATATAGAGGCTGGGTCACATGATGCACTGGACAATCACAGCCATGCTATTAGTAGGCATGGCTGTGATGGCTTCTAAGGCCAAACCAGTGATTGGCTGCCCTGCAGCTATAATACCCGAACCCAGAACCCGAACCCAAACTTTTTTCAAATGTTCGGGTCTGGGTCACGGACACCCCAAAGTTTGGTACGGACTCGAACTTTACAGTTCGGGTTCGCTCAACTCTAATTATAACATGTAATTTTTCTAACCTTTTTGCACACACATCCTATGACAAAAACATATAGAATTACAAAGTATCTTCTTGTATCTCGGGTTCCCTAGAATCAGCAGAAGAGACTGGAATGGGCTGTATGAACATCTTGCAGTTGCAAAGAGGATTAGTAACAACCATGACTGAATCAATTCACTCAGAAACGATGCAACAAATAATAAAATATAGAAAACCAAAAGACAAGTCATTGTCCGTACAACTCTTTGAGATTTCTCATTGTCACTGGCAGAGGAGCCGAGAGTTTTACTCATATTATGAAGGTGCAGCTTGAGGGACACCAAGATACCAGCAATGAAGAGGACCACCATCCCAAGGGAGCCAAACGTATTTACATAACTAAAAATATCCAATTGGCTATTCTCTAAATTAATTTCTGTTGTGTTAAATGACGACAAATCCACACTTGTGGAAGATGTTTGGGTAAACAGCTTTGTCATGATTTTTATGAAGCTGTTACTGAGAGACACCAACCCCACCATTAGGATCATCCATGGGATCAGGACATCGACTTTCTCCTTCACCAAGGAGAGGAATCTCCATCTGAACTGAACAATTTTAATGAAATAGAAGAAGCACAGACAGGAGGACCGCCAGGCTGAAGAGTTCAAGCCATACATAAGCAATTCATAAATGATAATGTTTCCAAAGTCACCCCAATAAAATGGCAAACAAATATTAAAAACAACAAGTAATAGAAAAAGGCCAAAACACATGTTGGAAAAGCTTAGAGAAAACATCACTTTGTCTACTGTGCTCATCTTTTGTCCCTTAAAAATATCTCTTAAATTTGTGAATATGATAAAGAAATTGCTGAGTATTCCAAACAATGTCAGCAAAAGTAATGTGCAAAGCCAGATAGCTACTATAATGGTAGCCGGATCCATGGCTGAGCGGTGCTCTGTCTCTGGAATTCAGTCTAGTTATACCAATATAATCGTTCCAAGACTTGTTCCCCCGGCGTTGTCCCGGTCAGGACTGCACAGCGAGGTGCCTCTTTGGTTTCTACTAATGATCACAGAGGAAAGTAAAGAGATGCTTATGGGAACACACGTTTGAATATATTCAAAGTACGGCGGAAGAAATCTGCTTCCATGAAATAGAATTCCACGGCTGGGCTCAGCTCTTGTTGTTTTATCTTAAAATAGAGATCATGGCATTCTATTGGAGAGACAGTAGTTACGAAAATATGGGGCTGTGAAAAAAGCTTCACTATAACTGTTCCCGAGTCTGGTGGTCTGATTGCACTGCGATCCCTCCCTTGCATCATCTAATGTCCGTTTTCTGGTCTGGATTGCCACAGAGTGGCCGGTTCTCATTTATCATTTCTTTTTTTTTTTTTTCTTTTGTTGGTTTTATTTTAACCACATCAGTACCGGGCATGAAAACCCCCTTCCTGTCCAGGCCATTTTTCAGCTTTCAGCGATATCACACTTTGAATGACAATTACTCAGTCATGCAACATGGTACCCATATGAAATTTGCGTCCTTTTTTTCACACAAATAGAGCTTTCTTTTGGTGGTATTTAATCACTAGGGTTTTTTTTTTTTTGTGTGCTATAAATAAAAAAGGATTGAACATTTTGTGAAAACATGCCTTTTTCTTTGTTTCTGTCATAAAATTTTGCAAATTAGTAATTCTTCTTTGTAAATTTTGGCCAAAATTTATACTGCTACCTATCTTTGGTAAGAATAACCCAAATAAGTGGATATTATTTGGTCCTTGTGAAAGTTATAGAGTCTACAACAGTGGTAGGCAACCAGTAGCCCTCCAGCTGTTGTTGAACTACATTTCCCATGAGGCATTTTCAAGGCTGGCAGTTACAATTACTCCCAGAAGCATGATGGGACTTGTAGTTTTGCAACAGCTGGAGGGCCCCACGTTTTAAAATACTGTCTTTGTTTCTTTTTCCGTACAAAAGTGTTTTACAAGTTAGGAAAAAATAAATATCGTG
>BLSH010321015.1:208820-220878 GCA_018402905.1 Glandirana rugosa | reverse complement strand
ATGGTGAATGTAAAATCGAAGATTTAGTGACAGAGTGCTGCAGAATAATGTGACAGAAAAGACCCGTGAACTACACCTGACTAACGCTCGATCATTAAGGTCCTGGTATGGATCGAACCTGTAGCAGGAGTGACATGAGTGAAAAAAGTATATCTCTGTTATTTCCCCACATGGGCTGTCCCACCCTTGTTATGCGGGTGGCCCTGATGAAGAAGCGATCCCTACGTTGGGAGGGTTTTTTCCTTTTTTTTTTTTTCTTTGTCGGGGAAAACATCCAACCTGATGCAGGATGCGACCTGAACTTGACTGACCTAAGGAGAAAACGATGAGTGGCCCATATGTTAATGCCACTGGAGACGAGTGGCCGATTAAGTGCCACTAAAATGGTGTGAGGCTGATTGTGTGCCACTGGGAATGTGCTTGTAATGGGGTGGTGTTTGTCCTTGCTCGAAGCGATTGCGAGGGATTGGTGATGATGCGTGCTCGCATCGGTTGCGAGGAGTTTATGTAAATGTGTGCTCGCAGTGATTGAGAGGTATTATGTTGATGCGTGCCCGCAGTATTTGCGAAGAATTTACGTAAATACACTCATGCAGCGATTGTAGGGAGTTTGACAGTGAGTGTTCGCAGTGATTGCGAGGGGTTTGCGATGATGAGTGCTCGCAGTGATTGCAAGGAGTTACAAAAAATATGTGTTTGCAGCGATTGCAAGAAGTTCAAGTTTGAAATGCATGCTGGAAGCGTTGTGGGGAGTGTCAAACGTGCTGGCAGCCATTTGCAAGGCGTTTAGTTAAGCATACTTGCAGCATTTGTAAGAAGTTTGTGTTTGTACATGCTGACAGAGATCGCAAGGAGTTTGTATAGTTACGTGATCACAGCGTTTGCTAGGGGCTTAAATGACAACACGTGCTTGCAGCGATCGCAATGCCTGTTTGCTGTAATGTATGGAGTAACACGTACCTGTGCTTCCAGCGATTTGCAAGACGTGGCCCTCGAATGCATGCTTTCAAGAACCTGTACTAATAAATTGCTGCGATTGCAAAATTGACCTATAGATAGGTGAAGGATGAAGATAGTAAATAGCAAGGGGGGTGTATTGTGGCCAAACTAACCGTAACTGTGCTTGGCGTGGAACTTGAACCAATGCCATGGATCGATACGAATCGGTAGTAAGGAAAAAAAAAACACGAACCGATACGAAACGGTAGTGGGCTTTAGCAAAAAGTGGGTCTACTTAAATTACATGTGAACTGATTTGCTTCGATGCAAATCCGTGGTAGGAAATAACATGAGCTGATGCAAATCGATAGATAAATTGAGGATAATTAGCGGCATGACACAAACCGATTCGAATCGGCAGAACACTAACATAATTAATGCAAATTGGTAGTAGGAAATGGCATGAATCGATGCGACTCGGTAGTAGGAACTGATATGAACCGGTGTGACTCGGCAGTAGGAACAGTCATGAACCGATGCGAATTGATAGTAGGAACTGATATGAACCGATGCGAATCGGGAGTAGGAACTGATATGAACCGATGTGAATCGGTAGTAGGAAGGGTCATGAACCGATGCGACTCGGTAGTAGGAACGATCATGAACCGATGCGACTCGGTAGTAGGAACGATCATGAACTGATGCAACTCGGTAGTAGGAGCGGTCATGAGCTGATGCAAATCGATAGATAAATTGAGGATAATTAGCGGCATGACACAAACCGATTCAAATCGGCCGAACACATTAAATAATGCAAATCGGTAGTAGGAACGGTCATGAACCGATGCGACTCGGTAGTAGGAACGATCATGAACCGATGCGACTCGGTAGTAGGAATGATCATGAACCGCTGCGACTCAGTAGTAGGAACTGTCATGAACCGATGCAAATCGGTAGAAGGGACTGATATGATCCGATGCAAATCGGTAGAAGGAACTGTCATGAACCGATGCAACTCGGTAGTAGGGACTGATATGAACCGATGTGAATCGGTAGAAGGAACGGTCATGAACCGATGCGACTCGATAGTAGGAACGGTCATGAACCGATGCGAATCGGTAGTAGGAACGGTCATGAACCGATGCAAATCGGTAGTAGGAACGGTCATGAACCGATGCAAATCGGTAGTAGGAACGGTCATGAACCGATGCAAATCGGTAGTAGGAATGGTCATGAACCGATGCGACTCGGTAGTAGGAACGATCATGAACCGATGCGACTCGGTAGTAGGAACTGTCATGAACCGATGCAAATCGGTAGAAGGAACGGTCATGAATCGATGCTACTCGGTAGTAGGGACTGATATGAACCGATGC
This sequence comes from Glandirana rugosa, assembly GCA_018402905.1. Classification (NCBI taxonomy): domain Eukaryota; kingdom Metazoa; phylum Chordata; class Amphibia; order Anura; family Ranidae; genus Glandirana; species Glandirana rugosa. The sequence continues at coordinate 218,563 of BLSH010321015.1, read as the reverse complement.
AAATCGGTAGAAGGAACGGTCATGAACCGATGCGACTCGGTAGTAGGGACTGATATGAACCGATGCAAATCGGTAGAAGGAACGGTCATGAATCGATGCGACTCGGTAGTAGGAACGGTCAAGAACTGATGCGACTCGGTAGCGGGGACTGACATGAACCGATGCGACTCGGTAGCGGGGACTGACATGAACCAATGCAACTCGGTAGCGGGGACTGACATAAACCCATGTGACTCGGTAGCGGGGACTGACATGAACCCATGCGACTCGGTAGCGGGGACTGACATGAACCCATGCGACTTGGTAGCGGGGACTGACATGAACCAATGCAACTCGGTAGCAGGGACTGACATAAACCCATGCGACTCGGTAGCGGGGACTGACATGAACCCATGCGACTTGGTAGCGGGAACTGACATGAACCCATGCGACTTGGTAGCGGGAACTGACATGAACCCATGTGACTCAGTAGCGGGAACTGACATGAACCGATGCGACTCGGTAGCGGGAACTGACATGAACCCATGCGACTCGGTAGTGGAATGACATGAACCAACATGAGTAATAGGAAATTACATGAATCAGTAGTAGGAAGTGGTGTGAACCGATGCGAAGCGGCAGTAGAAAACAACACGAAGCGCTGAGAATCGGTAGTGGAATAACATGAACCGACATGCATCAGCAATAGGAACTGACATGAAGCGATGCAAATTGGTAGTAAGAAATGACATGAATCAATGCGATTTGGTAGTGGAAAATGGTATGAACTGATGCGAGACGGTAGGAAGGGTAACTGATCGGGAAGATAACATGGACTGGGTAAACAACATGACCGGTATGAATCGGTAACTAGGTACATGTTGGACTGTGGCAAGCATCTGACATGGATCGTTTGTGGGGTAGGACATGCACCGATGCAACAATCGGTAGTCAAGAAAATGACATGAACAGAGTAATAACATGAACTGATCGAAATCGGTTGAAGGGAAGGCATGAACCGATACAAGTCGGTAGTTATGGTAATAAAACAAAGAGAGTAAGTGACATGGTCCGATGCGACTCGGTGTGTGTGATGCATCTGATACAAACCGTTGTGACTAGGCTCGAATCAGATTGTGGTGAGTATGCAATGGATTCCGTACAAATCGATTGTGAGGTGAATGGTATGATCGATACGAATTGGTTGTAGCATGCATGAAATTAATCTCATACGAGTTTGAAATGGCTTCAACTGAACACCAACCACCCAACCCCCGAGGCTAATTGAGTGCAGCCAAGGCCCAGGTGGGTCCAACTACCCCTCAATCAGCTACAGAAGCTGTGCAAACAATACATGCCAATCACCCAATAGATGTGATAGCAACCCCCATAGACAGTCAATGCTGTGAGCAACAAAGCCTGCATCGAGTGATATTGGATAACGGCCGACAGTGGCTCGAGGCTTGGCTCTGCGCATGAATCATAAAATAGGCAGAGGGAAACTTTCAAATCTACCATGCCTGTGCTGTATGATGTCAGGACCGACAACAACTTGGAGGCAGCTAAGTACAAAAGGAGCTGCAGGATAGGAAACATAACAAATTGTCACATAGCGTATGAAATGAAAGGATTCGAATCCTACCTGCAACAGCGAGCGAGCTGGTAATAGAACGCACAGACTCACAAACATGACGTGAGCTGGGGAGAGCCGGCCCAGTAACATTGCTATCGTGCACTGGAACAGACAAAGAGCCTGGAGAGTGAGGGTGCTTAAATACCCTCCGGGCTCCTCCCATAAATTCAGGCCAGCCCACTGGCCTTCCTACTAACCTTGTTGTCTGACTATAGATTTATGTTTATCCCAAGCATGTTTGAAGCCATTTACTGTTGACTGTCTCACAACCTCTGTTGGTGGTTTATTCCAATCATCAACCACCCTTTCAGTAAAACAATACTTTCTAAGATTAGTTTTGAACTTCCCTCCAGTTAGTTTGAGGTCCCCGTGTTCTTGATTTTGGTTTCATATTGAAAAGACCGCCCTCCTGAACCTTATTCACCCCCTTGATGTATTTAAAGGTTTCAATCGATGTCTCCCCTCTCCCTTCTTTCCTCCAGGCTGTACATATTAAGTTCCTGAAGTCGCTCTTGATATGTTTTATCCCCCAGACCTTTCACCATTTTTGTTACCCGTCTCTGAACTCGTTCTATCTCATCAATATCTTTCTGTAAGTGAGGTCTCCAGAACTGGACACCGTATTCTAAGTGAGGTCTCACTAAAGATCTATATAGAGGAATCAGAACCCCCTTTCTCCTGCTGGTGACCCCTCTAGTGATATAAAGATCTATATAGAGGAATCAGGACCCCCTTCCTCCTGCTGGTGACCCCTCTAGTGATATAAAGATCTATATAGAGGAATCAGGACCTTCTTCCACCTTCTGGTGACCCCTCTACTGATATAAAGATCTATATAGAAGAATCAGGACCTCCTTCCTCCTGCTGGTGACCCCTCTAGTGATATAAAGATCTATATAGAGGAATCAGGACCCCCTTCCTCCTGCTGGTGACTCCTCTAGTGATATAAAGATCTATATAGAGGAATGGGGACCCCCTTCCTCCTGCTGGTGACCCCTCTAGTGATATAAAGATCTATATAGAGGAATCAGGACCCCCTTCCTCCTGCTGGTGATCCCTCTACTGATAAATCCCATAATTCTATTTGTTTTTCTCACTGCCTGGTCACACTGTTTCCTCATTTTGCAATCATCTGAAATAAGCACCCCCAAATATTTTTCTTCTGTAGTGCTGGCTAACACTGTGCCCCCAATGCTGTGCTCTCTAAATGGATTCTTTTTCCCTAGATGCATTATTTTACATTTAGAAATATTGAACTGCAGTCTCCGCTGCTTTGACCAATCTTCCAGCAATGCCAAATCCATGTTCCATGTTACCGACACCTCCAGGGATATCAACCCTATTACACACCTTTGTATCATCAGCAAAGAGACATACATTGCCCAGCAAACCTTTAGTTATATCACTTACATATAGGTTACATAGAACAGGACCCAGTACAGAGCCTTGTGGTACCCCACTAGTGACTTTGAGGGGACAGCAAATTATTCACCATTATACAAGCTGTACACTCACTACTTTACATTGTAGCAAAGTGTCATTTCTTCGGTGTTGTCACATGAAAAGATAGAATAAAATATTTCCAAAAATGTGAGGGGTGTACTCACTTTTGTGAGATACTGTATATACAGTGGAACCTCGAATTATGAGCTTAATTCATTCCAGAAGAATGCTTGTAATCCAAAGCACTCGTATATCAAAGCAAGTTTCCCCATAGGAAACAATGGAAACTCAGATGATTCGTTCCACAACCACTGCTTATCTATGCAGTACTGTATGTGGCCAGAGGTGCGGGGGCGCTGATGAGGCTCAGGGACGCTAAGAAACACTCTGAGATGCTCAGAGACACTCGGGAACTGTTGACACTTTTAGGGTGTTCCGAGTGTTTCCCAGCATCTCCGAGCCTCACCAGCACCCCAGCACCTCTGGCCACATATGGTATTGCATACACCAGCGCCCCCGCACTTATGGACACATACAGTATTGCATACACAGAGGCTTGAATCTTGCTCATCTTGCGAGAGCGCTCACAAACCGAGTCAGGATATTAAAAAATCTCAATCCTAGGTTCCACTGTTCATCATTATAGTCAGGGCACAGAGGGGAAACTTATAGCGATAGATTGTCTGCTCTTCCACAATGCAGATAGGAGGGCAGGCAGCAATGAATGAAGGGGGGGGGGGGGGGCATTTCTACAATCAGAGGGAAGAGTAGGCAGCCGCAAATAAATGAAAAATGAAAGCTGAACTCTAGATAGATAGAAAAGACACATATTAACCCTTTAATGGCTGAGTGCAAAAGAAACGTTAACCACTTGACTCCCCATTGATGTCCAGGCCATTTTTTGCGATACGGCACTGCGCTACTTTAACGTCTTAGCGCTGCCATCTCCCAGCCCTTTAAGAGGTTTATGATGCTGGGGGCTTAAGACCATGTGACCGCCGCGATTGGCTGTCACGTGACCTGGAAACTTTCGATAGCAAGGATTAACCGGGAGCTTTCGGTCAGGCGACGGTGACTGTGCTGGGAGCGCGCAGCGCGCACACTCTCGGCATGGGTGTTTGGGCAGCAATTCACACAAATATGCACCCCTTCAGCGCTAAGGACCAGGCACAGAGAGGCCGCATATTGGCATACGGCTGGCGTCAAGGGGATAACTGACAATTGTGCTGTCATGCAACGCTGTACCCAAACAAAATTTATGTCCCACAAATGCAGCATCTTTTGGAATTTGATCACCTTTTTTGTGCTAACATCAAAAAAAGGCAACAATTTTGAAAAAAACAAACAATATTTTTTACTTTCTGCTATAAAAACATCCAATAAAAAAAAATCGAATTTCTTCAGCAATTTATGCCAATAAGAGATGAACGGAGCAGGAATGAAATGATAGGCGAAGTAAATACATGACAGGGGGGAAGGAAAACCAGGCAGAACAGGTTTACTAAAGGGGTTTGGTAAAAGGGGGGAGAGGTAGTATCGGATTGGTTGGTGGACGGGGTGATGGGGAGGTGCTGCACAGTGTAGTCTAAGGATGTAGGAGGAGGGGCAGGCACTTGCAGCAGGACACAGCGAAGAAGCGCCCTCCCACCCTCCCTATTGAAAAAGGTTTTGGTTGGTGAAAAGGTTGGCGGTTGGGGTCCTTGACGAAGGTGAAAGAATGGTATATTGGTGAAATGGTGGGGACCCATCTCAGGTATGGAGTCCTCCGGTTAGTCTGGTTCCAGTTCAGATTGACCGGGTGGGTAAGGTGGTAGGAGTCTGTGGTCAGTTAGGATAGTCCTCGAGGCGGTTGGTAGCGGCTGGGGACAGAACCTAACTAAAAGGTATCACAGAGTCCAGAGTTATATGAGATGGTGTCGTCAAGGATCTGCAACTTTTCATGCTTTATATGGTTACTTGGTAAATGTTGATGTGACATTGATGTTAAATTGTTTTGGTTTAATAAAAGGCCGAGAACGGCCATTTAACCCCATACAGTGTCTGGTGTATTTATTGGGAAAAGAAAAGGTGGGGTAAGGTAAGGGTATAAGTTTTTTTTGAAGCCATAGGAGATGCAGGGGTGATCTGAACTACCCTAGTCATGTATTCTGCTACGTTTTTGGTAAAAAAATATACCAATGAGCGTCTATTGATTGGTTTGCGCAAAAGTTATAGCGTTTACAAACTATAGGATATATTTCGCTATTTATGTTTTTTACTAGTAAGGGTGGCGATCAGCGACTTAAAGTGGGACTGCAATATTGTGGCGGACATTCTGACACTAACTGACATTTTTGACACTTCTTGGGGACCAGTGACACTAATGCAGTGATCAGTGCTAAAAATATGCACTGTCACTGGACTAATGACACTGGCTGGGAAGGGTTTAACATCAGGGACGATCAAAGGGTTAACTGGGGGGGAAGGGATGGAATCACACATTTTATCCCTTCCCTCCTATCAGGACAGCGATCTGCCTTGTTTACATAGGCAGATCACCGTTCTGACTCTCTACCTACTGATTGGCAGGTGGCAGAGGACATCGGGTACCATGCACCCTTTGATCGCCTTCCGCTGTGTGTAATCACGGCAGAGCGCATGTGCATCCCCTACCCGGAAGTGTCAGATCATGCATATATATGTGATCCGGAGCACAGGGGCCGTCCTGTAGCAGTAAAACTGCTATAGGACGGACCTGAAGTGGTTAATGCTTGAACACAATTTTGCAACTTTGACATGTGTTAGTTGATCTGTACATATCATCACAACTACTTTATGTCCAGGTGGATTATCCATTTGCCGCCCGCCCACCGTGGATTGATGGCGGCAACTTGGATCAATATCGCAAACCGCCTCCAAGGCTGCGAGAGCGTGGATCATGAACGCACGCGTGCCGCCGAGGGCACACTCGCGCGCTCACTGGTAGGGCGGACTCAATGTCTGCCGGCTACCCGCGATGGCTCCCCCACAATGACAGAACTGAGGTCCATATATGTAAACACGGATCTCCGTTCTGGCAGGGGAGGGGTGTGATTGTAGGTTCCCAGTATGTGGGGGCCGCGATCACTCCCCTCCCCCAGCCAGCCCAGCCCCATACAGTTAGAACACACACAGGGAACACAGTTAACCCTTAGAGCGTCCGCTGCAGGTTAACCCCTTCCCTGCCAGTGACATTCACACAAAATCAGAGCATTTTTACAGCATTGATCGCTGTAAAAATGCCAATGGTCCCCAAAAAAGTGTCAAAATGGTCCGACATGTCCGCCGCAATATCGCAGTACCGCTAAAAATCGCAGATCACCGCCATGACTAATAAAAAAAATAAATAAATACCCCATAAATGAATTCTCATCATTTGTAAACGTGGCAACTTTTGGGTAAACCAATCAATAAACGCAGATTGCGATTTTTTTTATGAACAATATGAGCAAGACTAAAAATCGGCCAAAACCGATGAAAAAATGTTTTTTATATATTTTTTTATTTATATTTTAACAAAGAGTAATATATATAATATTGCTTTTTTTGCAAAATTGTCACTCTTCTTTTGTTTATAGCGGCGATCAGAAATGACGCAGAGGGGATCAAATACCACCAAAAGAAAGCTCTATTTGTGGGGGAAAAAGGACGCAAACTTTGTTTGGGTACAACGTCGCACGACCGCGCAATTGTCAGTTAAAGCGACGCAGTGCCGAATCACAAAAAGTGCTCTGGTCCTAAAGGGGGAAATCCTTCCGGGGCTGAAGTGGTTAAACTGAGTTTTTTTTGTTTTTTTTTTGGGACAAACTGGGCTTTCTTTTGGTGGAAAATTCTCATGGATATCTCCTGATTTTTTATTTATTATCAAAGGATAACTGGCCCAAAATAGTAAAAAAAAAATATTTTTTTAATTTAGTTGTATTTTTCTAGCTATTATTATAATTTACTACCAACGAACAACCCAAAATAAATTCTTCTGCTCCTGACGATCGCGGCAATACCACATATGTGTATGCTATGCGCTGTTAGTATTAGACACGTGCAATTTGTTTAGTTCTGAATTCGTTTTTTTAACTAATTTTGACAAATTCGTTAATTTGGAAATATTCAAATTAACGAAAACCAGTTTAACAAATTTTTCTGAATATTCGGAAAATCCTAAATACGAAAATTCGTAAATCCGTAAATCCGAAAATTTGAAAAGAAGAACGAGGATTCAAAAGAAGGAAAATCTGAAAATTTGAAAACCGAAAAACTAACTAAAAATAACTAACTATTAAATTATAGGTATTGGAATTTCCTTTCAAATTTGGCTCTTAGTGAATGTAATGAATACGAATTTATCCAATGTTGAGAATTATCCGCAATAACGAATGTCGCATCTAAACAAATGGAATGGAACATATGAATAATACTAAATAACAATAATAATAACTTTTTTATTATTATTATTATTATCATTTATTATAAATTCCTTCTGTTCCATTTGTTTAGATGCGGCATTCGTTATTTTGGATAATTCGTAACTTCGGATAAATTTGTATTTGTTACCTTTAGAGTTGATCGAACCTCTGGAAGTTCGGGTTCTGCTGGTTTGGCCGAACTTCGGGACAAAGTCCGGGTTCGGGTCCGGATAGGACCCGAACTTTGACACGGACCCCGAACCCCATTGAAATCAATGGGGACCCGAACTTTTAGGCACAAAAATGGCTGTAACAAAGTCCTGGAAAGTCCTAGAGGTCTGCAAAAGGAAGGACAATGGGGATAAGAGTAGGACAAGTGCCCTACAAAGAAATGGGGAAAGGGAAATAACTTAAAATAATTAAAAAAATAAATCACATAAAAAAAATCAAAAATGGAGGTCGATGTGGACTTTCTTCAACCTGTGTGAGAAAACTATAAATTAGCGGGGAGAAGCCATATCAGTGTTCTAAGAACAGTGATATGGCTTCTCCCGGCTAATTTATATTTTTATAACACAGTTTTAAGATGATTGGAGATTCTACAATCATCTTAAAACTGTGTGAGAAAAGTAAACCTTATCCGGGAGAAGCCATATACCTGTTCTTAGAACATCTGCAAACTGTGTGTGAAAACTATAAATTAGCGGGGAGAAGCCATGTCACTGTTCTTAGAACAGTGATATGGCTTCTCCCGGCTAATTTATACTTTTCTCACACAGTTTGAAGATGATTGTACATTCTACAATCATCTTAAAACTGTGTGTGAAAAGTATACATTAGCCGGGAGAAGCCATATCACTGTTCTTAGCACATCTGCAAACTATGTGTGAAAACTATGAATTAGCGGGCAGAAGCCATACCACTGTTCAAAGAACAGTGATATATCATATCACTGTTCTTAGAAAAGTGATATGGCTTCTCCCCGCTAATTTATAGTTTTCTCACACAGTTTGAAGATAGTCCACATCCACCTCCATTTTTGATTTTTTTATGTGATTTTTTTTTATTATTATTTTAAGTTATTTCCCTATCCCCATTTCTTTGTAGGGCACTTGTCCGACCCTTACCCCCATTTTCCTTCCTTTTGCAGACCTCTGACCGCTCCAGTCTACGTCCTATGACGAAACGCATAGGGCGAGGCTTCTACGTCACACGCTACTTCCGGCACGGGCCGTGGAACGCAGGGAGCACGGCGTCTTTCCTGTTCCTGTCTTGTGCATAACACTACTCAACGCTGGACATCCATTACCTATACATGAGTGTTTTATAGCTGCTAGATTAAACTTGTACATACTTACTGCGCAAAGATTTGGTCTGTCTTTTGTCGTTTATATACCCTGGACTGAATTGAGGTGGGGATATCAGAGGTGACTGCTTCTACTAAGTGCTTACCCCTTCAGTGGGGAGTGCTGTCCGGTGAGTGGATGCACAATAGGAAACTCATGGAGTGAAACACCGGAGGCACTGCGTTTTTGTAGTATTATCACCATTCCCATCTGAGCATTACAAAAGGAGTTATTATTGGACTTGCACTGCTGCACTTTTTGTTTTGTTTTGTTTTGTTGTTAAGAGTGTTCCACCCATCCACTCTCTATGCTGGATATGTAATAAGTAGAGTTGAGCGAACTTCTAGAAGTCCGGGTTCTGCTGGTTCGGCCGAACTTCGGGACAAAGTCCGGGTTCGGGTCCGGACAGAACCCGAACTTTGTCCCGGACCCCGAACCCCATTGAAATCAATGGAGACCCGGACTTTTAGGAAGGAAATGTGGGTAAGGGTGGGACAAGTGACCTACAAAGAAATGGGGACAGGGAAATAACTTTAAATATTTTTAAAAAAATAAAAACATAAAAAATGCAAAAATGGAGATCATCTTCAAAATGGGTCTGAAAAGTATTAATTAACATTAGAGGCCATAGAACTGTTCTAAAATCATCTTCAAACTGTGTCAAAAAAGTATAAATAAGCCGGGAGTACCCATATCACTGTTCTGCAAAATGTGTGTATCACTTTAAATCAAACCGGAAATCAGTGCACATCTCTTCTGCACAAGTATTTCAAGTGTGTGTGTCACTTTAAATCAAACCGTCAATCAGTGAACATCTTTTATTCACACTTCTTTTTAAAATGTGTGTATTACTTTAAATGAAACCGTCAAACATTGCACATCTCTTCTGCACAATTATTTCAAGTGTGTGTGTCACTTTAA
>BLSH010321015.1:198066-208751 GCA_018402905.1 Glandirana rugosa | reverse complement strand
CAGTTTCCAGATGTTTTCAGAACAGTGATATCATATCAGTGATATGATATCACTGTTCTGAAAACATCTGGAATCTGTGTGTGAAGAGCGAAACCATATGCATGCTCTTCTCTATGCTGTATTTTCAAACACACTATCCAGATGTTTCAAGTGCATGTATATGGTTTCTCCCCGGTTTTAGGTAAAGTGAACATATTGAAAAGGGGAAGCTTTCCTGAGCTGCCACCGTCCTAAATTTGCAATAGCCAAAAAAGATTGTGGGGATCCCCCACGTATGTGGACGTTTTATTGGGCACACCACGAGATAACCACTGTACGTAGATAAAAATGATCTTTATTACAATATCGATAAAAGACAAGAACAAAGCCAAGGGCTTTAATATTATTTAAAACAAAGACATTGAATACATGTATGACAACATGGATAAGGGTCTCCAAATGAGGTCAATAGATATCATAAGTTACTATAGATGATACCAACTACCAAAAACCCCCATGGTGTGTGAGCATTAGGTCGACGCGTTTCGCTTCAAATTGAGCTTCCTCAAGACCTTTTCACAACATGGGTGTAGGTTGTTGGAGTAACTTGATAAAGAGAAAAACATAATGAATATATCAAAATTTACATCCTTTACAATATTACATATTTTACATTTCATTTAGTACATCCATAGTTTAGTTTCATCCATATACTGCATATTAGATTCACAGTGCTTACATTGACCAGACACGACCCGAGAGAGCATTCATGGGGGCGAACACAGGAGATGTATTGATCAATCCCCCGGTGTGCAGACAGTGCAAACTAGAGAGGGTGTATATCCTACAATAGCATATAAATGTAAATATATTAGATTCTAGAATCGCATATCGCTAATTAGTAATATACATATGCTAAGGCTTATATATGATTCCCTCTATAGAAAAGACTTACATCAACAAGGATGGATATAGCATGCCCTCATCCCTCTATATGGGTATATGATTCCGTCTGCAGATAAAAAGCCATATATTAGGCGTCTCGGTCTAAGGTTGTTAGTCACGTCTAATTAAGGAACAATCCCTGAATACAACTTGTGTGGTTATGGCAAATGTTACCCTATTGTATCCTCTGCAGTGTCTAAAAGTGGTTGTAAAGGCTCAGGGTTTTCTATCTTAACCACTTGCCGACTGCACTATAGCTGAATGATGACTACAGCGCGGATGGCTAGTTCTGGGAGGCCATCATATGACGGCCCCAATGATCATGCCTGCCATGTGCCAGCTGCTGGGCACGTGCGGCCAAGGTAAAGAGACAGTCAGTGGCTCTTTACCACGTGATCAGCGGTTTTCAATCACAGCTGATCACAGATGTAAATAGACGCCGGTGATTGGTACTCCTTTCCTCATGGTGACAGCATGAGGATCGGAGATCAGAGCCCATCATTGGCTTTTCTAAAAGGCACATGCGCACTGATAATCGGGGCACTGATTATCAGTCTCTTGACTACCCGTGCAGTCCCAACAGTGCCCACCAGTGCTTCCAATGTGTGTCTACCAGTGCTGCCAATCAATGGCCACCAACGCTGACAATCAGTGCCCATTAGTGCTACCAATCAGTGATATCTATCAGTGCCTCCTCATCAGTGTCACCTATCAGGGATGCCTACCAGTGCCCATCATTGCCACCTATAAGTGCCCATCAGTGCCACCTATAAAGCCCATCAGTGCTGCCTATCAGTGCCCATCAGTGCCACCTATCAGTGCCAGGTATCAGTGCAGCCTCATCAGTGCCCACCAGTTCAGCCTCATCAGTGAAGGAGAAAATTACCTGTTGCCACATTTTATAATAAACTATTAAAACGTTTTGTTTGTTTTTTTCTAAATTTTTAGTATTTTTTTGTTTATTTAGCAAAAAATAAAAAACCCAGAGCAGTGATTAAATACCATCAAAAGAAAGCTCTGTTTAAAAAATGACAACAATTTTGTTTGGTTGCAGTGTTGCATGACCGCGCAATTTTCATTCAGAATGAGACAGCGCTGAATGCTAAAAATTGGCCTGGGGAGAACGGGGGGTAAAGTGGCCAGTAGGAAAGTGGTTAATGCCTTCTATGCCTCTTCTGCAGTGAAGAACATTGAAGACTTTGGAACTGGTTTGTAAACTGACCACAGATTTAGGTAAGCAAAAGGGGCTTTTAGCATAGGAATTTCTTTTTTTTTTAAAACAACTCAGTAATTAGTTAGGGATGGGGGGGCTTGGGGGCAAAGGGTGAGTTTGTATGGATGGTTATGGTGGTAATAGGGAGTTAATGCCCAGGCTTCAGCTTTAAAAAAAAAAAAGGACAACTTCATAATATTATAATTATTATTATTATAATACAGGATGTATATAGCGCCAACAGTTCACACAGCACTTAAAAGTGTTATTAAAGCCACAACAGTAAAGTCTGTCTGTATGTGCAGAATAGCATGCTTGTTATACTCCCTGTGGAACCTAAGGGGTTAAGCCCCTGCATTGTGTAAAAAGGCTCTTTGATCTTACAGTTGTGCTCATAAGTTTACATACCCTGGCAGAATTTATGATTTCTTGGCCATTTTTCAGAGAATATGAATGAGAACACAAAAAATGTTTTTTTCACTCATGGTTGGTGTTTGGCTGAAGCCATTTATTATCAATCAACAGTGTTTATTCTTTTTATATCATAATGACAAAATAAACTACCCAAATGGCCCTGATCAAAAGTTTACATACCCTGGTTATTTTGGCCTGATAAAATGCAGACAAGTTGACACAAAGGGGTTTGAATGACTATTAAAGGTAACCATCCTCACCTGTGATTTGTTTGCTTGTAATTAGTGCGTGTGTATAAAAGGCCAATGAGTTTCTGGACTCCTGACAGACCCTTGCATCTTTCATCCAGTGCTGCACTGACGTTTCTGGATTCTGAGTCATGGGGAAAGCAAAATAATTGTCAAAGGATCTGGGGGAAAAGGTAGTTGTACTGTATAAAACAGGAAAAGTATATAAAAAGAATTGAGAATGTCAATCAGCAGGGTTCAAACTCTAATCAAGAAGTGGAAAATGAGGGGTTCTGTTGAAACCAAACCACGGTCTGGTAGACCAACTAAATTTTCAGCCACAACTGCCAGGAAAATTGTTTTGGATGCAAAGAAAAACCCACAATTAACTTCAGGTGAAATACAGGACTCTCTAAAAATATGTGGTGTGGCTGTTTCAAGATGCACAATAAGGAGGCACTTGAAGAAAGATGAACTGCATGGTCGAGTTGCCAGAAGAAAGCCATTACTATGCAAATGCCACAAAGCATCCCACTTACATTACGCCAAACAGCACAGAGACAAGACTCAAACCTTATGCCACAAAGTCATTTGGAGTGATGAGACCAAAATTTAGCTTTTTGGCCACAACCATAAACCCTACATTTAGAGAGTCAACAAGGCCTGTGAAACACGAAGGTGGATGTTTTGGAGATGTGTGAGCTACAAAGGCACAGGAAATTTGGTCAAAATTGATGGCAAGATGAATGCAGTTATCAAAAAATACTGGAGGAACATTTGCATTCATCAGTCCGGAAGCTGTGCATGGGACGTACTTGGACATTCCAACATGACAATGATCCAAAACACAAGGCCAAGTCAACCTGTCATTGGCTACAGCAGAATAAAGTGAAGGTTCTGGAGTGCCCATCTCAGTCTCCAGACCTAAATATCATTGAGCCACTCTGGGGAGATCTCAAACATGCAGTTCATGCAAGACAGCCCAATAATTTCTAGGAACTGGAGGCTTTTCGCCAAGAGAAATGAGCAGCTTTACCATCTGAGAAGATAAAGAGCCTTATCCACAAATACCACAAAAGACTTCCAACTGTCATTGATGTTAAAGGGGGCAATATATGATTATATATTAAGAACTAGGGTATGTTAACTTTTGATCAGGGTCATTTAGGAAGTTTCTGTTGTCATTATGATATAAAAAAATGATATAAAAAGAGTAAACACTGTTGATTGTTAATAAATGGCTTCAGCCAAACATTAACCATGAGTGAAAGAAATGTTTTTCATATTCTCTGAAAAATTACCAAGAAATCATAAATTCTGCCAGGGTATGTAAACTTATGAGCACAACTATATATGGACAGATCCTTCCCTCCTGCACTGTCTCTCTTGACAAGGCCAGATAAGACACAGCGAGGGTAGTCCTCCTGCACATGCTCAGTTTGACCTCTATTGCTGGAGAGAACATTTCATTGTTCTCAGAGCTAGCCAGATCACATGCTATTGACATCACACATATGGGCATGTATACAGGCTATAGTGGAAGGGTGTTATATTAAGACAAAATTGGTGAGGTAGTTTATCAATATCAAGGCATTAGCTAGTGCAGTGATTTCAGTTCCTGTTAATTAATTTGTAAGTCAAAACGAGTAGACCCTTAGCTCATCGTGTAATAAGACAATCTAGCTCATCGTGTAATAAGACAATCTAGCTCATTGTGTAATAAGACAATCTAGATCATTGTGTAATAAGACAATGTAGCTCATCGTGTAATAAGACAATCTAGCTCATTGTGTAATAAGACAATCTAGATCATCGTGTAATAAGACAATCTAGATCATTGTGTAATAAGACAATCTAGCTCATTGTGTAATAAGACAATCTAGCTCATCGTGTAATTTGACAATCTAGCTCATCGTGTAATAAGACGATCTAGCTCATTGTGTAATAAGACAATCTAGCTCATTGTGTAATAAGACAATCTAGATCATTGTGTAATAAGACAATGTAGCTCATCGTGTAATAAGACAATCTAGCTCATTGTGTAATAAGACAATCTAGATCATCGTGTAATAAGACAATCTAGATCATTGTGTAATAAGACAATCTAGCTCATTGTGTAATAAGACAATCTAGCTCATCGTGTAATTTGACAATCTAGCTCATCGTGTAATAAGACGATCTAGCTCATTGTGTAATAAGACAATCTAGCTCATTGTGTAATAAGACAATCTAGATCATTGTGTAATAAGACAATGTAGCTCATCGTGTAATAAGACAATCTAGCTCATTGTGTAATAAGACAATCTAGATCATCGTGTAATAAGACAATCTAGATCATCGTGTAATAAGACAATCTAGCTCATTGTGTAATAAGACAATCTAGCTCATCGTGTAATTTGACAATCTAGCTCATCGTGTAATAAGACGATCTAGCTCATCGTGTAATTTGACAATCTAGCTCATCGTGTAATAAGACGATCTAGCTCATCGTGTAATAAGACAATGTAGCTCATCGTGTAATAAGACAATCTAGCTCATCGTGTAATTTGACAATCTAGCTCATCGTGTAATAAGACAATCTAGCTCATCGTGTAATAAGACAATGTAGCTCATCGTGTAATAAGACAATCTAGCTCATCGTGTAATAAGACAATCTAGCTCATTGTGTAATAAGATAATCTAGCTCATCGTGTAATAAGACAATCTAGATCATCGTGTAATAAGACAATCTAGCTCATCGTGTAATAAGACAATCTAGCTCATCGTGTAATTTGACAATATAGCTCATTGTGTAATAAGACAATCTAGATCATCGTGTAATAAGACAATCTAGCTCATCGTGTAATAAGATGATCTAGCTCATCGTATAATAAGACAATCTAGCTCATCGTGTAAGAAGACAATCTAGCTCATCGTGTAATAAGACAATCTAGCTCATCGTGTAATAAGACAATCTAGCTCATCGTGTAATAAGATGATCTAGCTCATCGTGTAATAAGACAATCTAGCTCATCGTGTAAGAAGACAATCTAGCTCATCGTGTAATAAGACAATCTAGCTCATCGTGTAATAAGACAATCTAGATCATTGTGTAATAAGACAATCTAGCTCATCGTGTAATAAGACAATCTAGCTCATCGTGTAATAAAACAATCTAGCTCATCGTGTAATAAGACGATCTAGCTCATCGTGTAATAAGATGATCTAGCTCGTCGTGTAATAAGACAATCTAGCTCATCGTGTAATAAGACAATCTAGCTCATTGTGTAATAAGACAATCTAGCTCATCGTGTAATAAGACAATCTAGCTCATTGTGTAATAAGACAATCTACATCATCGTGTAATAAGACAATCTAGATCATCGTGTAATAAGACAATCTAGCTCATTGTGTAATAAGACAATATAGATCATCGTGTAATAAGACAATCTAGATCATCGTGTAATAAGACAATCTAGCTCATCGTGTAATAAGACAATGTAGCTCATCGTGTAATAAGACAATCCAGCTCATCGTGTAATAAGACAATCTAGCTCATCGTGTAATAAGACAATCTAGCTCATCGTGTAATAAGACAATCTAGCTCATCGTGTAATAAGACAATCTAGCTCATTGTGTAATAAGATAATCTAGCTCATCGTGTAATAAGACAATCTAGCTCATCGTGTAATTTGACAATCTAGCTCATCGTGTAATAAGATAATCTAGCTCATCGTGTAATAAGACAATCTAGCTCATCGTGTAATTTGACAATCTAGCTCATCGTGTAATTTGACAATCTAGCTCATCGTGTAATAAGATAATCTAGCTCATCGTGTAATAAGACAATCTAGCTCATCGTGTAATAAGACAATCTAGCTCATCGTGTAATAAGACAATCTAGCTCATTGTGTAATAAGACAATCTAGATCATCGTGTAATAAGACAATCTAGCTCATCGTGTAATAAGACAATCTAGCTCATCGTGTAATAAGACAATCTAGCTCATCGTGTAATTTGACAATATAGCTCATTGTGTAATAAGACAATCTAGATCATCATGTAATAAGACAATCTAGCTCATCGTGTAATAAGACAATGTAGCTCATCGTGTAATAAGACAATCCAGCTCATCGTGTAATAAGACAATCTAGCTCATCGTGTAATTTGACAATATAGCTCATTGTGTAATAAGACAATCTAGCTCATCGTGTAAGAAGACAATCTAGCTCATCGTGTAATAAGACAATCTAGCTCATCGTGTAATAAGACAATCTAGCTCATCGTGTAATAAGACAATCTAGCTCATTGTGTAATAAGACAATCTAGCTCATCGTGTAATAAGACAATCTAGCTCATTGTGTAATAAGACAATCTAGCTCATCGTGTAATAAGACAATCTAGCTCATCATGTAATAAGATAATCTAGCTCATTGTGTAATAAGACAATCTAGCTCATCGTGTAAGAAGACAATCTAGCTCATCGTGTAAGAAGACAATCTAGCTCATCGTGTAATAAGACAATCTAGCTCATCGTGTAAGAAGACAATCTAGCTCATCGTGTAATAAGACAATCTAGCTCATCGTGTAATAAGACAATCTAGCTCATCGTGTAATAAGACAATCTAGCTCATTGTGTAATAAGACAATCTAGCTCATCGTGTAATAAGACAATCTAGCTCATTGTGTAAGAAGACAATCTAGCTCATTGTGTAAGAAGACAATCTAGCTCATCGTGTAAGAAGACAATCTAGCTCATCGTGTAATAAGACAATCTAGCTCATCGTGTAATAAGACAATCTAGCTCATCGTGTAATAAGACAATCTAGCTCATTGTGTAATAAGACAATCTAGCTCATCGTGTAATTTGACAATTTAGCTCATTGAGTAATTTGACAATCTAGCTCATTGTGTAATAAGACAATCTAGCTCATCGTGTAATAAGACAACTAGCTCATCATGTAATAAGATAATCTAGCTCATTGTGTAATAAGACAATCTAGCTCATCGTGTAATAAGACAATCTAGCTCATCGTGTAATAAGACAATCTAGCTCATCGTGTAATAAGACAATCTAGCTCATCGAGTAATAAGACAATCTAGCTCATTGTGTAATAAGACAATCTAGCTCATCATGTAATAAGACAATCTAGCTCATCGTGCAATAAGACAATCTAGCTCATCATGTAATAAGACAATCTAGCTCATCGTGTAATAAGACAATCTAGCTCATCGTGTAATAAGACAATCTAGCTCATCGTGTAAGAAGACAATCTAGCTCATTGTGTAATAAGACAATCTAGCTCATTGTGTAATAAGACAATCTAGCTCATTGTGTAAGAAGACAATCTAGCTCATCGTGTAATAAGACAATCTAGCTCATCGTGTAAGAAGACAATCTAGCTCATCGTGTAATAAGACAATCTAGCTCATCGTGTAATAAGACAATCTAGTTCATCGTGTAATAAGACAATCTAGCTCATTGTGTAAGAAGACAATCTAGCTCATCGTGTAATAAGACAATCTAGCTCATCTTGTAAGAAGACAATCTAGCTCATCTTGTAATAAGACAATCTAGCTCATCGTGTAATAAGACAATCTAGCTCATTGTGTAATAAGACAATCTAGCTCATCATGCAATAGGCAAACATTGGATACTTGGATATATCCCTAAACCTATATTGAGTATTTATGAAGCAACTCTTTGACAGCATACCATTGTCCTCAATCTAGAGTTTCCTAGAATTAGAACGACAGACTGAGTCGTGGGATAGAATGTAACAAGAATCCAACATACTGCATCCCATGACTCCCCAAAAGAAAATTCAGAGGTTAATGAGCCAGAAATTATTAAAAAGAAAGTCAAGTCTAGAATTAGACGTACGACCATTGTCCTCACTGCTGTAATGTGCGCCTCAAGCTGGACAGCTTTGATCTGAGAGGCATCGCTCTTTACTCTGAAGACATGCTTGAGAAGGTAAGTCACGCTGAGGCCCATCGATGTGAAAGTCAGAAGGAATGGTAGACAGCAACCCAACATCATGTTAAAGACGGTGTAAGGAAGATTCAGGTCAATGTTGTAATTATCTTCCTCTGGACTTGTCAGATTTTGTAGGAATTGTATGTCCACTGTCCACACAAATGGCAAATTGATAAATAAAGAACCAGCTGCTGTCCCTATGAGTACTTGGGTAACTAAAGAGAAGAACTTTGTTTTCATCCGAATGAAAAGCTGGTGAGAAAATGTGACTATCTTCAGGCAGTAGTAGATGGAGAGCCAACACGTGTGCCAGAAACTGAATTCTATCAGCAGAAAAATGAACACATAGTCAATGATATACACTTCCTTAATAAACAGCACATAGGTGCCATAAATGTACAGGACGCCATCAAGAGTCATGAAACATTGGAGGAGGACATTAGTGATGGCCGTGGAGAGCAGAATTTGTTCAAAGACACGAGACTTTACATTCTGCCTCCAGTCTTTAAAATAAACGACAGCAATCAGTGAGTTCAAGAAGACTCCCAAGATAAACGTCACGGTCAGGCAGATTGTTCGGAGTATCCTCAAAGTGAGCCACATTGTTGTCTTTGTGTTCAGAGCTTCTCTGCTTCCGTTGATTGCCAAGGACTGAGGAAACAGTCATTGTGGAGAGTGATATGTACAACTCCAGGCAGTGTTGGGTTTCTCTATTTGTTTTTTATGTACATTAGGACTCATGGTTTCCATAGGGAAGGAATATGGACAGAAAAAAAAAATGCAAATATGCCATGCAGGAAATATCAACTAAACTATAATCTTTGGGTCCAAAGACGAGCAAAGAGAACTTCTTGTTTTTTTTTTTTGTTGTTTTCTTATGGAAATATATTTCATAAATCCTCCCTACCCCTGTTTCTTTTTTTTTTATTTTATTATATTTACATAAAAACTAATTTAAAAGGGTTGTAAAGGCAGACTTTTTTTTTTAATGTTAATGCATTCTATAGGTGTTCCATCTCTGTCCAGCGATATGTCCACGAGTGTCTAAGCCATCTGAGATTCTCCTTCCTGATTGGCTGAGACACAGCAGCAGCACTATTGGCTCTCACTGCTGTCAATCAAAGTCAGCTACCCAATCAGGGGAGAGAGGGGGCGAGGCTGGGGCTGGGCTCCGTGTCTTAATAGACACAGGGAGCTGTGTCTTAGATTGGGTGCCCCCATGGCAAGGTTAATAAGATTCAACTAGATTTGTGGATTCGTTCTGAGCTTTTGTAGATATTTTCTTATTTATCCACGTGGTTTCCTCAGTTGTAATGCGTGTCTGAACCATACCCTAGCATTTACATCCATATTGCAATTCCATCACCTTCATACAGTCACATTACATAATTATTGTGATTGGATTAAGGTGACTGATTTACATGCAGGGCTATTAATGCTATAGAACATGGTCCACTCCTTAAACAAAAAAAATCGGGGCGTGGCCTGACGACACTGCTGAATGGTTGCCTAACTCCACAGCTCCTGTGCTAAACGGCAAAAATCGACCGATCCACGACAGACACCGGGATTTTCAACCACCCCAGCTAAAAACGGCAAATCGTGTCCTCGACACCTCAATCCGTTGGTAAGTCGTCACAGCAGTCCGGTGCGGGGCTAAAAAAAACAAATTCCTCACCTGGTACAAGATATCGTAATTATCGGGACGTACATTTAGTCAGTGGAATTAGGTTAGTGTTATTAATACATTACACTGACATACTTCCACTACCTTAACGTTATACCTACATTTACGATCCCATACCAAGTCTGTGCGTAATGTTGACTCCTTTGGTGCACCTATTTATTCTTTTATAGATGTTTTCGAGTCTTGCTTAGGTGTTTAGATCAACTTAGAATAATTGGAACGGTACCCCCGTGGGTTAGATTCTGTGTCGAGGGACACAGA
>BLSH010321015.1:174602-193401 GCA_018402905.1 Glandirana rugosa | reverse complement strand
CCTTTCCCCCTCCCGACTGGTACTACTCACAGAGTTGCATTAACGGCTATACCCACCAAGTTGTATGATATACCTATCCAGTCATCCAAGATGGTTCACTGGGTAATAGCATTACTCCATACTATTGTGACCAGTCGGAACATCTGTGTGCTATTTGTACTGTGCATGTTGTTACTCTGTAATACTACATTTATTAATAAAAACTATTGAAAAAAAAAAAAATAAATAAACAAAAAAAATCCAACCCGCAAAGTGAAACACAGCTTAAACAATTCTACTTAATGTTTCTACATTGGACAAGGACCTTGGAGCATCCAATCCGACTTGTAAATTGTCTGCAAAGAATCTTACTGATCCAATTCATGGTATGGCTAGTAGTCATTATCCCATTAAAGTTGACTGGTTCTGTAATTTCGAAGACATTTCCACATTCATCAAGTGGGTTCCTTGGTTCTAATGAGTGTCATAAACACACCCCAAAATGTATATCCATGTGGGCAACTCCTCACCTTCATGCAGTCACATTATATTGACCTCAATGTGATTGGATTAAGGTCACCTGTAGGGCTACAAATACTTTGTAATGTTCCTGACACTCATTAGAACTGAAGAAGATGATGGATGAGTGCTGAGATGTCTTCACAGTTATTATGTTGTATATTAGTCATTACTATTGGCTACAAGTCGTGATTTCCAAAATATGAGGGGCTGTCAGGAATATTTTCAGCACATGCACATTTATTGTGGGCAAAGAAGTGTAAAGCCTCGTACACACGGGACGATGATCATACGACCGATCGGCTCAAATCGTATGTTGGCTGTTATATCTAGCATACTGACTGCACTACACGATCGTACGACCAAAAAAAGAACGTTCAGGTGCATGTAATTAGCATCTGGCCGTTCCTGACTTCTGAGCATGCGTGTTTTGCACAATACAACTTGTTGGACCAACTTCTCTGTACACACGATACAACGGTCGTATGAGCGCTTGTTGGTACTACCAAGTTTTCTAGTTTGCTCATACAACTCCCGTTGTACGACCGTCGTACGTCGGCTGTTCTAATCACGCGTACTAACGATTGATTTTGCGTTCGCATGACCTGTTGTATACGATCTTCGTCCCGTGTGTATGAGGCTTAAGTGCACATGCATCATTATGAAGCATGTATGAGCACAAACAAATGCACGTGTGGACATAGACATATGTCCACTGCCTTCAAGTGGGCTATTTAAATCTGAACTCTGTAACTCTTGATCCAGATACTTATTATGATTAGAGTTGATCGAACCTCTGGAAGTTCGGGTTTTGCTGGTTCGCCCGAACTTCGGGACAAAGTCTGGGTTCGGGTCCGGACAGGACCCGAACTTTGACACAGACTCCGAACCCCATTGAAATCAATGGGGACTGGATCTTTTAGGCACAAAAATGGCTGTAAGAAAGTCCTGGAAAGTTCTTGAGGTCTGCAAAAGGAAGGAAAATGGGGGTAAGGATCGGACAAGTGCCCTACAAAGAAATGGGGATAGGGAAATAACTTAAAATAATTTTAAAAAAATCACATAAAAAAATCAAAAATGGAGGTGGATGTGGACTATCTTCAAACTGTGTGAGAAAAGTATAAATTAGCGGGGAGAAGCCATATCACTGTTCTAAGAACAGTGATATGGCTTCTCCCGGTTAATTTATACTTTTCTCACACAGTTTGAAGATGATTGTAGATTGTGTGAAAAGTATACATTAGCCGAGAGAAGCCATATCACTGTTCTTAGAACATCTGCAAACTGTGTGTGAAAACTATAAATTAGCGTTGAGAAGCCATATCACTGTTCTTAGAATAGTGATATGGCTTCTCCCGGCTAATTTATACTATTCTCACACAGTTTGAAGATGATTGTACATTCTACAATCATCTTAAAACTGTGTGTGAAAAGTATACATTAGCCGGGAGAAGCCATATCACTGTTCTTAGAACATCTGCAAACTGTGTGTGAAAACTATAAATTAGCAGGGAGAAGCCATACCATTTATGTGATTTTTTATTTTTTTTATTTTAAGTTATTTCCCTATTCCCATTTCTTTGTAGGGCACTTGTCCGACCCTTACCCCCATTTTCCTTCCTTTTGCAGACCTCTAGGACTTTTTTGACAGCTATTTTCAAAACTTTTATTAAATTACCAGAACCCCGGACCCGAACCCAGACTTTTTTTGAAAAGTCCGGGTTCAGGTCTGGGTCCCTGACACCCAAAAGTTCGGTACGGACCCGAACTTTACAGTTCGGGTTCGCACAACTCTAATTATGAATCCATGATTGACCCGGCTTCTAGGTGACCTTGCATCATTTCCAACCATTGCCAACCTTTGCCTGTCTCTGACTCTGAACCTCTCTCTACAACTTGGTGCCTTCCTAACCAACTGTTTCTAAACTGCGCTTGGAACCCAGCTTCACCTTTAACTATACTTGGCACATCCTCAGTGTGCTACCATCTGTGCTCCTCCTCACCAGATGCCAGTGCTCTCAAGTTCTAGCATACAGTGCTGGCACCTTGGCACTTGTACCTTTCCAATGCCCTTGTAGCCCGTGTCTCAACTTCCAGGGGTGCTATGGTAACTGTGCAAGAAGGCACTCTCATCATCTCAGGCTCTACTACAGGTACATGACAGGGGCTTGCATAATCTATGGAGCTCTATGGGTGTCCAGGGAGTCAAATGTACTTATTTACTTTACAAAATATGTTGGATAGAAAAGTTTTTTTTATGTTCACTTTTTCAAATATCTTATCGGCCTGGCTAACCTCCAGACTCCGGACTCCAGATTTCCTCATTGTGAAAGGAAACCAACTGTCCCTATGTTCCACAACAAAACATTCCAAAGATCCAAAGAATAATAATCCAGCTGGATTCTGCAGCAATGGGTTGAGAGGATAGGCGGGCAGTCCAATATCTCCCTACTTAATGCCTTAAACTAGAAGGGACAGTGGGGTATCATGTAATGAAAAAGCTGCTGGGTAACTCCCAAGAGGCCCACCTGTGATTGTTTCAATGGTTAGGGCTACCATTTGCAATCCCAGAATATGTTAAAGTGATTGTAAAGTCTTGATTTACTCTTCAGGAAAAGAAAAAACAGGTTTAAACTTACCTGCTCTGTGTCGTGGATTTGCACAGAGCAGCCCGGGTCCTCCTCTTCTAGGGTCCTCTTCTATGCTCCTTACCCCTTCCTCCTGTTGAGTGCCCCCACAGCAAGCAGCTTGCTATGGGGGCACCCAAGCTGAGCCACAGCTCCGTCTGTCCATTCAGACATGGAGCTGTGGTTTGGTCCCACCCCCCTCTCTCCTGATTGGCTAACTGACTTTAATTGACAGCAGCGGGGGGCCAATGGCACTGCTGCTGTGTCTCAGCCAATCCAGAGGGAGATTCCCGGATGACCAAGGGACATCACTGGATGGAGATGGGCTCAGGTAAGTATTAGAGGGGCTGAGCTGAACACAGAAGGCTTTCTATCTTAATGCATACAATGCACCTTCTGCCTTTCAAACACTTTAAGAAGAATATACTGGGATTCCATCCCACTCCAGCAAGAACATCTGATGCAACACTGCCAGTGTTCTGTATCATCTAGTGAGGAGTTTATAATCTCCTTTTTGATACTTATTCCCCAGGGACACCATATGAGCAAACAGTAAGGTCTTGGACTGTAATCCACTGTTTTTTTCAAAGCTTGGGACCCCGATCATTGGGGACTTGCCCCAGCAGTTCTAATATAGCATGCAAGGCGCTTTATACACCACAGATTGGGGTTTGTGTGCCCCACTGCATTGGGGGGGCTCCCTGGCTTGGACGCTTGGCAGTAATATGGTATAACATCCCTGATGAAGATTTTGTTTAACCCTTTCGAAACACGTTGGATGTCCCCTCGGACTGATATCATCTACAGTCATTGATGGTCCTACCATCTAAAGGGAATACCATTTTCCAACTTGAACGTATACACTTATCTATGTGGTCTACTGAAGTATTTGATGTCATATGTAACTGCAAAAGATCCTTTTTATGAAATTTTGTATACTTTGTTCTAAATTTTGTAAGAATAACATTTGTGATATTTTTATTGAAAACATATACACTTCTCAGCATACTTAATTGCTCTTAAAATCTCTTCCTGTTTGAGGTTTCTCTTTTTCGTAAATGACATGGGATGTGGCAAATACACACAGGTAACCATGGGTAGCACCAATTAATGTGACAAAGAATGTTGCAGCGGTTCACTTGTTAACCAAGTTTGTTTGAACATGGATGGTGTGCGCTATGGTGCATGGATTTTGGGGGGACCTCATGAATTGTTTGCCCTGCCTAAAATCCATACCAGATCTGAGGGGCCTGGTATTTTTCTTTTTTGAAAGCTGGCTCTTTTGTTTTCATTCTGCTGTCAGCGGGGATCATTGTTAGGAAGCTGGCGGGTGCCAGCTCCTTCACAACCGATGACTCATCCCTGCTGCTAACAGCAGGGATGGGGACCTGAATGTTGGGACGTTGGAAGGTGCTGACTCCTAACAACCAACGCAAATAGCACACAACATTGCATAAAAAAGAAACATTTTATATTTTGATGCATTTCTTGTACAAAGGGTTTTATTAATAAACAATAGGACAGGACAGCTCATGACATTGATGGTGATATAACTATAAGAGATTACATCAATATATCAAGATACATGGGCGTTGCTAGGTCTACAAAAGATCTGGGGCTAGAGCCCATAGCAACTAAGTAGAGTCATATGCTTCAGCAGGCATACACATGTATAGAACATACATGTGTGCATGCGTGTATATATATATAAGTATAAATATTGTTACATTTTTGAGTGCGGATCCCCCTTACATCATGGTCCCCAGAGAGCCCCTTCCTTACATCAGGGTCCCCAGAGAGCCCCTTCCTTACAACAGGGTCCCCAGAGAGGCCTTCCTTACATCATGGTCCCCAGAGAGCCCCTTCCTTACATCAGGGTCCCCAGAGAGCCCCTCCCTTACATGAGAGCCCCTTCCTTACATCAGGGTCCCCAGAGAGCCCCTTCCTTATATCAGAATCCCCAGAGAGACCCTTCCTTACATCAGGGTCCACAGAGAGCCTCTTCCTTACATCAGGGTCCACAGAGAGCCCCACCTTACATCAGGGTCCACAGAGAGCCCCCCTATACATCAGGGTCCCCAAAGAACCTCCCCATATATAGGGGTCCCCAGAGTTCCTCCCTATACATCAGGGTACACAGAGAGCCTCCCCATACTTTAGGTGGAGGCGAGGGCAGAGCCGGAGCCCGCGCTACCACGGCTCAGTCTGCCACTGCCTACTGCATTCCGGACCGGGACATACCTGCAAATTGCAGAACTGCACCCACCCGGTAAGAGACTCGGGGCTATAGGCCCCAGACTCAGGGCTTTAGCTCCAATAGCCGCCTCCTAGCAATGACCCTGTCAAGATATATATAATAACAATCATAATCAGGAAGATATTGAACAAATGCGAGACGTATATCAATTTTGAAACTTTGATGTGCAACCCTCTCACTCAGAAGTAGGCCTAGTAGACTAATAGGCTTAAAGGAAGAAAATAGAGAGAACGAGATGAGAAAAAGAAGCAGATAAGTAGAAAGGTGAAAGAAGGAGTCAAGAAGAAAGAAGGAAAGAAAAGAAAAAGCGGGTCCATAGGTTGGGGGGCACGTTGAATCGAGAGAAGTGCATGGTCAAGTCTGGAAGGTTGACTTTAGGCAACCCAAGGCTGCCAAGCCTTCAGGAATTTATTGTGAGTATCCAACAGTTTTTCATCTATCATGATATCATTCACACATTTGTTGACCACCTCAAAGCTGAGTGTAGGTGTCTTCCAAGCCCTTGCTATAGTCATTTTGGTTGTAGTTGTAGTGCAGTGCAAGCTGGCATTCAGGCTCCATTTGCTTGATACCTCCTCCAGAGAAAGAAGTATGGTGTGAGAAGTTCCATTGTCTTTCAATTCAGGCCTCGGAAGTATGAGTCTATGATGACATCGGCATGCCTAATGTGATCTGGGGTTGGAGACTACATCCCACAGATGGGAGTATTAAGATCATTACATGCTGGTTTGCGTTAAACCTCTGGTTAGCCTTTGTCCATAAGGGTGATCACTTTGAGTTCTGGAACACTGGTGTGGATTCTCAGCACTATTTGTTGCACTTTTGGACTTTATTAAAACTGTCAATACAGATTTCATTATCTATATATTTTTTGATTAATATTTCTTATATTTTTTACGAATTGATTTATTGCACATTGCACTTTATATGTGGTTTATATGCGCTGCTTTGAAATATTCATTTTTTTACCATTTTTCATTTTTAAAGGTTTCACTGCCGGCTTCCTTTATCAGGAATGGCGTCGGCAGCACCCGACAGCCGATCTGAAGATCGGTTGGGGTGCTGACATTGCGGGCTCCCTGGACAGGTAAGTGTCAATATATTAAAAGTCAGCAGCTGCAGTATTTGTAGCTGCTGACTTTAAATTTGTCATGGGGGGGGGGCTGAACTCCTCTTTATTGAAGTTGTGCATTTCTACAATAATTAAATATATTTCCCTTACAATTAGCATAGGCACTTGTATCTGTGCTTTTATATTATACCAGCTATCCCCTGAACAACAACACACTGAGAGAGGTAGAAGTAGCCAATCAGGAAGAAGTATTTGTCTTTAGGAAAAGTTCACATTGTTGTTATTATTATTATTCTTCAATAATTATATAGAGCCAACAGCTTGCACAGCATTTTAAAATATAAAGGCAGATAGTACAGTAACAATACAATTCAATACAAGAGGGTTAGGAGGGCCCTGATACTGAGAGCTTCCAATCTAAAAAGGAGATACAAGAGGAACAAAGGTTAATAGATGTGATGGGTGAACTGAAGGGAGAATATTGAAGTCAGGATAGGCTTACTTAAAGAGATGAGTGTTCAGGGACCATCTAATAATGGGCAGAGTACCTAGTCAGATTGGGGTAGAGAATTACAGAGTATTGAAGAGGCTCCAGGGAGAAGTCCTGGAGATGAGTATGGGTGGAGGAGACAAGGGAGCTAGAGAGCAGGAGGTCTTGGGTTTGGGTGTTATATTGAGGCAATATTGGTGATGCAGTTTGTCAATATCAAGGCATTAGCTAGTTCAGTGATTCCACTTCCAGTGAAGGAAATCAAAACAGGTAGATCCTAGGCTCATCATGTAATAAGACAATCTAGCTCATTGTGTAATAAGACAATCTAGCTCATCGTGTAATAAGACAATCTAGCTCATTGTGTAATAAGACAATCAAGCTCATCTTGTAATAAAACAATCTAGATCATCGTGTAAGAAGACAATCTAGCTCATTGTGTAAGAAGACAATCTAGCTCACCGTGTAATAAGACAACCTAGCTCATCGTGTAACAAGACAATCTAGCTCATTGTGTAAGAAGACAATCTAGCTCACCGTGTAATAAGACAATCTAGCTCATCGTGTAATAAGATAATCTAGCTCATTGTGTAATAAGATAATCTAGCTCATCGTGTAAGAAGACAATCTAGCTCATCATGTAAGAAGACAATCTAGCTCATTGTGTAATAAGATAATCTAGCTCATCGTGTAACAAGACAATCTAGCTCATCGTGTAACAAGACAATCTAGCTCATTGTGTAAGAAGACAATCTAGCTCACCGTGTAACAAGACAATCTAGCTCATCGTGTAATAAGACAATCTAGCTCACCGTGTAATAAGACAATCTAGCTCATCGTGTAATAAGATAATCTAGCTCATTGTGTAATAAGATAATCTAGCTCATCGTGTAAGAAGACAATCTAGCTCATCATGTAAGAAGACAATCTAGCTCATTGTGTAATAAGATAATCTAGCTCATCGTGTAACAAGACAATCTAGCTCATCGTGTAACAAGACAATCTAGCTCATTGTGTAAGAAGACAATCTAGCTCACCGTGTAACAAGACAATCTAGCTCATCGTGTAATAAGACAATCTAGCTCACCGTGTAATAAGACAATCTAGCTCATCGTGTAATAAGATAATCTAGCTCATTGTGTAATAAGATAATCTAGCTCATCGTGTAAGAAGACAATCTAGCTCATCATGTAAGAAGACAATCTAGCTCATTGTGTAATAAGATAATCTAGCTCATCGTGTAAGAAGACAATCTAGCTCATCGTGTAATAAGACGATCTAGCTCATTTTGTAAGAAGACAATCTAGCTCATTGTGTAATAAGACAATCTAGCTCATCGTGTAATAAGACAATCTAGCTCATCGTGTAATAAGACAATCTAGCTCATTGTGTAATAAGATAATCTATCTCATCGTGTAATAAAACAATCTAGCTCATCATGTAATAAGACAATCTAGCTCATCATGTAATAAGATAATCTAGCTCATCGTGTAATAAGACGATCTAGCTCATCGTGTAATAAGACGATCTAGCTCATTTTGTAAG
This sequence comes from Glandirana rugosa, assembly GCA_018402905.1. Lineage (NCBI taxonomy): Eukaryota > Metazoa > Chordata > Amphibia > Anura > Ranidae > Glandirana > Glandirana rugosa. The sequence goes on along the minus strand of BLSH010321015.1, from coordinate 184,912 downwards.
AAGACAATCTAGCTCATTGTGTAATAAGATAATCTAGCTCATCGTGTAATAAAACAATCTAGCTCATCATGTAATAAGACAATCTAGCTCATCGTGTAATAAGACAATCTAGCTCATCGTGTAATAAGACAATCTAGCTCATTGTGTAATTTGACAATCTAGCTCATCGTGTAATAAGACAATCTAGCTCATTGTGTAATAAGACAATCTAGCTCATCGTGTAATAAGACAATCTAGCTCATCGTGTAATAAGACAATCTAGCTCATCGTGTAATAAGACAATCTAGCTCATTGTGTAATTTGACAATCTAGCTCATTGTGTAATTTGACAATCTAGCTCATCGTGTAATAAGACAATCTAGCTCATCGTGTAATAAAACAATCTAGCTCATTGTGTAAGAAGACAATCTAGCTCATTGTGTAAGAAGACAATCTAGCTCATTGTGTAAGAAGACAATCTAGCTCATTGTGTAAGAAGACAATCTAGCTCATCATGCAATAGGCAAACATTGGATACTTGGATATATCCGTAAACCTATATTGAGTATTTATGAAGCAACTCTTTGACAGCATACCATTGTCCTCAATCTAAAGTTTCCTAAAATTAGAACGACAGACTGAGCTGTGGGATAGAATGTAACAAGAATCCAACATACTGCATCCCATGACTCCCCAAAAGAAAATTCAGAGGTTAATGAGCCGGCAATGATTAAAACAAAAGTCAAGTCTAGAATTAGACGTACGACCATTGTCCTCACTGCTGTAATGTGCGCCTCAAGCTGGACAGCTTTGATCTGAGAGGCATCGCTCTTTACTCTGAAAACATGCTTGAGAAGGTAAGTCACACTGAGGCCCATCGATGTGAAAGTCAGAAGGAGTGGTAGACAGCAACCCAACATCATGTTAAAGACGGTGTAAGGAAGATTCATGTCAATGTTGTAATTATCTTCCTCTGGACTTGTCAGATTTTGCAGGAAATCTATGTGAACTGTCCACACAAATGGCAAATTGATAAATAAAGAACCAGCTGCCGTCCCTATGAGTACTTGGGTAACTAAAGAGAAGAACTTTGTTTTCATCCAAAGGAAAAGCTGGTGAGAAAATGTGACTATCTTCAGGCAGTAGTAGATGGAGAGCCAACACGTGTGCCAGAAACTGAATTCTATCAGCAGAACAAGGAATGCATAGTCAATAATATACACTTCCTTAATAAAAAGCACATAGGTGCCATAAATGTACAGGACACCATCAAAAGTTATGAAACATTGGAGGAGGCTATTTGTGATGGCCGTGGAAAGTAGTATCTTTTCACAGATCCGAGACTTTACACTCTGCCTCCAGTCTTTAAAATAAACGACAGCAATCAGTGAGTTCAAGAAGACTCCCAAGACAAACGTCACGGTCAGGCAGATTGCTCGGAGTATCCTCAAAGAGAGCCACATTGTTGTCTTTGTGTTCAAAGCTTCTCTGCTTCCGTTGATTGCCAAGGACTGAGGAAACAGTCATTGTGGAGAGTGATTTGTACAACTCCAGGCAGTGTTGGGTTTCTCTATTTGTTTTTTATGTACATTAGGACTAATGGTTTCCATAGGGAAGGAATATGGACAGAAACAATGCAAATATGCCGTGCAGGAAATATCAACTAAACTATAATCACGAGTCCAAAGATGAACAAGCAGAACATCTTGTTTTTTTTTTTAATTTATATAAACAGATTTAATTATACATTTTCTCTATTATTGTTTTTTTTTTTTTATATTTTGCTAATTGACATAATACCAGAACATAGACTGTATAGTGCAGAACTAGTATAAGGGAACCCGTAGACATGTTTCATATTTGGTCAAATGTATGCCCCATGTTGACCTCCCAAATTTCCCAAATCCCTGAATAAAGGAATAACATGGTGTTTGTTCATGATGGGGTCTTCAAAGGACAGGGTTAATCAAAGCAGTGTTAATTGAAATCATCGAGCCATGTGCAAGCAAACTCCCAATGTTTTAACGTTTGACTCAAAGTAGGCTTATTCACATCGTCAACTCTTTGAGTGTATCATCCTCACCTAGTGAAGCACAGCTTACTTAGATGCTACTCAATGGTTCTGCAACAACCCTATGTAATGAGGACCTTGGGGAATTCAAACCAGATTGTAAATTGTCTGGTAAGGTTCTCATTGATCCAGTCCATGGTATAGGTTGTGGTTATTAATCACATTCCACTTGGTTTGTTTTGTAATTTTGTAGACAATTATACACTCATCTGAGTTACTTTCTTGGTTTTAATGAGTGTCTTAATGAATTAGTTAACAAAGCTAATAAGGGGAGTAGAGCAGTGATGGTGAGCCTTGGCACCCCAGATGTTTTGGAAATACAGACAGTATCTCCTAAAAGTGAGTACACCTCTCACATTTTTGTAAATATTTTATTAGAGTTGAGCGGACACGTGGATGTTGGGGTTTGGCGGGTCCGGCCGAACTTTGCGAAAAAGTTTAGGTTCGGTACCGAACTTGACCCCAAACGCCATTGAAGCCAATGGGGACCCGAACTTTTGGGCACAAAAATGGCTGTAAAAAAGTCCTGGCAAGTGCTAGGGGGCTGCAAAAGGAAGTAAAATGGGGGTAAGAGTAGGACAAGTGCCCTACAGAAAAATGTAGGGAAAATAACTTAAAATCAAATAAAAAAATAAAAATGGGAAAGGGGGATGTGGAGGAGGAGCCTAGAGGTTGACTAGGCCGTGACCGTGGCAGTGTAGGTGGAAGTGGCGGTGGTGGAGGAGGAGGAGGAGGAGGAGGTAGCCAACATTTTTTGTTGTTTGTTTTTTTTTTTTTTCTAATTGGGGTAGCCCCCAAAATATCGAGGCATATTCAAAAAAACAAGTATACCAATGGCTGTGTGAGGCCAGTCTAATCTGTCCCTTACAGCAACAGCAGGAACCTCTCCCTATAGAACTAGGAGACGATTTTAGAACAATAATCTGTCCCTTACAGCACCAGCAGGAACCTGACCCTATAGGAGTAGGCAATGATTTTAGAACAATAATCTGTCCCTTACAGCAACAGCAGGAACCTGACCCTATAGAACTAGGAGATGATTTTAGAACAATAATCTGTCCTTCAAAGCAGTAGACTCTACCTAGTCCAGAATCAGATCGTTCTGTAATGCAGGATGAGATGTTATTATATCTGCAATCTGTCCCTCACAGCGCCGGCAGCTTCCTCTCCCTAAACTAGCCTGAGAGCATTTGACATGCAGCACTACGTGATTCCAGCTTATACAGAGGCTGGGTCACATGATGCACTGGCCAATCACAGACATGCCATTAGTAGGCATGGCTGTGATGGCTTCTAAGGGCAAACCAGTGAAACCCTTGTTGATTGGCTGCCCTGCAGCTATTCAACAGGCGGGATCAAATACCCAAACCCGGAACCTGAACCCAAACTTTTTTTCAAATGTCCGGGTTCTGGTCTGGGTCACAGACACCCCAAAGTTCGGTACGGACCCAAACTTTACAGTTCGGGTTCTCTCAACTCTATATTTTATTCTATCTTTTCATGTGACAACACTGAAGAAATGACACTTTGCTACAATGTAAAGTAGTGAGTGTACAGCTTGTATAACAGTGTCAATTTTCTGTCCCCTCATTTAACTCAACACACAGCCATTAATGTCTAACTCACTGGCAACAAAAGTGAGTACACCCCTAAGTAAAAATGCCCAAATTGGGCCCAAAGTGTCAATATTTTGTGTGGCCACCATTATTTTCCAGCATGGCCTTAACCCTCTTGAGCATGGAGTTCACCAGAGCTTCACAGGTTGCTACTGGAGTCCTTTTCCACTCCTCCATGACGATATCATGGAGCTGATGGATGTTAGAGACCTTGTGTTCCTCCACCTTCCATTTGAGGATGCCCCACAGATGCTCAATAGGGTTTAGGTCTGGAGATGCTTGGCCAGTCCATCACCTTTACCCTCAACTTATTTAGCAAGGCAGTGGTCGTCTTGGAGGTGTGTTTGGGGTCGTAATCATGTTGGAATACTGCCCTGCGGCCCAGTCTCTGAAGGGAGGGAAGCATGCTCTGCTACAGTATGTCACAGTACATGTTGTCATTCATGGTTCCCTCAATGAATTGTAGCTCCCCAGTGCTGGCAGCACTCATGCAACCCCAGACCATGACACTCCCACCACCATGCTTGTCTGTAGGCAAGACACACTTGTCTTTGTACTCCTCACCTGGTTGCCGCCACACACACTTGACACCATCTGAACCAAATAAGTTTATCTTGGTCTCATCAGACCACAGGACATGGTTCCAGTAATCCATGTCCTTAGTCTGCTTGTCTTCAGCAAGCTGTTTGCAGGCTTTCTTGTGCATTATCTTTAGAACAGGCTTCCTTCTGGGACGACAGCCATGCAGACTAATTTGATGCAGTGTGCAACATATGGTCTGAGCACGGACAGGCTGACCCTTCACCCCTTCAACCTCTGCAGCAATGCTGGCAGCACTCATACGTCTATTTCCCAAAGACAACTTCTGGATATGACGCTGAGCACGACACTCAACTTCTTTGGTTGACCATGGTGAGGCGCTGTTCTGAGTGGAACCTGTCCTGTTCAATTGCTGTATGGTCTTGGCCACCATGCTGCAGCTCAGTTTTAGAGTCTTGGCAATCTTCTTAAAGCCTAGACCATCTTCATGTAGAGCAGCAATTCTTTTTTCAGATCCTCAAAGAGTTCTTTGCCATGAGGTGCCATGTTGAACTTCCAGTGACCAGTATGAGAGAGTGAGAGCGATAACACCAAATTGAACACACCTGCTCCCCATTCACACCTGAGACCTTGTAACACTAACGAGTCACATGACACCAGGGAGGGAAAATGGCTAATTGGGCCCAATTTTGACATTTTCACTTAGGGGTGTACTCACTTTTGTTGCCAGCAGTTTAGACATTAATGGCTGTGTGTTGAGTTATTTTGAGGGGACAGCAAATTTACACTGTTATACAAGCTGTACACTCACTACTTTACATTGCAGCAAAGTGTCATTTCTTCCGTGTTGTCACATGAAAAGATGGAATAAAATATTTACACAAATGTGAGGGGTGTAATCTATGCAGCTCTATAGGAACGCAATAAGTGTGCTCATTAACCTTTGCAAAAAAATGTCAGAGAAGAAAGATATTTTTGCATTCACCTAATTTAAATGTATTCAAAACTCTCCATGGCAGAGAAATCCAATATGTGCAGGGTTTACATATCAGCAAATGTATCCATAGGTGAATGTAGGTGGATGCATGACACTTTATCACTTTGACAGAGGGAGGGAGACAGAATCAGAAACTCTAATTTCTCACATCAGAAACTGGAGGAATTGAGTCACTTCTGCAGGTGACTGAGTGGAGCTCATCAGAGAACTGACTTAGAAAGGTAAAGATCGGAGAACTAACACTGCAGACCATCTTTAACCCTCTCGCTGCTGTATGTCGATGTGTGTGAAACTAACAGGCAGACAAACCCCTGGTACTGGCACCCCCCCCCCCCCCAGCACCGCAATGCCTGCCATGCTTTCAGGGTTCCACTTGCCCATCTGTGGGCCCAGGAGCGACATGGCGGGTGCCTGCGGCTAGAGGGGGAGGAACAGAGCACTCACACATCTGCTTTCCTCCCCTCCTTGTTGAGACCCGGAAAGCGACATCTGTGACGTCACTTCCATGTCAGCAATATAGTAAAAAAAGGCGCCTCTAAGTGCAGTAGGTAAGGAATTTTATAGATCGCAAAATGTAGGGATACCGCGCTCATAGAGCAGTTTCTCACACATAGAAAAGAATCTCTCATGTATGGCAAGTGTGTTGTCTCCTGGGTGAACCAGAGACTACACCTTCTGCTCAGTGTAAATCATAGCGCCTAAACAGCAATTGTAGTGCCTAAACACCAATCTTAGTGCCTAAACATCAATAAGTGCTAGTAGGACACTACTACAATATGTCCCTCAGGAGTCCTATCAGCTAATTGAGGGATTATTGTATCTCCATAGGCATATTGGAACAGGTCCAAGAATAACTAAAAATTATGCAAAAGTCCCCAATATTATAGGTTGTTTGTAGCTCCTGTGCGATGCCTAGGGAGTCGGTTTGTAGTCCCACTTACCAAATTCCCCTGGCCTGAAACAGGCCAATAAGCTTAGAAGGCAATGGAAGTGCGGATGCGTATCCTCCCGGCAGCCCAAAGAAACCCCACTTACCAGATGAACGGTGGGAATGGATCTGTGAAGTGGATGGACCGCCTCATAAGCTCCAGGGATGACAACCGTCCGTGGCAGGAGTCCCAAAGGAGAAAGCAAAAAACGGGGCTTCCAATGGTGAAATACGTAGCGATAAAAAAAGTTTATTTGTAAAACAAACCAATCCAATGACTGGATGTGACCGTTCAAATTTTTCTAAATGTAAAATAATGCATCTAGGGAAAAATAATCCCCTTAGAGAGTACAGCATTGGGGGCACAGTGTTGGCCAGCACTACAGAAGAAAAAGATTTAGGGGTGCTTATTTCAGATGATTGCAAAATGAGCAAACAGTGTGACCAGGCAGTGGGGAAAGCAAATAGAATTCTGGGATGTATCAGTAGAGGGGTCACCAGCAGGAGGAAGGAGGTCCTGATTCCTCTATATAGATCTTTATATCACTAGAGGGGTCACCAGCAGGAGGAAGGGGGTCCTGATTCCTCTATATAGATCTTTATATCACTAGAGGGGTCACCAGCAGGGGGAAGGAGGTCCTGATTCCTCTATATAGATCTTTATATCACTAGAGGGGTCACCAGAAGGAGGAAGAAGGTCCTGATTCCTCTATATAGATCTTTATATCACTAGAGGGGTCACCAGCAGGAGGAAGGAGGTCCTGATTCCTCTATATAGATCTTTATATCACTAGAGGGGTCACCAGCAGGAGGAAGAAGGTCCTGATTCCTCTATATAGATCTTTGTATCACTAGAGGGGTCACCAGCAGGAGGAAGGGGGTCCTGATTCCTCTATATAGATCTTTATATCACTAGAGGGGTCACCAGCAGGGGGAAGGAGCTTCTGATTCCTCTTTATAGATCTTTATATCACTAAAGGGGTCACCGGCAGGAGGAAGGAGGTCCTGATTCCTCTATATAGATCTTTATATCACTAGAGGGGTCACCAGCAGGAAGAAGGGGGTCCTGGTTCCTCTATATAGATCTTTATATCACTAGAGGGGTCACCAGCAGGAGGGTGGAGGTCCCGATTCCTCTATATAGATCTTTATATCACTAGAGGGGTCACCAGCAGGAGGAAGGGGGTCCTGATTCCTCTATATAGATCTTTATATCACTAGAGGGGTCACCGGCAGGAGGAAGGGGGTCCTGATTCCTCTATATAGATCTTTATATCACTAGAGGGGTCACCAGCAGAAAGAACGGGGTCCTGATTCCTCTATATAGATCTTTATATCACTAGAGGGGTCACTGGCAGGAGGAAGGGGGTCCTGATTCCTCTATATAGATCTTTATATCACTAGAGGGGTCACCAGCAGAAAGAAGGGGGTCCTGATTCCTCTATATAGATCTTTATATCACTAGAGGGGTCACCGGCAGGAGGAAGGGGGTCCTGATTCCTCTATATAGATCTTTATATCACTAGAGGGGTCACCAGCAGAAAGAACGGGGTCCTGATTCCTCTATATAGATATTTATATCACTAGAGGGGTCACCAGCAGGAGGAAGGGGGTCCTGATTTCTCTATAGAGATCTTTATATCACTAGAGGGGTCACCAGCAAGAGGAAGGAGGTCCCGATTCCTCTATATAGATCTTTATATCACTAGAGGGGTCACCGGCAGGAGGAAGGAGGTCCTGATTCCTCTATATAGATCTTTATATCACTAGAGGGGTCACCAGCAGGAGGAAGAAGGTCCTGATTCCTCTATATAGATCTTTATATCACTGGAGGGGTCATCGGCAGGAGGAAGGGGGTTCTGATTCCTCTATATAGATCTTTATATCACTAGAGGGGTCACCAGCAGGAGGAAGAAGGTCCTGATTCCTCTATATAGATCTTTATATCACTGGAGGGGTCACCAGCAGGAGGAAGGAGGTTCTGATTCCTCTATATAGATCTTTAGTGAGACCTCACTTAGAATACGGTGTCCAGTTCTGGAGACCTCACTTACAAAAAGATATTGATAAAATAGAACGAGTCCAGAGACGGGTAACAAAAATGGTGAAAGGTCTGGGGGATAAAACATATCGAGAGCGACTTCAGGAACTTAATATGTACAGTCTGGAGGAAAGAAGAGAGAGGGGATTGAAACCTTTAAGTACATCAAGGGGGTGAATGAGGTTCAGGAGGGCGGTCTCTTCAATATGAAACCAAAATCAAGAACACGGGGACCTCAAACTAACTGGGGGGAAGTTCAAAACGAATCTTAGAAAGTATTATTTTACTGAAAGGGTGGTTGATGATTGGAATAAACTACCAACAGAGGTTGTGAGACAGTCAACAGTAAATGGCTTCAAACATGCTTGGGATAAACATAAATCTATAGTCAGACAACAAGGTTAATGTGGGAAAAAAAAAACAAAAAAAAAAAACAAAAATTAATAAATAAATAAAAAAGGGGCAGACTCGATGGCCTTTTTCTGCCGTCACTTTTCTATGTTTCTAATGAAACATGAAATGATCCAATGTTTTTTCTTTAAATATTTTCCTAATCTCTTTACCTATTTTTTAACATATATTATTTGAATAAATTGATTGATTTTTATCAGATGTTGGCACCTAAAAAATTCCAGCTCTATTATAGAGCATTTTCTTGTGTCTTGTTTCATACCGATTGGGATGCGGTGCCTGTGAGATCTCCTCTGACCAATATATTGTGCGCAAATCATAGTAATGACCCCACCTCTGTGGCTCTGTGATCCCACATGAAGTCCCTACTGGAATATTCATCAATCTCTTCATCTTGTTTGTTGTGTGACTTCTGTAAAAAGATGAGAATAACCCTGCAAACAAAATTTGAGCTGCTTTACAGTCACCTTCCACCTTCAAGTAAGTTACTAGCAGGATCGTTATGCTTGAGCTTAGATTAGACATGTGCAAGGCCGAAAAACATGTTCGTTTTTGTTTCCGTTTCATTAGTTTTTTTTTCCCGTTTGCCAGGTCATTCATTATGATCGAAATTCGCTATTTCGAAAAAAAATTGTAACTTCGGAAATATTTGGAAATTCGAAAATTCGGAAATTCGAGAATCAGAAAATTCAGAAAATTGAAATTCGAACATCCGAAAATAAGAACAAAAATCAGATAAATCAAATATCCGAAATAATAACTGATAATAACCAACTATTAAATTATAGGTATTGGAATTTCCTTTCAAATTTGGCTGTTAGTGAACGTAACGAATACAAGTTTATCCGAAGATATAAATTATCTGGAATAACAGGTGTCGCATCTAAACAAATGGAACGTAACAAATTAATAACACTAAATAATAATAAAACATTTTAATTATTATTTATTATTATTAATTAGTTACATTAAATTAGTTTAGATGCGGCATTCATTATTTCGGATAATCCATAACTTTGGATAAATTCATATTCGTTACGTTCACTAACAGCCAAATTTGAAAGAAAATTCCATTACCTATAATGTAATAGTTAGAAACAGTTATTATAAGTAAGTCAGTTATCATTTCTGATTTACATTTCTAGTTTCGGATTTTCAAATTTCCAAATTTCCGATTTTTGGGTTTCGAATTTTTGCATTTTCGAATTTCATAAAAAATCAAATTTTTCCAAACTAACGAATAGTGTTGAGAGAACCTGGACTGTAAAGTACGGGTCCGTACCGAACTTTGGGGTGTCCGGGACGCAGACCCGAACACGGACGTTTCAAAAAACGTTCGGGTTCTGGGTTCTGGTAGTTGATCACGCATGTTGAATAGCTGCAGGGCAGCCAATCAACAAGCGTTTCACTGGTTTGCAAAAAACTTTGCAGGCACAAGCCCAGACGCAGGGCCTGTGGGGTTTCAAGCCATGCCTGGGCATGAAATGTCAGGTCCAAGAGAGTTGTGATAAGCAATCAAACCTTTTTAAACTAAAAAATACTTTAAGCTTTTACGTTTTTAAGCTTTGGGTTTTTAGCCTTTAAACCTTTAAACTTTTAGGCTTTGATCTTTACATTTAGTCTTTACTATTGACTGAATGAATATTATTGACAAAGATTGATAATGTAATATCCATTACCTTAAAAGAAAGTTTAAACCGACAATCACTTGCATTGCTTATACTTAA
>BLSH010321015.1:128056-138631 GCA_018402905.1 Glandirana rugosa | reverse complement strand
ATGTGAGGTCACCGACCCAACATGCACAGGTTGGTGATGTCTCAAGGGGCAAAACCACCAGGTGACAAATCCCTAGGTAGCCCGCCCCTTAAAGTAGAGCAGAAGTAGGGTGCTACTACCCAATATGATCAGAAGATTATTTATAGCTACCTGGGTGCGGATAGGCAGTCGCACAGCTGCAGTAACAATCATAAGAAAAGGTCATCTGCAACTCTTTGCTTGCTCTTAAAATCTTCAAATTGTATTGATTCTCCATAAAAGACACCGAAAGCAGATGTAAACATGTTTCAGCCTTGCGGGCCTTGTTCACTACACCCGCCCGCCCCTTACCTATTTAAGAACTGTCAGGCGGCAGAGTAGGCAGTCAGTGGTTAGCCGTCATTGTGGGCGGAGCATTTTTCTTTCTTCAGGTCGGTCGGGGGACATTTTTTCTTTATTTTTAATAAAGGAATTGTCAAAAACTGTGTGTTTTTTTTATTTTTGACACTTTTATTGGTGAATGAGTAGGGGTACAATGTACCCCATACTCATTTACATTGGGAGGTGAGACCAGGGGGACTCCCTTGTTAAAGGGGGCTTTGAGATTCCGATAAGCCCCCTGCCCCCAGACCCCCACAACCACTGCCTAGGGTTGGGGGAAGAGGCCCTTGTCCACATCAATATGGCACCCCCCATTTTAAGGGCATGTGACCTGGTATGGTTTGGGGGGTGCCCGCTCGCCCCCTTTCCTGGCCTGCCAGGCTGCATGCTGGGATAAGGGTCTGATATGGATATTTTAAATTTTGGGGTGGGGGTCATATTGGAATACAAAGTACCCCCTTCGTTAAGGGCATGTGGCCCGGTATGGATCAGGAGGGGGGTGCTCACCCCCCTTTTCCTGGCCTTCCAGGCTGCATGCTCAAAAAAGGGTCTGGTGTGGATTTTGGGGGGACCCCGTGCCATTTTTGAAAAAAGTTTGGCGTGGCGTTCCCCTTAAAATCCATACAATACCTCAAGGCTTGGTATGGATTGGGGGGACCCCCATGCTGTTTTTTACATTTTTGTATTGCTGGCAAAGGTCTGCAGCCAGTAAAATCAATGTAAATTAAATTTTTTTCTTTATATATGTAATTTTTGCTGCAGCAGGTTCAATACACAGTACAGATGCTCCATTTTACAGGCAGGCTAAGGGGACCCCCAGTCACTATATTTAAAGGCATTTTTCATTTTTATTGTTTCACTTTAATGTGATTGTAAAGGGCCTTTTTTAAAAATAACAAACATGTTATACTTACCTCCTCTGTGCAGTTGGTTTTGCACAAAACAGCCCAGATCCTCCTCTTCTTGGGTTCCTCTTCACTGCTCCTGGTGCCTCCCTCCTATTGAGTGTCCCCTCAGCCAGCAGCTCTCTATGGGGGCACCCGAGCCGAGTCAGAGCTCCATGTATCCGTTCAGACATGGAGCCCCGACCCCATCCCCTCTCTCCCCTGATTGGCTGACTCACTTTAATTGACAGCCACGGGAGCCAATGGGGCCCCTCCTGTGTCTCAGCCAGTCAGGAGGAATGTCCTGCATGGCTTACATGATTGTGGACATCGCTGGAGAGAGATGGGCCTCAGGTAAGTAATTAGGAGGTGCTGGGGAGGCTGCTACACACAGAAGGCTTTTTATCTTAATTGATAGAATGCATTAAGATAAAAAAAAAAACCTTCTGCCTTTACAACTCCTTTAAGCATCATTAAAATCACTGCTACTTTAAAAGCGATCTTTTTTAAAAAAAATTGCATTGATACATTTCCCCCAGTGCAGTAGCCTGGCCCCTATACCCCTTTTATGGCCACTAACTTGCATATAAGCCTTCAAAATGGGGACTTTAGATTTTTCCAAGTTTGGGTTCCATAGACTTCAGTGGGGTTTGCGGCTCGAGTCTGAAGTTTTTACATGTTCGGGAGTTTTGGTACAAAATGAACTGGGGGGTGTTCGGCCCATCTCTTTAGGAGATAGCTCTCCTGTTCAACGCGTCTTCAAATTGTGAAGTGACACATAACACAGCGTCCGAGCAACACGAACCCGCTGTTGTTCCTTACCTGACTCCTTAAGTCTCACATCCTCCATGCCTGCTACCTGTATGTGTCTCCCTTTGACCCCAGCTGATCCTGTAACATGCTAGGCCCCCAGAGCACCCTGTGACTTCTAGTGACCTCAGCATGTGTGACCACAGAGCACCCTGTGACTTCCAGTGACCACAGCCTGTGTAATTCCAGAGCACCCTGTGACTTCCAGTGACCACAGCTTGTGTCACCTCAACCTGTGTGACCCCAGAGCACCATGTCACTCCCAGTGACCTCCGCCTGTGTGACCCAGAGCACCCCATTACTTCCAGTGATCTAAGCCTGTGTGACCCCAGAGCACCCCATGACTTCCAGTGATCTAAGCCTGTGTGACCCCAGAGCACCCCATGACTTCCAGTGATCTAAGCCTGTGTGACCCCAGAGCACCCTGGGACTTCTAGTAAACCTCAGCCTGTGTGACCCAGGAGCACCCTGTGACTTCCAGTGACCTCAGCCTGTGTGACCCCAGAACACCCTGTGACTCCCAGTGATCTAAGCCTGTGTGACCCCACAGAACCCTGGGACTTCCAGTGATCTAAGCCTGTGTAACCCCACAGCACCCCTTGACTTCCAGTGACTTCAGGCTGTGTGACCCCAGAGCACTCCATAACTTCAAGTGATCTAAGCCTGTGTGACCCCAGAGCACCATGTGGCTTCCAGTGACCTCAGGCTGTGTGGCCCCAGAGCACCATGTGACTTCAAGTGACCTCAGCCTGTGTGACCCCAGAGCACCCCGTGACTTCCAGTGACCTCAGGCTGTATGAGCCCAGAGCACTCCATGACTTCAAGTGATCTAAGCCTGTGTGACCTCAAAGCACCCTGTGACTCCCAGTGACCTTAGACTGTGTGACCCCAGAGCACCCCATAACTCCCAGTGACCTCAGCATGTGTGACCTCAGAGCACCCAGTGACTTCCAGTGATCTCAGCCTGTGTGACCCCAGAGCACTCTGTGACTTCCAGTGACCTCAGCCTGTGTGACCCCAAAACATCCTTTGACTTCCAGTGACCTCAGCCTGTGTGACCTCAGAGCACCCTGTGACTCCCAGTGATCTAAGCCTGTGTGACCCCAGAGCACCCTGTGTTCCCAGTGACCTCAGCCTGTGTGATCCCACAGCACCCTATGACTTCCAGTAACCCCAGCCTGTGTGACTCCAGAGCACGCTGTGACTTCTAGTGACCTCAGCCTGTGTGATCCCACAGCACCCTGTGACTTCCAGTGGCCTCAGCCTGTGTGACCCCACAGCACCCCGTGACTAGAGTGACCTCAGCCTGTGTGACTCCAGAGCACCCTGTGACTTCCAGTGACCTCAGTCTGCGTGGCCTCAACCTGTGTGACCCCAGAGCACCATGTTACTTCCAGTGACCTCAGCCTGTGTGACCCCACAGCACCCTGTGACTAGAGTGACCTCAGCCTGTGTGACTCCAGAGCACCCTGTGACTTCCAGTGACCTCAGCCTGTGTGGCCTCAACCTGTGTGACCCCAGAGCACCATGTGACTTCCAGTGACCTCAGTCTGTGTGACCCCAGAGCACCCCGTGACTTCCAGTGACCTCAGCCTGTGTGACCCCAGAGCACCCTCTGACTTCCAGTGACCTCAGGCTGTGTGACCCCAGAGCACCCTGTGACTTCCAGTGACCTCAGTCTGTGTGACCCCAGAGCACCCCGTGACTTCCAGTGACCTCAGCCTGTGTGACCCCAGAGCACCCTGTGACTCCCAGTGAGCTCAGCCTGTGTGACCCCAGAGCATCCTGTGACTTCCAGTGACCTTAGACTGTGTGACCCCAGAGCACCCCATAACTCCCAGTGACCTCAGCCTGTGTGATCCCAGAGCACCCTGTGACTTCCAATGATCTAAACCTGTGTGATCCTAGAGCACCCTGAGACTTCCAGTGACCTCAGCCTGTGTGAGCTCAACCTGGGTGACCCCAGAGCACCCTGAGAGTTCCAGTGACCTCAGCCTGTGTGACCTCAACCTGGGTGACCCCAGAGCACCATGTGACTTCCAGTGACCTCAGCCTTTGTGACCCCAGAGCACCCTGTGACTTCCAGTGACCTCAGCCTGTGTGACCCCAGAGCACCCTGTGCCTTCCAGTGACCTCAGGCTGTGTGACCCCAGAGCACCCTGTGACTTCCAGTGACCTCAGCCTGTGTGACCCAGAGCACCCTATGACTTCCAGTGACCTCAGCCTGTGTTACTCCAGAGCATCCTGTGACTTCCAGTGACCTCAGCCTGTGTGACCCCAGAGCACCCTGTGACTTCCAGTGACCTCAGCTTGTGTGGCCCCAGAGCACCCTATGACTTCCAGTGACCTCAGCCTGTGTGAGCCCAGAGCACCCTGTGACTTCCAGTGACCTCAGCCTGTGTGACTCCAGAGCACCCTATGACTTCCAATGACCTCAGCCTGTGTGACCCCAGAGCACCCTGTGACTTCCAGTGACCTCAGCCTGTGTGACCCCAGAGCACCCTGTGACTTCCAGTGACCTCAGCCTGTGTGGCCCCAGAGCACCCTGTGACTCCCAGTGATCTAAGCCTGTGTGACCCCACAGAACCCTGTGACTTCCAGTGACCTCAGCCTGTGTGACCCCAGAGCACCCTGTGACTTCCAGTGACCTCAGCCTGTGTGACCCCAGAGCACCCTGTGACTCCCAGTGATCTAAGCCTGTGTGACCCCACAGAACCCTGTGACTTCCAGTGACCTCAGCCTGTGTGACCCCAGAGCACCCTGTGCCTTCCAGTGACCCCAGGCTGTGTGACCCCAGAGCACCCTGTGCCTTCCAGTGACCTCAGCCTGTGTGACCCCAGAGCACCCTGTGCCTTCCAGTGACCCCAGGCTGTGTGACCCCAGAGCACCCTGTGCCTTCCAGTGACCCCAGGCTGTGTGACCCCAGAGCATCCTGTGCCTTCCAGTGACCTCAGCCTGTGTGACCCCAGAGCAGAACAGAACAACATTAGAAAACAGAGGTCAACTTTAAAAGAAAAAATTCTAAGCCTACTGTACTATTTTTTATTTATTTTTTTATTTTGTTTAAGTCATAATTTAAAACATTTTATTAAAAATAAAAAAAAATTAAAAGGGGATAAAAATAATAATTTTTAATAAGTAAAACATTTTGGTTTGCAAAGGGTATTAAGTGCTACATATCCTGGCTGTAAACTGCTCAGTCCCTCTTATTAGCTAAGAAAAACTCTTATTTGAGCCCCATTCATTTTTTGAAAAGGTTTTTATGTTTAAGGGCCGGTTCACACAGGGGGCGATCCGACTTGCGGGGCGACTTTGCTAGGCGATTTGAAAGCAACTTCAGCGTGACTTTGGGCAACTTATAGTGCGACTTGAGACGACTTACAACACGACTTCATGCCAGGCAACTTTGCTGTGGCCAATCAGAGAAGGGAGGGAGGGGGTTGCCCTAAAATAAATTCTATTCTTTTCACTGTGAAGTCGCTTCTGTTTAGATGGGGGATCCGACTTGGAGGCGACTTCTATTGAATTCTTTGGGCACAAGTCGGATAGAAGTCGCCTCCAAGTAGTACAGGAATCTCTTCTGAAGTCGCCTTGAAGTCGGAGCGACCTCAGTAGTGCACATAAAGACGGCTCCCATTCACTTCAATGGGATTTCTTATGTCAAGCGAACTGGGGAGACTCAAGTCGGATCGCAAGTCGCCCCTGTGTGAACCGGACCTAAATATTTTTTTTTAAACTTCTGAATGTTTATTACTTTTTAAAATTAAAATCTGCACCATCAATTTTATAGTATGTGACTCCCCATAATGCAGGCAATTTCATATAAAGTACATGGACTTTTTTGGGACTTCTACGGTATCCTTAATCCATATCAAATATTCAAGAACATGATGCTGTATTTATTTCTTATTTCTTTTATTATTTTGTATCTACTAACTATATTTTATGATATCTTTTCTGAATTGCAAACAACAAAAACATGCAGTTTAAGCTAAATATATTCTTTTTTTTTTCTTTTTTATGTTGTTTTAGGCTCCATTCAAGCTCCCGTGACCTCTCATGCAATTTCAATGTCGCATGACAAATTGCACCCCATTATTTTCACTCGTTCAAATCAGTTTTTGAAAAGGTGCCCTGCACTACTTCGGCGCAACTTTTGATGTGACTTTGATCCGTAGACTGTAAAGTCGGATCAAAATTATCCCAAAAGTCGTGCTCCAAAGTCGCATGACTTTGGGGACGTGCTAATGTGAATGGAACCTTAGGCCTTTGTCCGGCTCTTAAACAGACATGTTTGTTAAGCCACTATATTATATCAATCCCATCCCCTCTGTTAAATAACAATATGTGTCCCAGTGTCTGAGATACAGTATCTCACAAAAGTAAGTACACCACTCACATTTTTGTAAATATTTCCTTCTATCTTTCCATGTGACAACACTGAAGAAATGACACTTTGCTACAATGTAAAGTAGTGAGTGTACAGCTTGTATAACAGTGTAAATTTGCTGTCCCCTCAAAATAACTCAACACACAGCCATTAATGTCTAAACCGCTGGCAACAAAAGTGAGTACACCCCTAAGTGAAAATGTCCAAATTGGGCCCAAAGTGTCACTATTTTGTGTGCCCACCATTATTTTCCAGCACTGCCTTAACCCTCTTGGGCATGGAGTTCACCAGAGCTTCACAGGTTGCCACTGGAGTCCTCTTCCTCTCCTCCATTCCCCTTAGCTTCTTTAGCAAGGCAGTGGTCGTCTTGGAGGTGTTTGGGGTCGTTATCATGTTGGAATACTGCCCTGTGGCCCAGTCTCTGAAGAGAGGGGATCATGCTCTGCTTCAGTAGGTCACAGTACATGTTGGCATTCATGGTTCCCTCAATGAACTGTAGCTCCCCAGTGCCGGCAGCACTCATGCAGCCCCAGACCATGACACTCCCAGCACCATGCTTGACTGTAGGCAAGACACATTTGTCTTTGTACTCCTCACCTGGTTGCCGTCACACACGCTTGGCACCATCTGAACCAAATAAGTTTATCTTGGTCTCATCAGACCACAGGACATGGTTCCAGTAATCCATGTCCTTAGTCTACTTGTCTTCAGCAAACTGTTTGGGGGCTTTCTTGTGCATCATCTTTAGAAGAGGCTTCCTTCTGGGACAACAGCCATGCAGACCAATTTGATGCAGTGTGCGGAGTATGGTCTGAGCACTGACAGGCTGACCTCCCACCCCTTCAACCTTTGCAGCAATGCTGGCAGCACTCATACGTCTATTTCCCAAAGACAACCTCTGGATATGACGCTGAGCACGGCACTCAACTTCTTTGGTGGATCATGGTGAGGCGCTGTTCTGAGTGGAACCTCTCCTGTTACACCGCTGTATGGTCTTGGCCACCATGCTGCAGCTTTGTTTCAAGGTCTTGGCAATCTTCTTATCGCCTAGGCCATCTTTATGTAGAGCAGCAATTCTTTTTTTTCAGATCCTAAGAGAGTTCTTTGCCTTCAGGTGCCATGATGAACTTCCAGTGACCAGTATGAGAGAGTGAGAACGATAACACCAAATTCAACACACCTGCTCCACATTCACACCTGAGACCTTGTAACACTAATGCGTCACATGACACCAGGGAGGGAAAATTTCAAATTGGGCCCAATTTGGACATTTTCACTTAGGGGTGTACTCACTTTTGTTGCCAGCGGTTTAGACATTAATGGCTGTGTGTTGAGTTATTTTGAGGGGACAGTAAATTTACACTGTTATACAAGCTGTACACTCACTACTTTACATTGTAGCAAAGTGTCAGCTCTTCAGTGTTGTCACATGAAACGATAGAATAAAATATTTACAAAAATGTGAGGCGTGTACTCACTGTATATAAAAAAAGATGCCGATTTCTACCATTTATCAAAGTGTCTCCCGGCACTCACGTGGCTCCTCAGCTCTCTCCTCTCCCAGGCTGACAGCTACAGAGAGAAGGGCCGAGAATCCCCCCACTGACATCAGCCGGGGAGGAGAGAGGCAAGCAGACACGTGAGCGTCAGGGGATGCTCTGATATAAGGTACAAATCTGCATCTTTTTTATATAGCTCAGGCACTGGGACACGACATAGCGTTATTTAACAAATGGGATGTGATGAATATAATATAGTTTTTATAGCAGCAGGAGGGGAGGGACGGGCAGTGTCTCAAGCTGACAGGCAGTGAGGGAGGGGGAAGAGGAGGACAGAGAAGGACAGATCAGGGCTGTGGATGATGAAGGTGCGTAAACTGACCACGTTGTCAGCGCTCAGCAGCCATGATAAGCCATGGTCAGTTTACAGGGGGAAGGGCAGAACCAGGCAGGATCAGCCAGGTATTTTAGATTATACACGGGGCCAACTGACACAGCACAAGCACTGTGCTGTATAACATGTTTTAGGGAAACAGGATCAATTTTTGTTTTTTTGGGGGTTTTTTTGTGTGACAAACACTTTAATGATACATTTTCTGGTACTAAAATACACTATATTACCAAAAGTATTGGGACACCGACCTTTACACGCACATGAACTTTAATGGCATCCCAGTCTTAGTCTGTAGGGTGCAACAGTGGTGGCCCGTCCATAGAGGGCGCACAGGCGCCGCCCCCCTACCATGCATCCAGGCCCCCTGATCCACATATCAGGGCGCCAGACTATGGATTACAATGGGAGGGGGGGTGTTTTTTTGAAGCTTGTGATTAGAGCCAGAGGCTCTAAGTGGCTTCAGAAAAGGATGGGCTCAGGGTGCAGATCCTACCCAGTTGTGTGATGATAGCGAATTCATTTTTGCTATTTTCACGTTAAAGTTCCTCCCCACCAATCGGGAGGCAGGTTGTGAGACCTGTTTCCCAATTGACCAAAGCTTTAGGCAATCCTATTGGATGCCTAGCGCCTAGGAGGAACAGAGAAGGAAGCCGTGGGAAGAGCAGACACCAGAGCCGCTGCCTACCATGCATAAAATGTCACATACAAGATCGAGTAAACATATAGATGGATATAACAATATGGCAGATTCAAGCTTATGCAGGAGTTATGAGACTCAAAGTAATAACATACAATTGTACAGCAGAAATAGTTGTAATTTTGAGTAACAGAGACATAAACTAATTTGAAGGATTGGATGATATTGGGGATGCAGAGGGCACAATTAATTTGAATCCAGTATTTGATGTCGTTTTCACATTTATATAAGTCATATGCAGCACCTAATATTGATAAATAAAATAGAAAATAAGTCCTTTAAAGGAAGGCGGAGAGGATAATATCCCAACACTGACCTTAGTGTGACAGATGGAATCACACACCACCACAGTGATCAGGTTATTCACCTTACCAGAAAAAATGGACCCCCATTTTATAGAGAGGTCAAACTCCCATAACTGGCAGAAGATGGAAGTCTCAATCCAGAAAAGCCTTGACCACTTCACATGGGAAACTCCAGTAATGTTAGTAGCCTAAGGACAATCATATAAGCCTTCCAATCGCCAGCAGACAATCCTAAGTCAACTTCCAATGATAGAGTGATCCACCTCATAGAAGTACAAAAAAGTACCACAGTGCAGTATGTACTACAAACTACACTCACGTGTATTTGGACAATAAGCACTTTCAATGTACAAACAAAAGGATTGCGGTATTCGGCGTGCTTGTGTCATGCACTTACGCGTTTCGTCATATAATGACGTCATCAGAGGCGTGCCAAGCAATCGCAGGCGTGCATTTTATGGACAGAAACCAAAAGTGACAATGATGGAAATCATGTACAGCCACAAGTGCGGGGAAGATGGACTTCCCACACCACTCGTAGTAAAAACAACACGATTGTACTGGAAAATGACCCAATGTAACCTATTGTGATTTACCCTCCCCATTAAAGAAGGAAAAGAGGGGAAAAATAGATAAATAAATACTTTCCCAATACCCCCCCACCCCCCTCTTACCTCCCCCCAGGCCTCCATGGGCATTCCACAATTCCACTCTTTGCAGCTATAACAGCTTCTACTCATGATTACGATTTAGATGATTTGAATTGTCACAGTAGAGACTGTGTGCCAGGCCTTCTCATCCAACATCAGTGCCTGACTTTGCAAATGTGCTTCTGGAAGAATGGTCACACATTCCCATAGACACTCCTACACCTTGCAGACGGCCTTCCCGAAAGAGTTGAAGCTGTTATAGCTGCAAAGAGTGGGCCAACGCCATATTGAATCCTACAGACTTAAAGCCTGTACACACAGTGCAACGGTCATACAACAACGGTCGTACAACCAGCTTGTTGTACGATCATCCGACCATTAGTCAACATGCTGGCAACAACATACTGGCAACGTGACACACATGTCCGAAATTCAGACATCCTAAGTTATACCGCAACCGGGTGAGAAACGTCGATATTGTCGAAGTTGAGAAAGCCCTTCCGGCAGACGTTCCACATCCTCACAGATACCCTTACACACTGGTAAGAAGGTCTTCGTGTAAACGTTTCAGTCCGTGACTACAACC
>BLSH010321015.1:117483-128046 GCA_018402905.1 Glandirana rugosa | reverse complement strand
TGTGAAATCTCTAATTTCTGCTATCTGTCCTCAGAGCAACAGCACAGACAGCAGTAGTAAAGTAATCTATCTCAGGATGCAGGATCAGGTCTTAAAATGGCTAAAATCTGTCCCTCACGCCGTCAGCTACCTTTCCCTATACTAACCCAAGGAGCATGTGACTGCAGCACTGTGACTCCAGCTTATAAAGAGGCTGGGTCACATGATGCACCGGCCAATCACAGCCATGCCATTAGTAGGCATGGCTGTGATGGCTTCTAAGGGCAAACCAGTGAAACGCTTGTTGATTGGCTGCCCTGCAGCTTCTCAACACGTGGAGTAAAATAGCAGAACCCCGGACCGAACCCGAACGATTTTTGAAATGTCCGGGTCCGGGTCCGTGCCACGGACACCCTAAAGTTCGGTACGGACCCGAACGTTACAGTCCGGGTTCGCTCAACACTAATTTTTATAGCACTGATCGCTGTATAAATGCCAATGGTCCCAAAAAAGTGTCAAAATGGTTCGATATGTCCGCTGCAATATCGCAGTTCAGCTAAAAATCACAGATCGCCACCATTACTAGTAAAAAAATAAAATAAAATAAAAACCCCAGAAATGAATTCTCATCGTCCGTAAACGCGGCCACTTTTGCGCAAACCAATCAATAAACGCCGATTGTGATTTTTTTTTATCACAAATATGAGGAAGAATATAAATCGGCCAAAACCGATGAAAAAAAATGTTTTTTTATATATTTTTTTTGGATTTGTATTTTAGCAAAAAGTAAGAAATTTGGGTTTTTTTTGCAAAATTGTCGCTCTTCTTTTGTTTATAGCGGCGATCAGAAATGACGCAGTGGTGATCAAATACCACCAAAAGAAAGCTCTATTTGTGGGAAAAAAAAGGATGCAAATTTTGTTTGGGTACAACGCCGCACGGCCGCGCAATTGTCAGTTAAAGCGACACAGTGCCGAATCGCAAAAAGTGCTCCGGTCCTAAAGTGTGAAATCCTTCCGGGGCTGAAGTGGTTAAGCATCATTAAAATCACTGCTACTTTAAAAGCGATCTTTTTAAAAAAAAATTGCATTGATACATTTCCCCTAGTGCAGTAGCCGGGCCCCAATATCCCTTTTATGGCCACTAACTTGCATATAAGCCTTCAATATGGGGACTTTAGATTTTTCCAAGTTCGGGTTCCATAGTCTTCAATGGGGTTCGCGGCTCGGGTCTGAAGTTTTTAGATGTTCGGGAGTTCTGGTACAAAATGAACTGGGGGGTGTTCAGCCCATCTCTATTTAGGAGATAGCTCTCCTGTTCAACGTGTCTTCAAATTGTGAAGTGATGCATAACACAGCGTCCGAGCAACACGTCACCTGCTGTTGTTCCTTACCTGTCTCCTTAAGTCTCACATCCTCCATGCCTGCTATCTGTATGTGTCTCCCTTTGACCCCAGCTGATCCTGTAACATGCTAGGCCCCCTGAGCACCCTGTGACTCCCAATGACCTCAGCCTGTGTGATTCCAGAGCACCCTGTGACTTCTAGTGACCTCAGCCTGTGTGACTCCAGAGCACCCTGTGACTTCCAGTGACCACAGCCTGTGTGATTCCAGAGCACCCTGTGACTTCTAGTGACCTCAGCCTGTGTGACTCCAGAGCACCCTGTGACTTCCAGTGACCTCAACCTGTGTGACCCCAGAGCACCATATCACTCCCAGTGACCTCCGCCTGTGTGACCCAGAGCACCCCATTACTTCCAGTGATCTAAGCCTGTGTGACCCCAGAGCATCCTGGGACTTCTAATAAACCTCAGCCTGTGTGATCCAGGAGCACCCTGTGACTTCCAGTGACCTCAGCCTGTGTGACCCCAGAACACCCTGGGACTTCTAGTAATCCTCAGCCTGTGTGACCCAGGAGCACCCTGTGACTTCCAGTGACCTCAGCCTGTGTGACCCCAGAACACCCTGTGACTCCCAGTGATCTAAGCCTGTGTGACCCAACAGAACCCTGGGACTTCCAGTGATCTAAGCCTGTGTGACCCCACAGCACCCCGTGACTTCCAGTGACTTCAGGCTGTGTGGCCCCAGAGCACCCTGTGACTTCAAGTGACCTCAGCCTGTGTGACCCCAGAGCACCAAGTGACTTCCAGTGACCTCAGGCTGTATGACCCCAGAGCACTCCATGACTTCAAGGGATCTAAGCCTGTGTGACCTCAGAGCACCCTGTGACTTCCAGTGCTCTAAGCCTGTGTGACCTCAAAGCATCCTGTGACTTCAAGTGACCTTAGACTGTGTGACCCCAGAGCAACCCATAACTCCCAGTGACCTCAGCATGTGTGTCCCCAGAGCACCCTGTGACTTCCAGTGACCTCAGCCTGTTTGACCTCAGAGCACCCTGTGACTTCCAGTGACCTCAGCCTGTGTGACCCCAGAGCACTCTGTGACTTCCAGTGACCTCAGCCTGTTTGACGTCAGAGCACCCTGTGACTTCCAGTGACCTCAGCCTGTGTGACCCTAAAACATCCTTTGACTTCCAGTGACCTCAGCCTGTGTGACCTAAAAGCACCCTGTGACTCCCAGTGACCTAAACCTGTGTGACCCCAGAGCACCCTGTGACTCCCGGTGACCTCAGCCTGTGTGACCCCACAGCACCCTATGACTTCCAGTAACCCCAGCCTATGTGACTCCAGAGCACCCTGTGACTTCCAGTGACCTCAGCCTGTGTCACCCCACAGCACCCTGTGACTTCCAGTGACCTCAGCCTGTGTGACCCCAAAGCACCCTGTGACTAGAGTGACCTCAGCCTGTGTGACTCCAGAGCACCCTGTGACTTCCAGTGACCTCAGCCTGTGTGACCTCAACCTGTGTGACCCCAGAGCACCATGTGACTCCCAGTGACCTCAGCCTGTGTGACCCCAGAGCACCCTGTAATTTCCAGTGACCTCAGCCTGTGTGACTCCACAGCACCCTGTGACTCCCAGTGAGCTCAGCCTGTGTGACCCCAGAGCATCCTGTGACTTCCAGTGACCTTAGACTGTGTGACCGCAGAGCATCCTGTGACTTCCAGTGATCTTCGACTGTGTGACCCCAGAGCACCCCATAACTCCCAGTGACCTCAGCCTGTGTGATCCCAGAGCACCCTGTGACTTCCAATGATCTAAGCCTGTGTGATCCTAGAGCACCCTGTGACTTCCAGTGACCTCAGCCTGAGTGACCTCAACCTGGGTGACCCCAGAGCATCCTGTGACTTCCAGTGACCTTAGACTGTGTGACCGCAGAGCATCCTGTGACTTCCAGTGATCTTCGACTGTGTGACCCCAGAGCACCCCATAACTCCCAGTGACCTCAGCCTGTGTGATCCCAGAGCACCCTGTGACTTCCAATGATCTAAGCCTGTGTGATCCTAGAGCACCCTGTGACTTCCAGTGACCTCAGCCTGAGTGACCTCAACCTGGGTGACCCCAGAGCATCCTGTGACTTCCAGTGACCTTAGACTGTGTGACCGCAGAGCATCCTGTGACTTCCAGTGATCTTCGACTGTGTGACCCCAGAGCACCCCATAACTCCCAGTGACCTCAGCCTGTGTGATCCCAGAGCACCCTGTGACTTCCAATGATCTAAGCCTGTGTGATCCTAGAGCACCCTGTGACTTCCAGTGACCTCAGCCTGAGTGACCTCAACCTGGGTGACCCCAGAGCACCATGTGACTTCCAGTGACCTCAGCCTGTGTGACCCCAGAGCACCCTGTGACTTCCAGTGACCTCAGCCTGTGTGACCCCAGAGCACCCTGTGACTTCCAGTGACCTCAGCCTGTGTGGCCCCAGAGCACCCTGTGACTTCCAGTGACCTCAGCCTGTGTGACCCCAGAGCACCCTGTGACTTCCAGTGACCTCAGCCTGTGTGACCCCAGAGCACCCTGTGACTTTTAGTGACCTCAGCCTGTGTGACCCCAGAGCACCCTGTGACTTCTAGTGACCTCAGCCTGTTTGACCCCAGAGCACCCTGTGACTTCCAGTGACCTCAGCCTGTGTGGCCCCACAGCACCCTGTGACTTCCAGTGACCTCAGCCTGTGTTACCCCAGAACACCCTGTGACTTGCAGTGACCTCAGCCTGTGTGGCCCCAGAGCACCCTGTGACTTCCAGTGACTTCAGCCTGTGTGGCCCCAGAGCACCCTATAACTTCCAGTGACCTCAGCCTGTGTGACCCCAGAGCACCCTGTGACTTCCAGTGACCTCAGCCTGTGTGGCCCCAGAGCACCCTGTGACTTCCAGTGACCGCAGCCTGTGTGGCCCCAGAGCAGAACAGAACAACATTAGAAAACAGTGGTTAACTTTAAAAGAAAAAAATCTAAGCCTACTGTACTATTTTTTTTTTAATTTTATTTTGTTTAAGTCATAATTTAAAACATAAAAAAATTAAAAGGGGAATGATATCACTGTTCTGAAAACATCTGCAAGCTGTGTGTGAAGAGCGCAACCATATGCATGCTCTTCTCTGTGCTGTATTTTCAAACACACTATCCAGATGTTTCAAGTGCATGTGTATGGTTTCTCCCGGGTTTTAGGTAAAGTGTTCTATTCTATTTCCAGATGTATGAAGAAAAGATGTAATGTGTGAAGAACATCTGTTATGGTGCAGAACACATGTGTGTGAATAAAAGATGTGCAATGATTGACGGTTTGATTTAAAGTGACACACAGACTTGAAATAATTGTGCAGAAGAGATGTGCAATGATTGACGGTTTGATTTAAAGTGATACGCAGACTTGAAATAATTGTGCAGAAGAGATGTGCAATGATTGACGGTTTCATCTTGGTCTCATCAGAGCACAGGCCATGGTTCCAGTAATCCATGTCCTTAGTCTGCTTGTCTTCAGCAAACTGTTTGCAGGCTTTCTTGTGCATCATCTTTAGAAGAGGCTTCCTTCTGGGATGACAGCCATGCAGACCAATTTGATGCAGTGTCCGGGTTATGGTCTGAGTACTGACAGGCTGAACCCCCCACCCCTTCAACCTCTGCAGCAATGCTGGCAGCACTCATACGTCTATTTCCCAAAGACAACCTCTGGATATGACGCTGAGCACGGCACTCAACTTCTTTGGTGGATCATGGCGAGGCACTCTTCTGAGTGGAGCCTGTCCTGTCGCTGTATGGTCTTGGCCACCATGCTGCAGCTTTGTTTCAAGGTCTTGGCAATCTTCTTATAGCCTAGGCCATCTTTATGTAGAGCAACAATTCTTTTTTTTCAGATCCTAAGAGAGTTCTTTGCCTTGAGGTGCCATGATGAACTTCCAGTGACCAGTATGAGAGAGTGAGAGCAATAACACCAAATTTAACACACCTGCTCCACATTCACACCTGAGACCTTGTAACACTAATGAGTCACATGACACCAGGGAGGGAAATTTTCTAATTGGGCCCAATTTGTACAATTTCACTTAGGGGTGTACTCACTTTTGTTGCCAGCGGTTTAGAAATTTATGGCTGTGTGTTGAGTTATTTTGAGGGGACAGCAAATTTACACTGTTATACAAGCTGTACACTCACTACTTTACATTGTAGCAAAGTGTCAGCTCTTCAGTGTTATCACATGAAAAGGTAGAGTAAAATATTTACAAAAATGTGAGGCGTGTACTCACTGTATATAAAAAAAGATGCAGATTTCTACCATTTATCAAAGTGTCTCCCGGCACTCACGTGGCTCCTCAGCTCTCTCCTCTCCCAGGCTTACAACTACAGTGGGAGGGGCCGAGAATCCCCCACTGACATCAGCCGGGGAGGAGAGAGGCAAGCAGACACATGAGCATCAGGAGATGCTCTGATATAAGGTACAAATCTGCATCTTTTTTATATAGCTCAGGCATTGGGACACGACATAGCGTTATTTAACAAATGGGATGTGATGAATATAATATAGTTTTTATAGCAGCAGGAGGGGAGGGACGGGCAGTGTCTCAAGCTGACAGGCAGGGAGGGAGGGGGAAGAGGAGGACAGAGAAGGACAGATCAGGGCTGTGGATGATGAAGGCGCGTAAACTGACCACGGTGTCAGTGCTCAGCAGCCATGATAAGCCATGGTCAGTTTACAGGGGGAAGGGCAGAATCAGGCAGGATCAGCCAGGTATTTTAGATT
Source organism: Glandirana rugosa (assembly GCA_018402905.1). Taxonomy (NCBI): domain Eukaryota; kingdom Metazoa; phylum Chordata; class Amphibia; order Anura; family Ranidae; genus Glandirana; species Glandirana rugosa. The sequence goes on along the minus strand of BLSH010321015.1, from coordinate 121,932 downwards.
ATACACGGGGCCAACTGACACAGCACAAGCACTGTGCTGTATAACATGTTTTAGGGAAACAGGATCAATTTTTTTTTTTGTGTGACAAACACTTTAATGATACATTTTCTGGTACTAAAATACACTATATTACCAAAAGTATTGGGACACCGGCCTTTACACGCATATGAACTTTAATGGCATCCCAGTCTTAGTCTGTAGGGTGCAACTGTGGTGGCCCGTCCATAGAGGCCGCACAGGCGCCGCCCCCCTATCCATGCATCCAGGCCCCCTGATCCACATATCAGGGCGCCAGACTATGGATTACAATGGGAGGGGGGGTGTTTTTTTGAAGCACGTGATTAGAGCCAGAGGCTCTAAGTGGCTTCAGAAAAGGATGGGCTCAGGGTGCAGATCCTACCCAGTTGTGTGATGATAGCAAATACATTTTTGCTATTTTCACGTTAAAGTTCCTCCCCACCAATCGGGAGGCAGGTTGTGAGACCTGTTTCCCAATTGACCAAAGCTTTAGGCAATTCTATTGGATGCCTAGCGCCTAGGAGGAACAGAGAAGGAAGCCGTGGGAAGAGCAGACACCAGAGCCGCTGCCCACCATGCATAAAATGTCACATACAAGATCGAGTAAACATATAGATGGAAATAACAATATGGCAGATCCAAGCTTATGAAGGAGTTATGAGATTCAAAGTAATAACATACAATTGTACAGCAGCGATAGTTGTAATTTTGAGTAACAGAGACATAAACTAATTTGAAGGATTGGATAATATTGGGGATGCAGGGGAGCGTTATTTCTTTTTAAGGGCACAATTCATTTTAAGCCATATTTTGATGTCGTTTTCACATTTATATAAGTCACATGCAGCACCTAATATAGATCAATAATATAGAAACAGGAAGGCGGAGAGGATAATATCCCAACACCAACCTTAGTGTAACAGATGGAATCACACACCACCACAGTGATCAGGTTATTCACCTTACCAGAAAAAATGGACCCCCATTTTATAGAGAGGTCAAACTCCCATAACTGGCAGAAGATGGAAGTCTCAATCCAGAAAAGCCTTGAGCACTTCACATGGGAAACTCCAGTAACGTTAGTAGCCTAAGGACCATAATATAAGCCTTCCAATCGCCAGCAGACAATCCTAGGTCAACTTCCAATGATAGAGTGATCCACCTCATAGAAGTACAAAAAAGTACCACAGTGCAGTATGTACTACAAACTACACTCACGTGTATTTGGACAAGAAGCACTTTCAATGTACAAACAAAAGGATTGCGGTATTCGGCGTGCTTGTGTCATGCACTTACGCGTTTCGTCATATAATGACGTCATCAGAGGCAAGCCAAGCAATAGCAGGCGTGCATTTTATGGACAGAAACCAAAAGTGACAATGATGGAAATCATGTACAGCCACAAGTGCGGGGAAGATGGACTCCCCACACCACTCGTAGTAAAAACAACACGATTGTACTGGAAAATGACCCAATGTAACCTATTGTGGAATGCCCATTGAGGCCTGGGGGGAGGTAAGAGGGGAATGGGGGTATTGGGAAAGTATTTATTTATCTATTTTCCCCCTCTTTTCCTTCTTTAATGGGGAGGGTAAATCACAATAATACTCATGATTGCGATTTAGATGATTTGAATTGTCACAGTAGAGACTGTGAACCAGGCCTTCTCATCCAACATCAGTGCCTGACCTCACAAATGTGCTTCTGGAAGAATGGTGAAACATTCACATAGACACTCCTAAACCTTGCGGACGGCCTTCCCAAAAGAGTTGAAGCTGTTATAGCTGCAAAGAGTGGGCCAACGCCATATTGAATCCTACAGACTTAAGGCCTGCACACACAGTACAACGGTCATACAACAACGGTCGTACAACCAGCTTGTTGTACGATCATCCGACCATTAGTATGCGCGATTACAATAGCCGTCGTACAACGGTTGTACAACTGAAGTCGGATGAGCAGACTAGAAAACTTTGGTTGTACAACAAGCGGTTGTAGGACTGTCGTACCGTGTGTACAGAGAAGTTGGTCCAACAAAGTTGTACGTGCAAAAGAGGCAAAAGTCACGAACGCCCAGAAGTGTCCATTCTGGGAAACCTACGTTCCTAATTCACAAATAACATGCACCTGACCTTCCTCGTTATAAGCTCGTAACACATCAACATGTTAGGCTTGGTCGCACGATCGCTTAGTGCATGTCAGTGCACGAGACACAACAGCCAACATCTGACTTGGTCCAAAGTTGGACATTCAGTTGTACAACCATTGCATCCGTGTACGCGGCTTGAGACCGGGATGCCATTAAAGTGCATGTGTGTGTGTAAAGTCAGGCATCCCAATACTGTTGACAATATAGTGTATATTCTAGGGCCAATTTACCTACCAGCATGTCTTTGTATTGTGGGAGGGAACTGGGGTACCTGGAGGAGTCCCACATACAGAGAGAACATGCAAGCGTCAAGCAGAGCCGTGGTTGGGATTCAAGCCGATGACCCGAGTGCTGCTAGGTGGGAGTGATAACCACTGTGCTGCCTGGGTTTGCTCTGAGTTATCACAATGAGGCAACACAGATTTGATAATTTAATGGCAAAAGAACATCTTTACTTCAAAATGTTTATTACACTTTTCAACACCATTCCCAATTCTCCAAGCTTGTATTACTTTTAGTCATATTAAAATTGAATCGCCAGAAATGAAAAATATTTACCCTTAAAGTATATCTCTCTCCGACCTGCAAGGGTTAACTACTTGTTTAGCCTAGGGAAGGTATATGGACTTACCTCATACCTCACTCCCCCAGCGGCCATCACTCTCCTCCAAAGTCTGATGCTCTCAGGTTGTGGGCAGCCCTCAGTGTCTTACTATACAACGCAGGGCTGCTGGTCCTGCATTGTAGAGGATGACTTCATAAAGCTGCCACTGGCCAGCCAGAGAGGATAAGGAGTTTTGTGGAAATGGTTTCCTGAAGAGGAGGAACCCTATAGGATCGAGGAATAAAGTAAGTATACCTTATTCATCATCCCCCGTGGCATAGCGAGTAGTAAACCTTTGCTGCCATGAGTAGGACCAACTGCAAGAGTAAAGATTTTCATCTTTTGTGTTTTCAAGACAACATAAATGACCACAACTTTTGAAGTGCTAGCCAGAGTTTGGCATTCCCAAAGATAAGAGCAACAGAAACAGCGGAGGGTATAGACATTATCATCCATGTATCAAGCCAATATACTATTGAAGGACAATTAGATGGAAAGACAAAGGAGATTAGAACCCTAAATGTGTAAAACGGAGCATAGATCAGGAGAAGAGTCAGGATTGTTTTGGCAGCACTGTGATGTGCCTTTAGCAATGAGTCATCTTCTGGAGAAATCCTTTGCTTCATTCGATACGTGTGTCTAAGCAGAGACCAGATTATACAGACCAAGGAGACTATGACAATGACTGCAGAGGAGCAGAGGTTGATGCCAAGAACAAATAAAAAATATTTGTTGTCCATCTCTGATGGGATCATTTGACTGGCATTTTGGCCAGTTGTGACATTCTGTGGCAGAGATCTATCAAAGGACCATATCACCGGGATACTGAAGGAGACAGCTATTACCTCTGAGATCAGAATTAGCCAGACCACTGAAGAATCCATGGACATCTTTAACTTGGCAAGGTAGGAGGATTTAAAAGGTACAATCTTAAAACAGAAGAAAAGACAGAGGCATGCTGTGAGCCACGAATTGGAAAGAGCCATCAGGACCACAAAAGCAAAAGTCACTGAATATGCAGAGTCCACCAGAAAAAAATGGGACCATGTGTAGGTCAAGAAGACACGGATTCCATTAATGCATGAAAATGCAGAATTGGAAAGGCCCAGGGCAACCAAGATGTGGTCTACAGGTTTCAGATGCCTGTTTTTTAACCAGTCAAGAACATTCACCACCACTATGAAGCCATTCCCGAGCAATGCAGCCAAGACTTCTACAGCTACTATCGTTAGACTGGCCACCAAGTATGGATCATTTGTGAAGGAATTTCCATTATCCATGGTGATGATAGCTGAGGATCTTTATACAAGTTAGAACTGTTTATGGCAGCTTTTCTGTTTTGTAAAGAGGAATCTATTCACGTGCAGAAGCCCGATGTCCTATCTGTGCTGAGACTGCTGACAACAGAAACATTATGTTTTCGACGGTATTTGTCAAGATTGAACATATTTCTAGGAGTCGATAGTAGTGGTACCTATTACCTTTAAGGAAGTGTTTACTAGGTATGAACCACCGGTCAGATTGCTATCATCGACATCTTCAGAACCGACGTAACGAGCCCTTACCGAAGTATCACCACCACTTACAAGAACTGACCAATTTTTTGTCCGTAGACTTTGGACATCTGGTGTAGAACCAACGGGACCCGGAAAGGTTAAGACGTAAAAGTACGTAATTA
>BLSH010321015.1:78902-117473 GCA_018402905.1 Glandirana rugosa | reverse complement strand
AACCGTTGCATCCGTGTACGCGGCTTAAGACCGGGATGCCATTAAAGTTCATGTGTGTGTGTAATGTCAGGCGTCCCAATACTGTTGACAATATAGTGTATATACTAGGGCCCATATACCTACCAGCTTGTCTTTGTATTGTGGGAGGGAACTGGGGTACCTGGAGGAGTCCCACATACAGAGAGAACATGCAAACGTCAAGCAGTGCCGTGGTTGGGATTCAAGCCGATGACCCAAGTGCTGCTAGGTGGGAGTGCTAACCACTGTGCTGCCTGAGTTTGCTCTGAGTTATCACAATGAGGCAACACAGATTTTATAATTTAATGGCAAAAGAACATCTTTACTTCAAAATGTTTATTACACTTTTCAACACCATTCCCAATTCTCCTAGCTTGTATTACTTTTATTCATATTAAAATTGAATCCCCGGAAATGAAAAAGATTTACCCTTAAAGTATATCTCTCTCCGACCTGCAAGGGTTAACTACTTGTTTCGCCTAGGGAAGGTATATGGACGTACCTCATAGCTCAATCCCCCAGCGGCCATCACTCTCCTCCAAAGTCTGATGCTCTCAGGTTGTGGGCAGCCCTCAGTGTCTTACTATACAACGCAGGGGTGCTGGTCCTGCATTGTAGAGGATGACTTCATAAAGCTGCGACTGGCCAGCCAGGGAGGATAAGGAGTTTTGTGGAAATGGTTTCCTGAAGAGGAGGAACCCTATAGGATCGAGGAATAAAGTAAGTATACCTTATTCATCATCCCCCGTGGCATAGCGAGTAGTAAACCTTTGCTGCCAAGAGTAGGACCAACTGCAAGAGTAAAGATTTTCATCTTTTGTGTTTTCAAGACAACATAAATGACCACAACTTTTGAAGTGCTAGCCAGAGTTTGGAATTCCCAAAGATAAGAGCAACAGAAACAGCAGAGGGTATAGACATTATCATCCATGTATCAAGCCAATATACTATTGAAGGACAATTAGAGGGAAAGACAAAGGAGATTAGAACCCTAAATGTGTAAAACGGAGCATAGATCAGGAGAAGAGTCAGGATTGTTTTGGCAGCACTGTGATGTGCCTTTAGCAATGAGTCATCTTCTGGAGAAATCCTTTGCTTCATTCGATACATGTGTCTAAACAACGACCAGATTATACACACCAAGGAGACGATGACAATGACTGCAGAGGAGCAGAGGTTGATGCCAAGAACAAGTAAAAAATATGTGTTGTCCTTCTCTGATGGAATCATTTGACTGGCATTTTGGCCAGCTGTGACATTCTGTGGCAGAGGTCTATTGAAGGACCATATCACCGGGATACTGAAGGAGACAGCTATTACCTCCGAGATCAGAATTAGCCACACCACTGAAGAATCCATGGACATCTTTAACTTGGCAAGGTAGGAGGATTTAAAAGGTACAATCTTAAAACAGAAGAAAAGACAGAGGCATGCTGTGAGCCACGAATTGGAAAGAGCCATCAGGACCACAAAAGCAAAAGTCACTGAATATGCAGAGTCCACCAGAAAAAAATGGTGCCATGTGTAGGTCAAGAAGACACGGATTCCATTAATGCATGAAAATGCAGAATTGGAAAGGCCCAGGGCAACCAAGATGTGGTCTACAGGTTTCAGATGCCTGTTTTTTAACCAGTCAAGAACATTCACCACCACTATGAAGCCATTCCCGAGCAATGCAGCCAAGACTTCTACAGCTACTATCGTTAGACTGGCCACCAAGTATGGATCATTTGTGAAGGAATTTCCATTATCCATGGTGATGATAGCTGAGGATCTTTATGCAAGTTAGAACTGTTTATGGCAGCTTTTCTGTTTTGTAAAGAGGAATCTATTCACGTGCAGAAGCCCGATGTCCTATCTGTGCTGAGACTGCTGACAACAGAAACATTATGAGATGGAAATTTGCCTTCTGAGCACAATGGTCTTTGTCATACTTTGAATAGATGCAAAGCCACATTCAGTGAGTCTAGTTGACTAAGACAATTAAGCAAAAACAGGTAATCGATATTACATGGCCAAACATGAGGAGACCCTACAGGTGACAATGACTGAAGATCCTCACATCACAATTCATGGTAGACAACCTGAGTGCAGGGGGCATTTTTTGATGAACAAAATGGAAAGAATTTTATGCTGCATTTCATGTCAGTTGTTTTTCATCAGTTAAGGGAGCAAAATAAGTTACAACCAGTGAAATGAATACAAGACCAACGATGAGCCGAATTGACCTGGGATCGATTCTGTGAAGGTTCAGCAAACATTATTGAAGTTCAGATCTGAACCTCGTTGAAATCAATAGGAGCCAAACATTTGTTTTCAAAAATGGACACTCCATAAGCTAAAAGTCATGGGATTGACAAAGAAAGGGCATAGGGGATGGGCATTGACCTGGTGAACGTGTACCAAAGACAAACAATTATTGCCCAATGGAAAGAGGCCATTTTAGTTCAAAGGCCAAAGAATAAAATATGCAATCCCTTTAGCCGCTTCAATACCGAGCACTTTCACCCCCTTCCTGCCAAGGGCAATTTTCATTGGGTCATGCTACACCAGGGGTAGGCAACCTTAAAGAGGTGGACAACTTGGGAGAAGTCAAAGATCAAAGCATTGCCCATTGTGGCCTCCTCACTCCTGATTTAAACCTCTAATTGCCGTACTATCTTGCCAAAATTGTGTGCATTGCACGGCAATCATGGGTTTAAATCAGGTTGTGAGGAGGCAACATATCACCTCGTATTGCTTTTCAGAGGAGCAACAGTGCCTGCTGCACTTGTGAATGAGCCCTTAGTTGCATTTGGCAGCAGCACCCTTAAGGGTTGTTCATCCATAAAGTTGGTAAAACCCGGATTTACCGCCTCCCCAATTCCTACCCCCTTTAGCTGCTCAGGCAGCAGCCAAATGTGTACACTTGTCTCCGTGGGCATTAAATTCCCTGTTGCTTTTGGTGGGTGCTACCACCTGCCAAACGCAACCCATTCAAGCAAATAGGGTCATTCTGCAAGTGCCCTGCAACTGCATGCTTCTGTAGGGTCAAAGAGGGTAAAGCAGGTGGTGAGAAAGCAACACAATGCTACCCGCTTTAACCCCTTGTTTGCTGTATGGCACAAGGTTTTGGGGCGCTTGCAGAGAGGCCTCATTCACTTGAATAGGTCATGCTTGGCAGGTGCTATACCTACCAACCATGACAGGCCATATAACTCCTGCTGGGGCTGTGATATGTGTACACCCCTGGCAACTGCAGCTAAAGGTGGTGTGGTTGGAATGATAAAAACACATCTTAAAGCGGAGTTCCACTCAAAACGTGCCGAAAATGTAATTGGTTTTTAAACTGTTAAATGGATGGGTTTACTACCGCTTTAGTAGACAGCCATGGTCCTAGAGCAGTGCTTCTCAACTTCAGTCCTCAAGGTGCCCCAACAGGTCTTATTTTCAGGATTTCCCTCAGGTGAAGTGGCTGTGGTAATTACTAAGGCAGTGAAACTGATCAAATCACCCGTGCAAAATAATGGAAAGCCTGAAAACATGACCTGTTGGGTCTCCTTGAGGACTGGAATTGAGAAACCCTGTCCTAGAGCCTGAGCATGCATATGATGGTAGCTCCATGGGATTCTCCAAGAACATAGCCACCCTACAATAGGCAACGTAGGCCTGATTCACACCTATGCATTTTTTTGTGGATTTTCAGTTTTGCAGAAATACACTACAGTCCATGTAACATGGTCTCCTAAGGGTCACGTTCACATGTGTGCATTTTATGGAAAGGGACAGGGACTTTGTTTCTGTTTTTTTTGGTTCCATAAACGTCAATGAATCAAAAATGTGTATTTAAAAACGCAAAATGCAAACTGCAAACTGCTTAGGTGTGAACCAGGCCTAAGGAGAGAACATTATAAGAAGCAACATAGCAAGCAATGATGGACTTCACAAAGAAGGAATCATCTAAATATGGTGAGTGCTAAGGTCAGCTGTACTACATACTGTACATAGGAGGGGTTGGGAATACTTTAGGCCAGGGGTAGGCAACCTGCGGCCCTCCAGCTGTTGTGGAACTACATTTCCCATGAGGCATTGCAAGCCTGGCAGTTACAATTACTCCCAGAAGCATGATGGGACTTGTAGTTCTGCAACAGCTGGAGGACCGCAGGTTGCCTACCCCTGGCCTAAAGTATTCCCAACCCCTCGTATGTACAGTATGTAGTACAGCTGACCTTAGCACTCACCATATTTAGATTATTCCTTCTTTGTGAAGTCCATAATTGCTTGGTATGTTGCTTCTTATCATGTTCTATCCTTAGGCCTGGAAATTTTGGGGCCCCTTACACAGCTTTAGACCTGGGCCGCTCCTTCTGACCACCAACATGCCCCAGGGCCATCCCACTGGGCCATGCCACCACATCCGCCCACTGGCCAGGGGTGTACACCTGTCGCAGCCCCAGTAGGCATTATACACCCTGTCACACTTACCGGGTGTAGCCTGCCAAGCATGACCCATTGAAGTGAAGTGAAGTGTGCAATGCATGCTAATGTGGGACCTAAGGGGTTAAAAAAACAGTGCACAGGCCGCACAGCCTCGCCCAATGCTTGCAATAAAACATTGTGCCGAACCATAGGTGCTGGAGGTCCCAAACTTGAATCAGTTGTTGCCCAGGGGGGCCTTCCTATGTGACGCAAGTTTAGTATTTTTTTCGCCTATGGTTCAGGAGAACGGTGTCCCCAAACTGGGTGCCCCCCTCCCATAGACTCCAATGTTAAGTCCGAAATTCACCCGACAATTGCCGGTCATTAACTGGTGATTTTGAGGACCTGGTAGGACCGAACCATAGATGCCGGAGGTCCCAAGCCTGTCCCAGTTGTTGCCCAGGGGGCACTCTCTATGTGACTAAAGTTTGGTATTTTTATTGGCTATGGTTCGGGAGAACGGTGTCCCCAAACTGGGTGCCCCCCTCCCATAGACTCCAATATTAAGTCCGAAATTCACCCGACAATTGCCGGTCATTAACTGGTGATTTTGAGGACCTGGTAGGACCGAACCATAGATGCCGGAGGTCCCAAGCCTGTCCCAGTTGTTGCCCAGGGGGCACTCTCTATGTGACTAAAGTTTGGTATTTTTATTGGCTATGGTTCGGGAGAACGGTGTCCCCAAACCGGGTGCCACCCTTCCATAGACTCCAATGTTAAAGACTGCTAAAGTCTTTGTTGTAAGGGCCCTTGAGACACTGGGGCCCCTTACAACAGCACTGCCTGTACCCCCCTGATGGCGGCCCTGTGTGATATATACTGTATGTGAGACGGCTTCTATGCTGACCACACATGATAGAACATTCTCATATAGGGGAGTGGGGTTATGTTTATTGTTCCTCCTGATCTACTGGCATCCATAATAGGAGGATATAAAGCAATCCCTATTATAGATTCTAATAAAAGGGGGTGCCAGCGAGGAGATCCCCCATGACAAATCCATCCAGAGAGCGTTCAGTGAATCTGAGGAACGTCTCCTGCAGCCTGGATGAAAGCTGAGCCTGAGGAACATTTGCCTGCAGCTGGAGCCTCCATTCACATTGGAATCATGCAAATTGTTCCTATGGTTGTCCTCCGATCAATGCTACCATGAAGAAGGTGAACAGCAAAATGATGGGTGAAGTAATATTGCAGAAAAAAGGAGTAATTGTTCAGGGACAGGACAGGATTTACAAGTTGTAAAAGTTTTAGTAAATAACAAATCAGCTCTTCAATATTAAAATATATAATAATAATAATAATAATAATAATAGTAATAATAATAATAATAATAATAATAATAATAATAATAGTAATACTAATAATACTCATAATAATAATCATAATAATAATAATAATAATAATAATAATAATAATAATAATAATAATAATAATGTTAGATTAAATAGGAGAAATTATATTTTCTTCTCTTGTCGGGTTGTTTCATCTGACATCATATTTTATGTAAATCAAAGCTCAGCCATTTGACATGCAGAGAAGATATAAAAGTAAAAATCTTACTTCAGGGTTGATTTACTAAAGGTCAATGATCTGTGCACTGCAAGCGCAGCTGCTGTAGATCTGAGGGGAAAATGCAAGGAGAATAAAAATAAAACAGCATTTTGGCTTGCACGTGATTGGATAATAGATATCAGCAGAGCTTCCCTACATTTCAGAGCCTCCCCTCATATCTAGAGCAACTGCACTCACAGTGCACAGACCACTGACTTATAGTGAATCGACCTCCCTGTATTTCTCTATCTCCTGTCTGATCAATGTTTATAAACAATGTTACTTTGTATCTCTATCTCCTGTCTGATCAATGTTTATAAACAATGTTACTTTGTATCTCTCTATCTCCTGTCTGATCAATGTTTATAAACAATGTTACTTTGTATCTCTCTATCTCCCGTCTGATCAATGTTTATAAACATTGTGTTACTTTGTATCTCTCTATCTCCCGTCTGATCAATGTTTATAAACAATGTTACTTTATATCTCTCTATCTCCCATCTGATCAATGTTTTTAACCACTTCAACACTAGGCCTATTTTGTGGACACGGTGCTTACAAGATAAAACCAGTATTTTTTGCTACAACATTACTTAAACCCCCAAACATTATATTTTTTTGTTTCTAACACCCTAGAGAATAAAATGGTGGTTGTTACAAAACTTTATGTTGCACCGTATTTCTGCAGCAGTATTACAAGAGCAATTTTTTTTAAAAAAATCACTTTTTTGAGTGAAAAAATAAGACAACAGTAAAGTTAGCCCAATTTTTTTCCATATTGTGAAAGATAATGTTACGCCGAGTAAATTGATACCCAACATGTCATGCTTTGAAATTGCGCCCATGCTCGTGGAATGGCAACAAACTTTGCAACCTAAAAATCTCCATTGGCGACATTTAATTTTTTCAACAGGTTAGCAGTTTTGATTGACAGGGGAGCTTTAGTGCTAAAATTATTGCTCTCGCTCTAACGATCATGACGATACCTGACATGTGTGGTTTGAACACTGTTTTCATATGCAGGCGCGACTTATGTATGCGTTCCCTTCTGCGCGCGAGCTCGCAAGGACGGGGCGCTTCAAATTTTTTTTTTCTTATTCATGTTATCTCTCTATCTTCTTTCTGAACATTGTTTATAAGCAATCTCTATCTTCCATCTGCTCAGTGCTTATAAATCATATCACTTTGTATCTCTCTATCTCCTGTCTGATCAATGTTTATAAACAATGTTACTTTGTATCTCTCTATCTCCTGTCTGATCAATGTTTATAAACAATGTTACTTTGTATTTCTCTATCTCCCATCTGATCAATGTTTATAAACAATGTTACTTAGTATCTCTCTATCTCCCGTCTGATCAATGTTTATAAACAATGTTACTTTGTATCTCTCTATCTCCCGTCTGATCAATGTTTATAAACAATGTTACTTTGTATCTCTCTATATCCCATCTGATCAATGTTTATAAACAATGTTACTTTGTGTCTCTCTATCTCCTGTCTGATCAATGTTTATAAACAATGTTACTTTGTATCTCTCTATCTCCTGTCTGATCAATGTTTATAAACAATATTACTTTGTATCTCTCTATCTCCTGTCTGATCAATGTTTATAAACAATATTACTTTGTATCTCTCTCTCTCCTGTCTGATCAATGTTTATAAACAATGTTACTTTGTATCTCTCTATCTCCTGTCTGATCAATGTTTATAAACAATGTTACTTTGTATCTCTCTATCTCCCATCTGATCAATGTTTACAAACAATGTTACTTTGTATCTCTCTATATCCCGTCTGATCAATGTTTATAAACAATGTTACTTTGTATTTCTCTATCTCCCATCTGATCAATGTTTATAAACAATGTTATTTAGTATCTCTCTATCTCCTGTCTGATCAATGTTTATAAACAATGTTACTTTGTATCTCTCTATCTCCCATCTGATCAATGTTTATAAACAATGTTACTTTGTATCTCTCTATCTCCCGTCTGATCAATGTTTATAAACAATGTTACTTTGTATCTCTCTATCTCCTGTATGATCAATGTTTATAAACAATGTCACTTTGTATCTCTCTATCTCCATCTGATCAATATTTATAAACAATGTTACTTTGTATCTCTCTATCTCCCGTCTGATCAATGTTTATAAACAATGTTACTTTGTATCTCTCTATCTCCATCTGATCAATATTTATAAACAATGTTACTTTGTATCTCTCTATCTCCCGTCTGATCAATGTTTATAAACAATGTTACTTTGTATCTCTCTATCTCCCATCTGATCAATGTTTATAAACAAAGTTACTTTTTATCTCTCTATCCCTCGCCTGATCAATGTTTATAAACAATGTTACTTTGTATCTCTCTATCTCCTGTATGATCAATGTTTATAAACAATGTTACTTTGTATCTCTCTATCTCCCGTCTGATCAATGTTTATAAACAATGTTACTTTGTATCTCTCTATCTCCTATCTGATCAATGTTTATAAACAATGTTACTTTGTATCTCTCTATCTCCTATCTATCTGATCAAGGGTTATAAACAATGTTACTTTGTTTCTTTCTCTCATCTGAAAAGCGTAAAGGGGCAGCATCAGAAAGGCACACTGACAGAATGTTGCAAACATTCTGTGTAGATTGATGACAGTTTTTTGACATATTTGGTACATTGAGGGGTTGATTTACTGAAGGCTAATAGACTGTGCACTCTGCAAGTGCAGTTGCTCCAGAGCTTAGTAAATGAGCAAAAGCTCTGCTGACTTCCATCATCCAATCATGGGCAAGCAAAAATTGATCTTTTATGCAATTTTCCTTGCACGTGATTGGGTACTTTTTACAAAGGGGTTGATTTACTAAAACTGGAGAGTGCAAAATCTGGTGCAGCTGTGCATGGTAGCCAATCAGCTTCCAACTTCAGCTTCTTCAACTAAGCTTTGACAAAGAAACCTGGAAGTTTCTTTGCAGAGCTGCACCAGATTTTGCTCTCTCCTATTTTAGTAAATCGACCCCAAAGTGAAGCTTTACCTAATTTACTAAGCTCTGGAGCAACCGCACTTTACCAAGTGCACAGTCGTTTTGCCTTTAGTAAACCAACCCCTCGGTGTCTACAGCTGTTTGAATACAAGCCATGTCGGTGACATCATTTGAGGGATTCCCCTTCCTACAGCAGAGCTCAAAAGGCTTGAGGGAGAACCAGCAAACTGAGGCAATACGTGGTTCTGCAGGGCCGACAAAGAATACGCCAATAGGGAAAGAGAACGGCATGGCAAGTTCATCAATCTGCTGCATCTTCTTCCAAGGTTTAATCTCAGGCTTTCGGGGACAAGACCTGTAAATGTTATGTGAAAGCCACAAAGAGAAATCAGGGCTCCTGCACCACCAGATAGAGGGGTGCTGTTTGGCAGATTTGTGTAAACTTCAAAGCTGGATTGACAGACATAGAATTCATTTGACAGGTAGCAGTTCCCGTATTTGTCTTCTGTGTGTCCACCTGTTTGTCTTGAGTTCCTATTAGAGTTGAGGGAACCCGAACTGTAAAGTTTGGGTCCGTACCGAACTTTCGGGTGTCCGTGTCCCCAACCCGGACATTTGAAAAAAAGTTTGGGTTCGGGTTCTGGGTTCGGGTATTTGATCACGCATGTTGAATAGCTGCAGGGCAGCCAATCAACAAGCGTTTCACTGGTTTTCCCTAGAAGCCATCACAGCCATGCCTACTAATGGCATGGCTGTGATTGGTCAGTGCACCATGTGACCCAGCCTCTATATGAGGCTGGAGTCACAGTGCTGCATGTCACATGCTCTCAGGATAGTGTAGGGAGAGGATGCTGCCGGCGCTGTGAGGGACAGATTGTAGATCTATAACATCTCACGCTGCATTACAGAACGACCTGATACTGGACTAGGTAGAGATTACTACTGCTGTGAGGGACAGATTGCAGATCTAATAACATCTCCCATTTCTCTTCCTTTTGCAGCCCTCTAGCACTTTCCAGGACTTTTTTATAGCCATTTTTGTGCCGAAAAGTTCGGGTCGCCGTTGACTTCAATGGGGTTTGGGGTCAAGTTCGGGTAACGTTCGGTACCGAACCCTAACGTTTCCGCAAAGTTCGGCCGAACCCGCCGAACCCGAACATTCAGGTGTTCGCTCAACTCTAGTTCCTATCGACAGACAGATGTCACCCTAACAATTGGCAGTGAGACCTCAGCACCTTATCTGTAGTATTGTGGGGCGCCGTGTCTCTCGCTGAATGGACAGATGGGGGCTACAAACATAGGTAGCATTTTCCCATATTCTCATTAAGAGGAGGACCTTATTCTGATCTCAAGATCTGACCTTCATGTGAGATTTAGAGAGGATCATACTTTTTGTGGTTCAGTTAGACTCCTGAGCTACCTGGCCAGCCTAGGACATGTTGCCCTGAACTTTACTTTTAATCGATTCATATATAAACAAATAAAGTGCAGAAAGTTGGGACTTTAAATGAAGCACGCAATGGTAAATGAATAAATATTGGAGTGTAAAAATAGTTTCATTTATTTGTCATTTCATAAATATATATAATAACCACGGGTAGGCAACCTGTGGCCCTCCAGCTGTTGTGGAACTACATTTCCCATGAGGTATTGCAAGCTTTGCAGTTACAATTACTCCCAGAGGCATGATGGGACTTGTAGTTTTGCAATAGCTGGAGGGCCATAGGTTGCCTACCCCTGATATTAACCACTTGCTGACCTCCTGCCGCAGCGTGACGGCGGCAAGGTGGCTCGTTATCGCAAACCGACATCACCTGATGGTGGCCACGGTAACTAGCATTGTGAGCGCGCGCCCCCGGAGGCACGCTAGCGCGCTCACTGTGTCCAGAGGGGCCAGGGAGCGAGTGGGGCGGACTCTATCTCCGCCGGCTACCCATGATGGCCCCCCGCAGCGAGAGAACGGGGGTCCGTGTAAGTAAACACGTATCTCTGTTCTGACAGAGGGGGAAGGGCTGTGATCACTCCCCTCCCCCAGCCCACATACAGTTAGAATACACTGAGGGGACCCAGTTACCCCTTAGAGCACCCCCTCCAGGTTAACCCCTTCACTGCCAATGGCATTTACACAGTAATCAGTGCATTTTCATAGCACTGATCGCTGTATAAATGCCAATGGTCCCAAAAAAGTGTCAAAATGGTCCAACATGTCTGCCGCAATATCGCAGTACCACTAAAAATCGCAGATCGCCGCCATTACTGGTAAAAAATAAAAAAATAAAAAACCCCATAAATGAATTCTCATCATCCGTAAATGCAGCAACTTTTGCGCAAACCAATCAATAAACGCCGATTGCGATTTTTTAAACTGAAAATATGAGGAAGAATATAAATCGGCCAAAACCAATGAAAAAAAAATGTTTTTTATATATTTTTTTTCGGATTTGTATTTTAGCAAAAAGTAAGAAAATCTGTTTTTTTTTTGTAAAATTGTTGCTCTTTTTTTGTTTATAGCGGCGATCAGAAATGACTCAGAGGCGATCAAATTCCACCAAAGGAAAGCTCTATTTGTGGGAAAAAAGGACGCAAATTTTGTTTAGGTACAACGACCGCGCAATTGTCAGTTAAAGCGACGCAGTGCCGAATCGCAAAAAGTGCTTTGCTCCTAAAGTGTGAAATCCTTCCGGGGTTGAAGTGGTTAAAGTGGTTGTCAACTCGTAAACTACAGGTAAGGCTATAATAAGGCCTATAATAAGGTTTACCTGTAGGTTCCCTGCATATCTCCCAAACCTGCACAATTCAGGAGATATGCAGAGCATTAGCTGTGCTGGCATCATTTCGACACATGCGCAGTGAAGAAATGGCCTTCGTGCTGTGACTGGCGCATGCGCGGGAGTGACGTCACACGACTCTGACCAGTCACAGAGCCGGAGATCGTGGCCCCGGAAGGAAGAGGGGCAGAAGATGGACACGGCCAGCACAGGGGACAGCTCTGGACATCGCAGGCTTCGTTTGCAGGTAAGTGACACATAATGGGATAGTATGCTAAGCACAGTAGCCCATTATGCATCTACTTTGCAGGGGAATACAGAGGAAGTAAACCCAATCTAGGTTTACTTCCTCTTTAAGTTCGAGACCATTCTCTTTAATAATGTTTAGATAACACCATATTCATTCATATTTGAATACAATTTCATATAAATACACACACAATAACATCACTCCCATGACAGGTGGTCACATTGTTTCATAACATCAGTAGTACAAAGTTTTGAACATTGGGGCAAAAAATCCAAATTTGGCCATGTAAACAGTTGAAAATCTTTTGTTATTTGTTAATTGGTTTAGATTCGGATAGTACGTGGCTCAACGCGTTTCATGATTTACTATCACTTTTCAGGAGCAAGCCTATCTAAAATAGAAAATAAATATGTATATAACATCAAAATGATCAGATATGGCTCAAAATGTTCAAAAACCATCAACAAACAGATGGTAAATATCCCTCACAAGGCTGCCTGCTTTAACCCCTTGTTTGCTGTACGGCATAAGGTTGCAGGGTGCTTGAAGAGTGGACTCATTCACTTAAATGGGTCATGCTTGGCAGGTGCAACACCCACCAACCGTGCCTGGGCTTATAACTCCTGTTGCGGCATGTGTACACCCCTGGCCACTGCAGCTAAAGGGGTTGCAGTTGGGGCAGTGGTAATAAAAACATTTTTTTACCATGGAGTTTTCCCAGCCCCCAAACTGCAACTGTAAATGAGCTCTTACTGTTCTGAGCCCTCTATAAGGCTGCTTTCACACTGATGTGGTGCTCTTTACCCACACCACGGGTGAAGTGCAGTGCATCTTTCCTGGGTTAGCTGCACTTTGCCATAGACTTCTATTATATCCTGCAGGTGTGGTGCACTTTCAGAAAGTGCACCACACCTGCAGGATATAATAGCAGTCTATGGCTAAGCTCAGCAAACCTGCAGGTACACTGCACTGCACCCGCGGTGTGGGTTAAGAGCAGCACATCAGTGTGAATGCTGCTCTATACTATTATGCTCGGTGTTTTGCTTCACACTGACATGAAGATCTCTTATTTCCTGCTGCTGGCACCACTCTAGAGACCACTAGCCGGGATTAGATATGGGGTGCAGGTATCTTCTAGAAGAATGGTCAAACTTTTCCATAGACACACCCCTAAACCTTGTGGACGGCCTTCCCAGAAGAGTTTAAGCTGTATAGCTGCAAAGGGTGGGCCAACTCAATATTGAACCCTACGGACTAAGACTGGGATGCTATTAAAGTTCATGTGCGTAAAGGCAGGTGTCCCAATACTTTTGACAATATAAGGTATACTCCACGTTCTCTCCACACTGTTCCCTACTTAAATTCCCCCAGATCCACTTATAGCATTTCTGAATTCTTGCACCCCAAACTTCAATTGTTATTATATATAAGCCCTGCTGTATAGCGGACTTAAGCAAAAGTTTTTAAATCCATATCTCTTTAAATAATGGAAGCCAAGAATAGGAATTATCAGGCCATGATGCATGCAAAAACTGAAGCAGCTTTACAAAATAAAGTTATGACGTATACACGACTATGGCAACCACAGGTGCTCCATTACTGACCACCACATCTTGATGAATCCTTTCTCCTCCCCTGACATTAATGTTCCTCCTTTTAGCTATTCTCATTTTTCTTTATAGAGTCAGGTTTCCAGAGTTCCCCCGTGATACCCCTTTCCCCGCCCATCCCCTCCTCCTCCTTTTCCCATTGCTTAATCCCTTGGAACACTCAATATGTCCGGTCATACGATACATTAGATCTACGGTGAAAAAAGTGAATGTGATCCTCTGCACTACTATCTTATTGAGTGATAATAAATAAATATGTTATGATGCTCCTCACCCCAGCATATGACCAATAAAAGCGTATAAATGACATTGCGCAATCCTTAAAAGTGCATCACTTCCCGTGTACTTCACGATCAGACCACACCCTCTGCGTTACGTCACACCACGTGACTTCCTCAGGGGAGCCCCCCCGAGGAAGTCATGTGGTGTGCCGTAACGCACAGGGCGTGGCCAGACCGTGCAGTACACCGAAAGTGATGTGAGGGGCGGAGAACGCCATTGTTTTTATCTTTACAAACTATTTTTATTCTCAATTGATGTAAGCAGGCACTTTTATTTAATAAAGAGGTTATGTTAATGCGGTTTTACACTATGGGAGCCCTCTGTGTTTGTTTCATTCACATAACATTGCATATGTGAGCGGCAACAAGTGGCTGGATTCAGCGCAATCCCCATAGACACAAGCGGAGGTGGAGGAGAGAACCCCAGAGAGAAGGCATACGCCTAGTTTGATCTGGAGGCACTTTAAGGCATTTATTGTTAATATCAAGGAGAGAGTTCTGTGAGCATGGGTGGTGGTGGCACCGGCACAAGAAACCTTTCTGGTGGCTTATGAAGATTCACCAGATAGGAGTCTTTCTCCTATGTTTTAGCACCTTATGAAAGGACTTTATTGTGGAGCACTCAATCACATTAAATTAGATGAATGGATGAACTATTAGCACTGTTTGATTAATGAATTGGTCTAGTATAGCCCAGCGACTGTTTGTAACACTGAGCCACTATGATAATTTAACATTAGTATTGCTGATCTATTTATATAATTGATAGAGAGACGCTGGATGTCAGGAAACGACTGTTGCCTCCGGGCAACCGGGGTCTGGAAGCCTGTGTGCAGACGCACATAGTGTGTGCGTGCGCATGTGCGTGCGTGTATGCACCGGCATTGGTGCCAAACAGCCCATTTAAGTGTACAGCACCCTGCAACCAGTGCTGTCCATTCTACAGCATTTGTGTGTGTGTTCCTGAGCAACCTGACTATCTGTTCCTGTGACCCGGCTTGTCTTGACCCTGCTCTGACCTCTGCCTGCACTGACCTCGGCTTCCATGACCACTCTTCTGCCTGCTCCCTTTGTACCTCTGCTGCCAGCCAGTTAACAAACTTTGCCTGTGCCCGACTATTCTCTTGCCTGCTCCCTTGTACTGCACCGCCAGCCAGTTGCCGACCCAACCTGTACCACCATTCTTCCAACTAGCACGAGACCGGAGGAGTTACTTCAGTTGTCACCGGTGACCAGTTCAACCCTCATGCCATCCTCACTCCTGAACCTCCTGTCTGTTCTACCAGGGGTTCACAAATCAGGGTCTCAAGAGCGGTTACCCCTGCATAAGTCAGACTCCACCACCAGGTACATGACACTGGAGAGTTTTTTATTATTTAAACAGATTCAAGGATTTGAAATATTGTTTTTTTATTTAAGCACTGAGTCATTTTATTGTATGGTGTCATTAGATCCTACCCATGAATTGATGCACCTATTGTTCACACGTCAGCACTTTTAAGGATTGTGCAATATAATTTATGCACATTTATTAGATTTGCACCATTTGTAATTTCCTTTAAGTATTTATTGTTTTCTATATATCAGTCAATCTGACCACCAATGAAGATTATTATTTTTTTTGCACCTGAAATTTGGGGGTCTGCGGGGGTTTTGATATCTGATAGTCATACTGTTACAAGCTTTTGTAATCCAAGTGACCTTTTGTGTGCCAAAATCAGTAAAAATATTGAAAACCGTAAAAATATGTAATTTTTTGGCATGTGGAATGCATAGAACAGCTCTGCCGAGAGTGTCTGATGTAATACATAGAAAAATACTTATGAGCCAAGAGGATAGGCCTCGGTTGAAGCAGGCTAGAGTAAGCTTATAGCCTAGAGCAGGGTCTCTCAACTAGGGTTCCGTGGAACCCTATTGTTCCTCCAGAGGTTGCTAGGGGTTCCTTGAGCAATGGTCAATTTCTATCTCTCAGATAAATGACCACAAGTGTAAGGAGCATTCTTCCCATTGACCATCACATTAATGTATCATGAGTAGAGTTGATCGAACCTCTGGAAGTTCGGGTTCTGCTGGTTCGGCCGAACTTCGGGACAAAGTCCGGGTTCGGGTCTGGATAAGACCTGAACTTTGACCCGGACCCCGAACCCCATTGAAATCAATGGGGACCCAAACTTTTAGGCACTAAAATGGCTGTAACAAAGTCCTGGCAAGGCCTAGAGGTCTGCAAAAGGGAGGAAAATGGGGGTAAGGATCGGACAAGTGCCCTACAAAGAAATGGGGACAGGGAAATAACTTAAAAGCATTTTTAAGCTAAAATCACATAAAAAAAAATCAAAAATGGAGGTGGATGTGGACCATCTTCAAACTGTGTGAGAAACGTCTAAATTAGCGGGAGAAGCCATATCACTGTTCTACAATCATCTTCAAACTGTGTGTGAAAACTATAAATTAGCGGGAGAAGCCATATCACTGTTCTACAATCATCTTCAAACTGTGTGTGAAAACTATAAATTAGCGGGAGAAGCCATATCACTGTTCTACCATCATCTTTTCATTCCTTTTGTAGACCTCCAGGACTTTCCAGGACTTTGTTACAGCCATTTTCAAAACTTTTATGAAATTACCAGAACCCCGGACCTGAACCCAGACTTTTCTTGAAAAGTCCGGGTTTGGGTCCGGGTCCTGGACACCCAAAAGTTCGGTACGGACCCAAACTTTACAGTTCGGGTTCGCTCAACTCTAATCATGAGTTGTAGATTTTTAATTTTTAGCAGGGGTTCCCCTGAGACTGGAGAATTATTTCTAGGGTTCCTCGGTGTTGAAAAGGTTGAGAAAGGCTGGCATAGAGAGTCAACATCAAATCATAGGGATAGGAGAGGACATACTCAGTAGAGGGCATGATCAGGGATGTCAGCAATAGGTGTCGGAACTGCAATTTGATGTCATTCTTCTTATAGTAGTGTTTCTCAACTCCAGTCCTCAAGCTGTCCCAACAAGTCATGTTTTCCGGATTTCCCTCAGATGAAACGGCTGTGGTAATTACTAAGGCAGTGAAACTGATCAAATCACCTGTGCAAAAAACATGACCTGTTGGGGTGCCTTGAGGACTGGAGTTGAGAAACACTGTCCTCTGATAATACCCCCAGGGTGTACTGGGAGACCACAATCAGGATGGGTCCAAGCCAGTATCCCCAGTAGAGAGTGTATTGTCTGTAAATGTCCAGGCTAAGTGGAGAAAAAATGCACATAGATGTGGGAGAGGAGGACATAAGGGCCAAGAGCAATCAGAACCCTCTGGAAAGGGGAGGGAAAACAAGCTGGAAAGGGTTAGGAAATTCAGGGATAGGGAAATGCTGGGAGGAAGGCAGGAAGGAAAAGGGGTCCTCTAGAGATGACCAATGCCGCTATAACACCGCAAATCGTCATCAAGGGAGGGGTCACGGATTAACTATCATGGCAGCAGGAGGTTAGGAGGCAGATAAAGGGTGATCCAGGGCCCCCACGGCTTTTTATAGGATTTTTATGACATGTCTTTTAGATATATTATGTAAAATATAAACAACGTTTTTATTTATTATAATGCTGTACCTTTGTTAGCCATTTCTGGACCGCCCATCGATCATTTACTGTGGCAGGGCGGCAGGGCAGCCTGGCTGCACGAAACAACGCACCTGTACGTTGTTCCCTCCTCGGGATCCCAGGCGGCCTCCGACCTACTCCTGCTGTGATTGGACACAGCGGGAGCCAATCAACGGGTCCGGACGGCCGCGATGACCACTGTGGCCCGCCGATCGTATGCTGGAGAGGCAGACCACGGTTCTGTCAGAGAGGTAGAGAGAGATCTTGTGTTCCTGCTAATCGGGAACACAGATCTCTATCTCCCTCCAGTCAGTCCATCACCCCACATAGTTAGAAAGCACTCCCTAGGAGCACACTTAAGCATTCGATCACCCTGTTGTTAACCCTTTCCCCGTCAGTGTCATTTATACAGTGACAGTGCATTTTATTAGCACTGATCACTGTATTGGTGGAACTGGTCCCCAAAAAGTGTCACTTAGTGTCCGATTCGTCTGCTGCAATGTCGCAGTTCTGCTAAAAATCGCTGATCATTGCCATTACTAATAAAAATAAAAATATAAATACCATAAAACTATCCCTTTTGTTCAAATAAGCATACGCTGATTGGGATTGGGAAACATATAGCTAAATACATATTGGCCTAAATTGATGAATAAAATAGATTATTTTTTTAGCACAAAAAGTAAAAACCGCAGAGGTGAACAAATACCACCAAAAGAAAGCTCTATTTGTGGGAAAAAAAGGACATACATTTTGTTTGGGTACAACGTCGCACGACCGCGCAATTGCCAGTTAAAGTAACGCAGTGCCGAATCACAAAAAATGGCCTGGTCACGAAGGGCGTAAAACCTTCCGGGGTTGAAGTGGTTAGAGAACATCAATTCCTTGGAGGCACACTTGATATTCTCAACGTCATTTGGGGGATTCTTTCTGAAACATAAAAATAAAGGGATGGTACCCCTGAAGTTTTTTTTTTTTTTTTTACTATTTTGTGATAATAATTGTCTGGGTTCCCCACAAACAGTTATTGGTAGTGCGTACATAAATAAAATCTAACTGGTGGTATTTAAGAGCATAGATTTACTAAAAAAAAAAAAATCATATTCAGTTCAGTTGTTTTCTAAACAATTAGATTTTAACACAAAAATATGAATTTCAGTGTATTATTTTTTTTAAGGGTTAACTTAATAGAAATGTCTATGCATCTTACCATCATCGTTGCTTGGGGTCTTACTGATAAGGAAAAAACAAAAACTCATAAGTAAAGGTTTTACATGTTTATTTGAAAGGTACAAGTTACAAAGTAAAACTATATATTAGAAACCTGAGAAATTTATGTTCATGGAGGTCTTATAATATTACCAAAGACTTGATGTCTTTAGCAAATTGGGAGATTTTAAAGCTTCAGTTCTGGACAGTTGCCTTGTAGGACCCCCCCAGTTAAAAAAAAAAACATTTGACCCACACACCAACTTAAGAATTTGCATAAGAATCACATAAAACAAATAAAAGAGACATTAATTCCTGTTATTTTGGAACACCTTATCAGTTTGACCACAATCCAGGCTCTGAAAGACTTTACTGTAAATAAGGATATTAATGGTTTCTACACCCTGCACAGCAAGACTTTCCAAGGACAGGAACAAGAAATCATTCTAACAACATCTTTATAAAAATTTATTCTAGCAAGCCAACCTGTTGTTATATAAAGAACCTAACATTATCATATAGACACCTAATATTGACATTTAATAATTGGCAAACAGTATAATCTATTTTTTAAATTATGATTTTCATGGATTTGCTATTGTCGGTCACTCAGTCCATTGTTTGTTTTGTTGCTTCCAGTGGGTTAAAATTTCTCGAAGATGACCACACATGAAGATTCCCTTCCAAGTGGCCCTCAGCCTGGGGTTAGCAAGAACAAGGAGGATAGTCTGCACTGGGGTGAAAGCGTTTAGAACAGGAAGTAATAACCAAAATCCAGACTCCATCTGTTTGATGATCGTAAAATAGAAAATGATCATCGAAGCATAAAATATTCCATAAACAAACAAGGACTCTCTCATCCGGCACACAACCTTCTCATAGGACCTCCAACCCTCGCGGTCAGAAGTTTGAACATTCTCCATTCTATTTCTGTGCTTCTTCAAGGTCAGAACAGTGGACAAAGTTGTGGTGAACAGCAGGAAGAAAGGGAGAATGGTATCCATGATTGAAGTGTAGATAAATGTCGGGCCTGATTTAGAAAATATAGAAACCATAGATGTAGAATCATTGGTGGCATTATCAGAAAGTATTCCAGAAAAAATGAAGAACAGGCTGCTTAGAAGACTGTTGATCAGAGACAGCAGTAAATCCCCAAATAACATCCATGGGATAATGGAGGTAATACGCTTTTTCACCCAGAAAAAAAAACCTGGCTCAAAATTGGAAATTTTAATGAAATAGAAGAAGGCCAGACTGGCTGTAAGCCACGTGCATAAACTGATAGCAAAAAAAAAAGACAAAGAGAAAAATATAAGTGGTATTAACCATGGAGAAGATTCCAAAGCTGCAGAAATAATCAAGCAAACCAGCAGACATCACCATACTAAAGCACACATTGGAGATGGCCAAACATAGCAAAATTTTGTAGCTGCCCCTCAGTTTCTTTGTTTCGATAAAATCACGATACACTACGGAGACAATAAACACGTTCAACAACATGGCGGTGCTCAACTCCAAGACTAAGATGATAAAAAAAGGCAAGTGGTTTCCCGTGTGATCTCCAGGATTCATAATGCCACACTTAGATAGTTTGCTTTTTGCTTTTTAAAATTTAAAGCCAAGATTGCATTTTTAATTATTCCCTTAAATTACGTTGAAGCCCTGTGTCCATTCCTTTGTCAGAGCTTTGACTGGTGGAGTCTGAGAGAACTTTGATCCTGAATATTGTCAGACCAGCAGCTAAAACTCCGGAAAACAGCCATGTAGTTGTATTCGGAGAACATATGGGAGATATGCTTGAGAAGCTTCACTTCCTGATCCAACAGGTGAAAATAAATGCTCCCGTGTGATTGACGATTATTTGAATTCATGCAAAACATTAAAGGTCTAAATTACTACTTTCAGTGCATGCAAAATAGACAACAAGCATTGTGCAAATGATGATTTAACTGCTTAAGGTCTCACACCTTCCAATCTCGGGACACCTCCCTAATCAACAGATGAAAAAAAATGCTCCTGTGTGATTGTCAATTATTTGCACAGCGTTAAAGCTCTAAAATTACTTATAATAGTGCATGCAAAATAGAATACAAACATTGTGCAAAAACGATTTTAATAAAATCTCGGGACACCTCGCCAACCAACAGGTGAAAATAAATGTTCCAGTGTAAAAGTCAATTATTTGAATTCATGTAAATCATTAAAACTCTAAAGTTACTCCCTCTGCTGCATGCAAAATAAAAAACTAACATTGTGCAAAAACGATTTAACCACTTAAGATTTTGTAGCTCCCTATCTCAGGACACCTCCCCATCCAACAGCTCCAGTGTGATAATCAATTATTTGAATTCATGCAAAACCTTAAAGTTCTAAAGTTACCTCTTCTAAAACATGCAAAATTGAAAACAAATATTATACAAAATTGATTTAACCGCTTAAGATCTCACACCTAAAAATCTCGAGACACCTCTCCACCCAACAGGTGAAAATAAATGCTCCCGTGTAAAAGTAAATTATTTTGATTCATGTAAATCATTAAAGCTCTAAAGATAAATATAGTAAACAAACATCGTGCAAAAATGATTTAATTATTAAGATTTTGTACCTCCCGATCTCAGGACACCATTTATTTATTTGAATTCATGCAAAGCCTTAAAGCTCTAAAGTTACTTCCTCTAGTGCAAAATCGAAAAACAAATATTGTGCAAAAATAATTCAACCACTTAAACTCTCACACCTTCAAATCTCGGGACACCTCCCCACCCAACAGCACACTGTCAATTAGTCATTTATTTGAATTCATGTAAAGCCTTAAAGCTCTAAAGTTACTTCTTTTAGAACATGAAAAATTGAATGCAAACATTGTACAAACATGATTTAACCGCTTGAGATCTCACACCTACAAACCTCGGGACACCCTCCCAACCAACAGGTGAAAATAAATGCTCCCATCAATTATTAAGTCAATTATTTGAATTCATGCAAAGCGGCAAAGCTCTAAAGTTACTTCTTCTAGTGCATGCAAAATGGAAAACAAACAGTGCGCAAAAATAATGTAACCACTTAAGATCTCACAATTACAAATCTCGGGACACCTCCCCACCCAACAGCCCCCATGTGATGGACGTTTTTTTGAATTCATGCAAAGCCTTGAATCTCTAAAGTTACTTCTTCTAAAACATGCAACATGTAATAAAAACATTGTGCAAACATGATTTAACCACTTAAGATCTCACACCTACAAATTTCGAGACACCTCTCCAACCAACAGTTGAAAATAAATGCTCTAAAGTTACTTCTTCTAATGCATGCAAAATAGAAAACAAACATTGTGCAAAAATGATTTAACTACTTAAGATTTTATACCTCCCGATCTCAGGACACCTCACCACCCAACAGCTCCAGTGTGATGGTCAATTATTTGAATTCATGCAAAGCATTAAAGCTCTAAGGTTACTTCTTCTAGAACTGGGGTAGGGAACCTGCGGCTCTCCAGCTTTTGTAGAACTACATTTCCCATCATGCTTCTGGGAGAAATTGTATCCATCAGCCTTGCAATGCCTCATGGGAAATGTAGTTCTACAACAGCTGGAGAGCCGCAAGTTCCCTACCCCTGTTCTAGAACATGCAAAATTGAAAACAAACATTGTGCAAAAATAATGTAATTATTTAAGAACTCACATCTTCAAATCTTGGGACACCTCCCCACCCAACAGCTCCCGTGTGATGGACGTTTATTTGAATTCATGCAAAGCCTTGAGTCTCTAAAGTTACTTCTTCTTCTTCTAAAACATTCAAAATTTGATACAAACATTGTTCAAAAAAGTGATTTAGCCACTTAAAATCTTGTATTTCCCAGTTTAGGGGCACCTTTTGATCCAACGGGTGAAAATAATGTCCATTTCAAACCATTTCAAATCTTGTACCTGTAAACCCCTTATGGACCTGAACAATTGTTACATTTTCACTGTCGGCTGGGTTGTTTTTTCTACATTAACTTTGTCTTTATTATTTAAGATAATGTAAAGCATGCATTGTTATTAGGGGAAAAACATATATATTTTTGCAAAATATTATTTTCTATGGAATCTATAAATAAAAAAAAAAAATTCCTGCTTTTGGCCAGCTTGATAAAAAAAGTAGTTTAACTGTAAATAACAAAAAACTATACATTTTATTCTATCATTTTCCCCTTTAAAATGACACTAAAATAATGTACATTAGTACAACGCACGGCACATTTTATAAATTAAGTATATATATTTTTTACTTTTGTATATTTAATTTTGTTATGCAAAAGTAAAAAAATAAGAAAATGAATGAAAAATATATTATTAGTAAGCATAAAAAAAAGAGAAAAATAATAGCTTAAGGTAAAAAAGGAGGAAGGAGTTTGTTAGGGTCGATCTGGGTTAACTAATGGTAAACTAATTATTAATTGTTGGAAAAAAAGTATAAAAAAGCTATAAAGTATATTCTAGTTGGTAGTTAGTCCCTGATTGACTTTAAAAAATGTATCATAGAATTCTAGAACAGCTTCTCTATGCTTTTGTAGATGTGGCCAGGTGGGAACGATGATTCATATGTGGTGGATGTGCCCAAAGGTCAGGCGCTTCTGGTTGGGAGTCCATGACTTGATTTATGTGTAGTAAAATGATGACCAACATATTCTGAATCAACAGAAAACATAAACAGATCCTTTTTTTCCACCATGGTAGTCAGTTGTTGCTACTTTCAGGTGCTTAGAGTATCTAAACCCAAAAAATAAAAATGTAATATATAATGTATTGCAGCTTACTTAAATGTTGTGGCTGCACTATTCTTTTTTTTTTAATTATTTTCACTTAGTGATCCTGCCAGCAACAAACTTCCTGTTCTAGGGTGACAATACTCACTTACTGCTCCGTATCAATGGAGGAACAGGGTTGTCACCTTAGAACAGATAGTGTGTTAGGACAACAGAACATCTCTGTGCTCCTTATCTCAAAACCAGGGAACATTTGTTCTGTGACCCTCAGAGATAGTTGGGAACAATGTCTACTGGTAAGAGTGCAGAAGAGTCAGAGAGCATAGAATGTTACCAACTTACAAGCAGTGGCGTCCGGTGTTTTTTTTTGGGGGGGTGGCAAACAATCCACCCACCACCACCACCCCCCTTGTCGTGTCATGGATGGCCCAGAAGCCCCCTGGTTGGCAGGGGTCAGGGGCGCCCCCCAGTCGGTCAGTCAGTCAGGGCATGCACCATCTCATGGGCAACGCTCTGGGTGGCAGCGACGACTTCTCTCCAGGCTGCGGGCAGGCCTCGGTTCCCCAGCATCTCCTCCCTCCTCCTCCCGGCGGCCAATATGATCAGATTTCCTTTCAGCCAATCAGGCGACGGGTCTCATGACCTGCTTCCTGATTGGCCAGGAGGAGAATCAGTGTTACAATAGCAAATATTCATTCGCTATTGTCATACAACTGGGTGGGCTTGGAACGCAATACTCTGTGCCCCAAGCCCACCTTTTTTTGAAGCCTATTAGAGCTTCTGGCTGAAAAAAATCACCCCGTATTGGAATTTGTGCACCTGGCACCTCGCATGTAGATAAGAGGGCCAGACGCATGGATGGGGGGGCTGCGCCCTTGTGTCTCTAATGTACAGGCCGTCACTGCTTACAAGATTACTGCTAGATCAGCAGCTCTTTTTTGTACTTATCAAATAAATACAACTGAAATCAATGATACAGTATACTTATAAACCCAACACGGAGCAAACAAGAGAAGCTCATTCTATTGGGTTACATACACTTTGACATTTCTGGAAGGTGAAGACACAAGAACATGTCCTTCCAGGCGGCCTTCAGTCTGGGGTTAGCAACAACAAGGAGGACAGCCTGTACGGTGGGGAATAACGATAAAATAAGGTATGATAACCAGAATCCAGACTCCATCTGCGTGATGACGGTAAAATAGATAATGACCATCACGATGTAATATATTCCATAGAACAATAAGGAATTCGTCATGCGGCACACAACTTTGTCAAAGGATCTAAGATGTTCACTGTTGGGCATTTGCATGCTCTTCTTCATCCTATGACTGTGCTTCATCAAGGACACAACCGAGTAGAAAGTAGTGGTAAACAGGACCAAGAAAGGGCCAACCGAATTAGCCATTGCACTGTAGATAAATGGTGTTCTTGAATCTGAAAATAAAGAGGCAATAGACACAGAAGTTCCTGTGTTATTATGAGAGAATGTCAAAGAAAAAATGAAGAACAAGCTGCTTAGGGCACAGTTCAACAAAGAAACCATTAAATCACCAAATAGCAACCATGGAACAATGGAGGTAATATTCTTCTTTACCAAGGAGAAAATTCCTGACTCAAAATTGGAAATTTTTATGAAGTAGAAGAAGCCCAGACTGGCTGAGAGCCATGCACATGAACTGATAGTATAAAACAACAGACAGAGATAAATATAAGTGGTATGGATCATCGAGAAGATCCCAAGGCTGCAGAAATAGTCAAGCAAACTGACCAATGTCAGGAAATCATAGCAGATGTTGGAGATGCCCAAGCAAAGCAAGATTTTGTAGCTGCTGGTTAATGTTCTTGTTTTGATGAAATCCCGATAAACCACACATATCACAAACAGATACAGTAACATGGCAGTGCTGATCTCCAGAAATATAATAATGATATAAGGTAGTTGGTTTTGAGAGTAATCTTCAGGATTCATGATTGCAATGTTGAGTTAGATTTCCTTTTGCCGATTGTTGAAGCACTCTTGGGAATCTGCTCCAGATTGGATGTTTAAAAATGTCCATGCATTGCCCTGAAGCCAAGTAGGTGTCCTTTGTCAGAGCTCTGTCCAGGTGAGCTGCAGAGAGTTGTAAACTCTCATATCAGATATGTAATGAAGGTATAACAGGAGAACAGAGGATGGGAACACCTGAGAGACCTCGCGTCCCAACCCATCAGGTGGTGTGATGCTCCTTCATTTAAATACATGCAAAGCGCCAAGATCTAAAATAGCTTCTGCTAGCACACTTCATTATATAAAGCAAACGTTATGGAAAAGAATGATTTAATTTCATTTAAGGACTGGAATATTTGTTTCTGTGCATGAGCTGAGATATTATCTTGCCACATTTAAGGAACAAGTCTGAATAGTAATTGGCATAAAAGAAGGAGCATTCAAAAATGTCTATGGAAAAACCTTCAGAAGTATTTTCTAGACTCATCCGTCTTTTACAAGTATACCGTTTGTTACTCTAATGATTGATTTCCACCAAGCAACAAATAATTAAACTTGTTTAAGAGGAAGCAAGGTAGATTTTTTTGAGCAATTCATATTTAACCGCTTGCTGAAGGCTGATCGGCAATTGACGGCGACAGAGTGGCTCTGTAACGCGAAACGCCGTCATACGACGGCGGCCGCGAGACAGAGCCTAGTGAGCGCACCCACGCTCACAGTGTTCGGGGGGGGCAGGGAGCGGGTGCACCGGCTTCGATTGCCGCCGGCTACCCGCGATGCCCCCCCCCCGGAGTGAAGGAACGGAGGTCCGTGTAAGTAAACACGGACCTCCGCTCTGTGTGAGGGGGAAGGGCTGTGATCACAGCCTTCCTGTATACGGAGGCTGTGACCACTTCCCTTCCCCAGCTAGGACAGTCCCCCTACAGTTAGAACGCCCAGGGAACATACTTAACCCTTAGAGCGCCCCCTGCAGGTTAACCCCTTCACTGCCAATGGCATTTACACAGTAATCAGTGCATTTTTATAGCACTGATCGCTGTATAAATGCCAATGGTCCCAAAAAAGTGTCAAAATGTTCCGACATGTCCGCTGAAATATCGCAGTACCGCAAAAAATCGCAGATCACCGCCATTACTAGTAAAAAATAAATAAAAACCCCAAAAATGAATTCTCATCATCCGTAAACGCGACCACTTTTGCGCAAACCAATCAATAAACGCCGATTGCGATTTTTTGTATCGCAAATATGAGGACGAATATAAATCGGCCAAAAACGGTGAAAAAAAAATGTTTTCTTATATTTTTTTTTATTTGTATTTGAGCAAAATTGTCGCTCTTCTTTTGTTTATAGCGGCGATCAGAAATGACGCAGAGGTGATCAAATACCACCAAAAGAAAGCTCTATTTGTGGGAAAAAAAGGACGCAAATTTCGTTTGGGTACAACGTCGCACGACCGCGCAATTTTCAGTTAAAGCGACGCAGTGCCGAATCGCAAAAAGGGCTCCGGTCCTAAAGCTGGAAATCCTTCCGGGACTAAAGTGGTTAAAGCCCATCTCTAAAAATTCTAGATTGTAAGCTCTAACGAGCAGGGCCCTCCAATTCCTCCTGTATTGTATTGTAACTGTACTGTCTGCCCTCATATTGTAAAGCGCTGCGCAAACTGTTGGTGCTATATAAATCCTGTATTATAATAATAATAATAATAATTAGAGTTGAGTGGACACCTGGATGTTCGGGTTCGGGTTTTCGTGGAAAAGTTCGGGTTCGGTCCGAACTTGACCCCCGACCCAGACCCCTATTGAAATCAATGGGGACCAGAACTTTTGGGCACAAAAATGGCTGTAAAAAAGTCCTGGAAAGTGCTAGAGGGCTGCAAAAGGAAGAAAGGTGGGGGTAAGAGTAGGACAAGTGCCCTACAAAGAAATGGGGATAGGGAAATAACAATAATCTGTCCCTTACAGCACCAGCAGCATCCTCTCCCTACACTATCCTGAGAACATGTGACATGCAGCACTACGTGACTCCAGCTCATACAGAGGCTGGGTCACATGATGCACTGGCCAATCACAGCCATGCCATTAGTAGGCATGGCTGTGATGGCTTCTAAGGGCAAACCAGTGAAACGCTTGTTGATTGGCTGCCCTGCAGCTATTCAACAAGCGGGAAAAAAATACCAGAACCCAGAACCCGAACTTCAAAAGTTCGGGTTCGGGTTCGGGTCCCGAACACCGCAAAGTTCGGTACGAACCCGAACTTTACAGTTTGGGTTCGCTCAACTCTAATAATAATTAAAAAAAAATCACTCTTGCTGTGGGACCTCTCGTATGCAAGGTTTAAATGCTTATTATGTCTAGTGGTGTACAATGCAGGTTCTATCACTTACCTTATGCCCTGCTATGGCAGGTCCAAGCACCTTCCTCCACTGACCAAAGCTCAGTTTTTTGGTGAAGTCTTTGTGCCATCGCAAACAATGCAAGAACATTAACCATGTACAGCTGTGCTCATAAGTTTACATACCCTCCCAGAATTTATGATTTCTTGGCCATTTTTCAGAGAATATGAATGAGATCACAAAAACATTTCTTTCACTCATGGTTGGTGTTTGGCTGAAGCCATTTATTTTCAATCAACTGTGTTTACTCTTTTTATATCATAATGACAACAGAAACAACCCAAATTACCCTGATCAAAAGTTTACATACCCCCGTTCTTAATACCGTGTATTGCCCCCTTAAGCATCAATGACAGCTGGAAGTCTTTTGTGGTATTTGTGGATGAGGCTCTTTATCTTCTCAGATGGTAAAGCTGCCCATTCCTCTTGGCAAAAAGCCTCCAGTTCCTGGAAATTCTTGGGCCGTCTTTCATGAACTGCATGTTTGAGATCTCCCCAGAGTGGCTCAATGATATTGAGGTCAGGAGACTGAGATGGCCACTCCAGAACCTTCACTTTATTCTGCTGTAGCCAATGAGAGGTCGACTTGGCCTTGTGTTTTGATCATTGTCATGTTGGAATGTCCAAGTACGTCCCATGCGCAGCTTCCTGTCTGATGAATGCAAATGTTCCTCCAGTATTGTTTGATAACATTCTGCATTCATCTTGTTATCAATTTTGACCAAATTTCCTGTGCCTTTGTAGCTCACACATCCCCAAAACATCGGCGGTCCACCTCCATTGTTTCACAGGCCTTGTTGACTCCTCTCCAAATGTAGGGTTTATGGTTGTGGCCAAAAAGCTAAATTTTGGTTTCATCACTCCAAATTACTTTGTGCCAGAAGGTTTGAGACTTGTCTCTGTGCTGTTTGGTGTATTGTAAGCAGGATACTTTGTGGCATCTGTGGCATAGTAATGGCTTTCTTCTGGTGACTCAACCATGCAACCCATCTTTCTTCAAGTGCTTCCTTATTGTGCATTTTGAAACAGCCACACCACATTTTTTCAGAGTCCTGAAGTTATTTGTGGGTTCTCCTTTGCATCCCAAACAATTTTCCTGGTAGTTGTGGCTGAAATCTTAGTTGGTCTACCTGACTGTGGTTTGGTTTCAACAGAACCCCTCATTTTCCACTTCTTGATTAGAGTTTGAACACTGCTGCTTGGCATTCTCAATTCCTTGGATATCTTTTTATATCCCTTTCCTGTTTTATACAGTTTAACTGCCTTTTCCCACAGATCCTTTGACAATTCTTTTGCTTTCCCCATGACTCAGAATCCAGAAACGTCAGTGCAGCACTGGATGAAAGATGCAAGGATCTGTCAGGAGTCCAGAAACTCATTGACCTTTTTTATATACACACACTAATTACAAGCAAACAGATCACAGGTGAGGATGGTTACCTTTAATAGCCATTCAAACCCATTTGTGTCAACTTGTGTGCATGTTATCAGGCCAAAATCAACAGGGTATGTAAACTTTTGATCAGGGTCATTATGATTTAAAAAGAGCAAACACAGTTTATTGATAATAAATGGCTTCAGCCAAACACCAACCATGAGTGAAAGAAAACTTTTTGTGTTCTCATTCACTCTGAAAAACGGCCAAGAGATCATAAATTCTGCCAGGGTATGCAAGCTTATGGGCACAACTGTATTGTAAGTTGAGGAGACTGGAGTGCAACCGAAGCTGTTTGCAGCTTACAGAGCTGGCTGCAGGGGACCTGCCACATCATTGAAGGAACCCTGCTGGAGCCAGGAGAAAGGTAAGTATTTACCCCCTTTCCACCCCTAGACATAGCCAGCCTTTAATCATTTGCAATGCATTGGAAACCCATTGGGTGGGTGATTTGTTTTGTAATTCCTGGAGTTTTGCTTTAGAGATGAAAGCGAATCGCATGCCTTGGTGGGTTCATCAAATTCCGTCCATAAACTCCCCCTCCAGCTGAATCTTCTAATGGGCATTCTGGAGAATATTTTTATATAAAATATCTTCACCGTGTTTTTGCTATTTTCAAAGATGGATATTTGCATGTTGCAATCCAAAGATTCTTATGTTCTGGTTTATATATATATTTTTTAGTCAAAATGTAAAAGTTCTAGAATCGTTTAATACTGCTTGAGAACTTTATTTCTCTTTCAATCGTCTTTACAGTTCCTGAGGACTGTGGGGCCAATCAGATCTACTCTCAGGCATCCAAGTTTTACAATGTTTTCATTGATTGTATGCATATGAGTAACTGTTTTATGCATTCGTCTGACATTTGTATATCGTTTAGGGGTTAGCTCAAGTGTAGAACTTCTTTTTTTTTTTATTACCACATCAGCTGACTTCCTGGGCCTCTTTTTAATCAGCTTACACCTTCATACTGCGCCCAGGATTTGGTCACATCATCGTGGTCTTTCTACTTTTATTTAAAAAAATATTTCAGTTAATTTCAGGTTAATGTGTCCCTATATTTTACATTTTATTTCTCCCTTCCACCACACCCGCCCCTCCCCCCCCCTCCCTTCAGGTCTTCCATCTCTCTTCTCCTTTTACAGATCCTGTTCCAGTCTTGGTCTCATTATTTCCAGATATTTTTTTGATTTTTTTAAATCTAGCCCATTCCTCCCATTTTCTTCTTTCTATTTCTTTCCCATTTTTTTCTGAGTCTTTTAGTCCCTCCAAGTTCGCCACCCCATCCACCCTATTACACCATAGGTCTAATGCCGGGGTCTCCTTTTTATTCCACCATTTAGGGATAAGGCTCTTTGTTACATTCAGAAGTGTCGGCACTAACGTCCTAGTATATTTTTTATAGAAGTGTAGAACTTCTAAGCACGCACTCTACTCTCAAATATTCCTTTATTTATTTATTTATAACTTTATTTAAAACTTCAATAAAGAAATATTGAAAAATATTTTTTTATTGAAGTTTTAAATACAAAACTTCTGCTACTGCGGAGCAGAAAAACAAATTACAAAGAAAGGAAATGGAGAAGTAGCCTAGCAGGGCAGCATGGTGTTGGTAGCAGCCAACATACATTAATACATCCTTGACATAGAAATCAATACTATTAACCGTACACATCAGTTTATCGCCTTGTTATTGTTGATAGGGTACCAGGTTGACCAATCTTGCCAAGCAGTTTCAAAGGACTTAATTGAATTGGATCTAAGAGCCATTATTTTTTTTTCAAACAAGTAGATTGAGTGGATTATGGTTATTACTTCTGATAGGTTAGGTGTTTGGTGTCCCCTCCAGTGTCTGGTGATCATTAGACGAGCTGCCAGCAAAATGGTAGTTGTCAGGTCACCTGACGGCAGGTGACAGGTGTGCACCGTCGGGTTCGGGGCGCACCGCTAAGGTTGTGAACCCTTAGCTGACTGCTGCGACTATAGCTCAGGATGGTACAATGAAACTCTGACACAGATTGCACAGGCAGCTAGAACATAGGTTTCCCCAGGGCGTGGAGTCTAAGAGCCAGTATGTGTTCACCAGAGCCTCTGGTGGGGAGGATGGACTTGGCTGCAACTGGATCCAGGTTGCACCCCCGGGGTCCCCCAGCTCACTCTCACGGCTGGCTACAGGTGAATGGAGACAAAGCAGCAGTGCAGGATAGCAAGAGAAGGTCAGTGGGGAAACCAAGTGTCGGGGTCACAGGCAGAACAGGGAAGGTAAAGAACAAGCCGAGATTGGGGTCACTAGCAGGCAAGGAAGGTCAAGAAAGCCAAGATCGGTACACGGGAACAAACGAAGAGCACACGGCAGAAGCACACGCACCAAGCCAAACACACAATATTGATCGGCATCACAGGTTTGCACTGCCAGGTGTTAAACGAATGTTCCTAATTAGGGCCTGTGGTGGAGCCCAGCTGAGGAGGGCTTACAAAAGCACACAGGTAAGGGAGGCATGACTTCTAAATGGACACAAGAAGAAAGGTAAGCAAACAGACAGGACATGAAATGTAATTGCAGGTCCATGACAGCAGCAACCATTTTTTGCTGCATCATAGGAAAATCCATAATACCGAGATTAAGTATCGCTAAGTCAGGTATAAGATGCCTGTAACACTAGATAGGAGCTGGAACACACTCCGCCAGAAGCTCTTAAGGTTTTTACAAGACCAGAGGATATGGAGGAGGTTACCCACTTGGCCAAAACCTCTCCAACATAAGGGGGACCTGTTTGATGAAAAGCGAGCCATACAGTATGGCGTGAGATACCACCGGGATGTAATTTTCTGGGGGAGCTCCCAGTAGTAGCACACAGTGCGACACAGCAAAGGAGCAAATGAGTATCGCAGTGCACCAGGTCACTGGTGAGGTTCATAGGTTCTTTGCAGGTCAGCCTCCCACGCCAAGAATGGGGAACTCTTGGTGAATTTTAATTTATACTGCAGCAGGTTGTAAAAGAAGGAAAATCCCTTGGGAGTGTAAGGTGCACTGTGATAGAGCTGCCAAATGTTAAGAGGTATTTGAATTTTAGGAGGAGGATTTGCCATCGCAAGGTGTCCGATACTGAAAAGTTTGAAGAGAGTATGCGGTAGGAAGGATATGAATCCTGATAAGGTCTTCGATGGTTCCAAGTTTGCCACCATCATACAAGTCTACAACTTTAGATAGATTAGATTAAAAGACAGTGGTTCTCAACTCCAGTCCTCAGGACCCACCAACAGGCCAGATTTTAAGTATTACCTTGGGGAGATGCAGACTAGAATACTGCAATCACTGAGCAGCAAATGATTAGAGTTGATCGAACCTCTGGAAGTTCGGGTTCTGCAGGTTTGGCCGAACTTTGGGAAAAAGTCCGGGTTCGGGACCGGACTTGACCCGAACTTTGTCCCGGACCCCGAACCCCATTGAAATCAATGGGGACCCAAACTTTTAGGCACAAAAATGGCTGTAACAAAGTCCTGACAAGTCCCAAAAGTCTGCAAAAGGAAGGAAAATGGGGGTAAGAGTCTGACAAGTGCCCTACAAAGAAATGGGAATAGGGAAATAACTTAAAATAATTTTTAAGCTAAAATCACATAAAAAAAATAAAAAATGGAGGTGGAGTTGGAGGTTGCGGAGGCGGTGAAAGTGGTGTTGGAGGAGGAGTCAACACTGTTTTTTTTTTTGTGCAAGAAATGCACCGCTGGCCGCAAATGTAGTTTTTGGAATTTTTATTTTCTTTCAAGCCAGCAATGTAGATGCACTTTTTAATTTTGTGCAAGAAACAATAATCTGCCCCTTTAAGCAACAGCAGGAACCTCTCCCTATAGAACTTGGAGATGATTTTAGAACAATAATCTTTCCCTTAAAGCAACAGACTCTACCTAGTCCAGTCAGATCGTTATGTGCAGCAGGATGAGGTCTGCAATCTGTCTCTCAATGCAGCAGTACTCGTATCTCTCCCTAGTCCACAATCAGATCATTCAGTAATGCAGGATGAGATGTTCTGCAATCTGTCCCTCACAGAGCCAGCAGCATCCTCTCCCTACACTATCCTGAGAGCATGTGACATGCAGCACGGTGACTTCAGCCCCATATAGAGGCTGAGTCACATGGTACCCTGGCCAATCACAGCCATGCCATCAGTAGGCATGGCTGTGATGGCTTCCAAGGGCAAACCAGTGAAACACTTGTTGATTGGCTGCCCTTGGCAGCTATTCAACACGTGGAATCAAATATCAGAACCCCCAACTCGAACCCGAACTTTTTTTAAAAAATCCGGGTTCGGGTCCTGGTCCTGGACACCCAAAAGTTTGGTACGGACCCGAACTTTACAGTCGGGTTCGCTCAACTCTAATCGCAAGGTGTCTGATACTGAAAAGTTTGAAGAGAGTATGTGGTATTAAGGCTATGAATCCTGATCAGGTCTTCGATACCTCCAAGTTTGCACCCATCATACAAGTCTACCACTTTAGATAAACTATAAGACAGTGGTTCTCAACTTCTGTCCTCAGGACCCACCAACAGGCCAGATTTTAAGTATTACCTTGGGGAGATGCAGACTAGAATACTGCAATCACTGAGCAGCAAATTATATCACCTGTGATGTATTTCAGTTATCCTGCAAACCTGGCCTGTTAGTGGGTCCCGAGGACCGGAGTTGAGAACCACTGCTATAAGAGGGGGCCAGGTGAGGCAAGAATATATTAAATACATCAAATGATAGTGATGCGTCTGTATATGCCGCAGCGTGCAGTTTATGAATATATAATACCCTCCAGGGATGCGGCAACCGTTATGGGCAGGGAATCTAAAGACTGTGGGGACCAGACATCAGTTAGAAAGAGTAGGTATAGGTTAGGGGCTGAGGACATTGGCGCCTCAATCTCCACCCACATTGTATCAGATGAAGGAGTAAACCAGTACTTTAGTTGTTCTAGGTTAGTAGCTATGTAGTAATCTCTGAGGTCAACCATTCCTATGCCACCTTCCGATTTATGTTTGATCAATTGGGCGTAAGAGCACCTGGCTCTCTTCATTTTCCATATGAATCTTTCAAGGAGCATGGACAGGGAAGCTAAGTAAGAGGACTTTTAGGCTGCGTTCACACCTGAGCGTATCATCTTTGAGCGCTTTTCCTGCGTGTTTTAGCGCATCTTTATGCATGATTTTGCCTCGTTTTTATGCAGTGTTTTTGGGCTCTGGCATTTTGTTATAAGCCAATAGAGAAAACGATTATCTGTTGCATCATTTGTTGCTAGGTATTTCAGCTTTTTTAGCTTTTCCATTAGCTTTTATTCTTATTTTTTTATTGTTATTTATTATAACGTTTTTTCATTAGGGTAAGGGGTTCGAGTTCAGTTTAGGTTAGGGTTAGGATTAGGAGTTACATAGAAACATAGAAAAGTGATGGCAGAAAAAGACTGAGTAGTCCATTGAGTCTGCCCCTTTTTATTTATTTATTTATTTTTTTATATATTTTTTTTTTACATTAACCTTGTTGTCTGACAATAGATTTATGTTTATCCCAAGCATGTTTGAAGCCATTTACTGTTGACTGTCTCACAACCTCTGTTGGTAGTTTATTCCAAACATCAACCACCCTTTCAGTAAAATAAAACTTTCTAAGATTAGTTTTGAACTTCCCCCCAGTTAGTCTGAGGTCCCCGTGTTCTTGATTTTGGTTTCATATTGAAAAGACTGCCCTCCTGAACCTCATTCACCCCCTTGATGTATTTAAAGATTTCAATCGATGTCTCCCCTCTCCCTTCTTTCCTCCAGACTCTACATATTAAGTTCCTGAAGTCGCTCTTGATATGTTTTATCCCCCAGACCTTTCACCATTTTTGTTACCCGTCTCTGAACTCGTTCTATTTTATCAATATCTTTTTGTAAGTGTGGTCTCCAGAACTGGACACCGTATTCTAAGTGAGGTCTCACTAAAGATCTATGTTGGGGGGTTAGGGTCATTTATTATTATTTTATTTATTTTTTTGTTTTATTTTATTTATTATTATTATATGAATTATAATAAATTAATAAACAGATGTGAAATAAATACATGAATAAATTAAAAAACATAAATAATAAATAAATAAATTCAATAAATTAATGCTAAGTAACAATAAATAAATAATTAACCCTTAAGTTTTACTTTTACCCCTTAAAAAAGAAATAATAAATAACTAAACACTCTAACCCTAACACAAAAAATATATATTATTATTATTATTATTATTAATATTGTTTGCGTTTGGGTGTTCATTATTATTGTATTATTATTATTATTATTAATAATAATAATAATAATAATTGTGTATGATATGTCACTTGTGCCTCGAAGTGGGAACTAGGGAGTTGATTCAACTAGGGGTGCAGCTATATGGATTACCCCCTTTTGGAGGAGCAAGGAAAAATATATAAAAGGGATTTTCAGCACTCCTCCTCCCTTATTGTGCAATTAACAATGCATGTTCCTCCTCGTTAACATGAAGTGCTATATAAGTGCTAAAAAAAGAGCAAATGTTGCACTTTCCTGTGCAAATGGAAGTATAGCAGTGATGTTACTATTAAGTGTACAATGTGGAGATAGAAAACCAATCAATTATGTTCAAAAAATGCCAAAAACCACAATTGAAAATATATACAGTATCTCACAAAAGTAAGTACACCCCTCACATTTTTTAAATATTTTATTCTATCTTTTCATGTGACAACACTGAAGAAATGGCACTTTGCTACAATGTAAAGTAGTGAGTGTACAGCTTGTATAACAGTGTAAATTTACTGTCCCCTCAAAATAACTCAACACACAGCCATTAATGTCTAAACTGATGGCAACAAAAGTGAGTACACCCCTAAGTGAAAATGTCCAAATTGGACCCAATTATCCATTTTCCCTCCCCGGTGTCATGTGACTCATTAGTGTTACAAGGTCTCAGGCGTGAATAGGGAGCAGATGTGTTAAATTCTGTGTTTCAGTTTGCACAGCGCTTTACAATAAAGAAGGGACACAGTACAATTACAATACAGTTCAATACAGAAGGAATAGGAGGGCCCTGCTCGTGGAGGTTATAATCTAAAGGGAGGGGGAGGTGGTACAAAAGGTAATGGCTGCAGGGGATGATCTGATAGAGGTGACTCAAGCACATTTCTTAGGCGGAGGTAGGGTAGGCTTCCCTGAATAAGCGAGTTTTCAAAGATTGCCTAAAGGCGGCCAGGGTGGGGACTGACCGGACATTCTGGGGCAGGGAGTTCCAGAGGATGGTAGAGGCTCTGGAGAAGTCCTGTAGGCGAGCATGGGAGGAGGTAACAAGGGAGCTAGAGAGCAGGTGGTCCTGGGAGGAGCAGAGAGGACAATTGGAGCAATATCTGCAGATGAGGTTGGTGATGTAGCTGGGGGCAGTGTTGTGGATGACCTTGTATGTTGTGGTTAGGGAAGGCAGTGAAGCGATTGGCAGAGCGGGGCAGCAGTTGCGGATCGGTTAGTAAGGTGTATAAGTCTAGCAGCAGCATTCATGATAGACTGAAGGGTTGCAGTAATCAATGCGGGAAATAACCAAGGAGTATATAAGTTGTTTTGTGGTGTTGTTAGTCAGGAAGGGGTGAATTCTGTTGAGGAGGCATGATTTAGCTAGTGATTGGATGTGGGGGCTGAAAGAGAGGTCGGAGTCTAGGATTACACCCAGCACCCTGGCATGTGTGGAAGGAGCAATGGTTGTGCTGTTAATCTCAATGGTAAAGTCATGAGGAGGGGACCGGGGAGGAGGAAATATTACAAGCTCAGTTGTAGAAAGATTGAGTTTGAGGAAGTGGCGGGACATCCATACCGATATGTCATTCGGTAAGTTTGTGATGCGTGAGGAGATTGAGGTGCAGAGTTAAGGAGTCGAGAGATAGATCTGGGTGTCGTCAGCATAGAGGTGGTAATTGAAGCCATAGGAAGTTATCAACTGGCCCAGGTAGGAGGTATAGAGGGAGAATAAGAGGGATCCAAGGACAGAGCCTTGGGGCACCCCAACAGAAAGAGGTAAAGGAGAGGAGGAGATGTTGTATGTGACACTGAAGGTGCTCTGAGATAGGTAGGAGGAGAACGAGGAAAGAGCAGAGTCACGGAGGCCAAGGGAGTGGAGTTTATTAAGGAGGAGTGGGTGGTCAACTGTGTCAAATGCAGCAGAAAGGTCTAAGAGTATGAGAATGGAGTAATGCCCATTGGTTTTAGCAGTTAATAGGTCTTTGGTGAGTTTTAGTAGGGCAGTTTCAGTTGAATGTTGTGGGCGGAAGCCAGATTGTAGGGGATCGAGGAGGGTGTTGTCAGTGAGGTAGCAACTCATACGGTTGTGGACAAGGTGTTGAAAAAGCTTGGAGTTAACCGGGAGCAGGGAAATGGGTCTTAAGTTATTCAAACCGGTGGGGTCCAGTGAGGGTTTTTTAAGTATGGGAGTAACCAGCGCATGTTTGAGTGGAGAGGGAAATGTCCCGGAAGAGAGGGAGAGGTTAAGGATGTGGGTTAGAGGGTTTAGGGCAGAGCAGGAGGGTGGT
This sequence comes from Glandirana rugosa, assembly GCA_018402905.1. Lineage (NCBI taxonomy): Eukaryota > Metazoa > Chordata > Amphibia > Anura > Ranidae > Glandirana > Glandirana rugosa. The sequence goes on along the minus strand of BLSH010321015.1, from coordinate 79,642 downwards.
TGTAGTAGTTGTGAGGGGACAGGGTCAAGAGGACAGGTGGTGGTGTGGGCTGTGGAAAGGAGTTTGGCAAGTTCTTCAGAGCTGACAGGATTGAAGGATGAAAGTGTTGAGTGGGGTGTTGGACTTGGTGTATTGGTTGGTGGAGGAACCTGAACGCAGGATATCTCATCACGAATTGTGTCAATTTTTTGTTTAAGTGATTGGCAATCTCCTGGGAAATGAGCAAGTTGGTAGGTAGAGGCAGTGGGGGATGGAGTAAGGAATTAAGGGTAAAGAACAGTTGATGAGGCTTGGATGAGAGTGGTATAGTAGATTTGTTTAGTGGACTGGAGGCAGGAGTATCCATTCACATGCTGTTCCCTGCCATAACAATGGTTTCTTCAACAATGTGGATCCTTAAGCCAGTGTTTTTCAACTCCAGTCCTCAAGGCACACCAACAGGTCATGTTTTCAGGATTTCCCTCAGATGAAACAGCTGTGGTAATTACTAAGGCAGTGAAACTGTATGAGGACGGAGGTCAGGTGATTTGTTTAGATGATATGGTGAGAGTAGGTTCGGAGTAGTTGACAAGAAATGGGAATTAAGGAATGAGGTAGGGGGTGACGGAGATGGATGGTTGAACGAGTAAAGGGTCCTCTAACGGTTAGTGAATTTGTTTTTTAACTGTGTTAAGCACTACTCTATAGGACGCAAGTCCAAGGAGGTGGTTGGTTATGTGGTTCAGGTTGTGGGGTGAGTT
>BLSH010321015.1:55142-73300 GCA_018402905.1 Glandirana rugosa | reverse complement strand
GAGCCGTTTGTCCACATCCAACGTGGACAAGCTAACCTTTATTAAAATGAATCAGGCATGGATCCCACAAGACTTGTCTGTACCTTGTGCAGAATAAACATTTAGACCGGACTCACACAGCCATTCATATACTTCTTTTTTTGAATAGGCCTCAATACAAAAAAAAACCATGTTGGCTACCTCCTCCTACTCCTCTACCACCGCCACTTCCACCTACACTGCCACGGTCACGGCCTAGTCAACCTCTAGGCTCCTACTCCACATCCATCTCCCTTCCCATTTTTTTACTTGATTTTAATTTATTTTCCCTATCCCCATTTATTTGTAGGGCACTTGCCCTAGTTTGAAGATGATTTTAGAACAGTTATATGGCTTCTACCGTTAATTAATACTTTTCAGATACAGTTTGAAGATGATCCACATTCACCTCCATTTTTGCATTTTTTATGTTTTTATTTTTTTTAAATATTTAAGTTATTTCCCTGTCCCCATTTTTTTGTAGGGCACTTGCCCTACCCTTACCCCCATTTTACTTCCTTTTGCAGCCCTCTAGGGCTTTCCAGGACTTTGTTACAGCCATTTTTGTGCCTAAAAGTTCGGGTCCCAATTGATTTCAATGGGGTTCGTTGTCTGTGCGATCGTTCGGGTTCCGTCCGGACCCGGACCCGGACTTTGTCCCGAAGTTCGGCCGGACCAGCAGAACCCGAACTTCCAGAGGTTCGCTCAACTCTAATGTTAATCTTTGCCGGGTGACCCTTGACCTCAGCTTTAAAGACAAAAGCCCATGGCAGAGTCACACCATCATTACAGCTCATTCCAGTGACCCTATCCTTGTGTACTGTATATTTACTCAATTAGCTTTAGTTGCAAAACCTAATCCACCAGAAGATTGTCCCTCTTTCTTCAATTATTATTTATAAAGCTTACTAACAACTTCCTGTTGCACACATAATGATAATGGGATGGTACATCTGGAGTCTTTTACTATTTTGTGGTTATAATTGGCTGGGTTCACAACAAACAGTTATTGGTGGAAATAAATCTAATCTACTTGGTGGTATTTACAAGTGTAGATTTACTAAACAAAAGTTCTCATTTAGTGAATTAAGCTGTTTTCTAAACAATTTAAACCAAAGATGTCAAATTCATTCTATTATTTTTCAAGGGTTAAATTAATAGAGATGTTTATCCATCCTACCATCAGCATTGCTTGGTCTCCTTCTGATAAGGAAAAATAACAACTCACTGATACGGTTTTGAAAGTTTATTAAAAAGATAAAGGTTACAAAGTAAAGGTACAACATTCGAAACCAGAGAACACTAGAAACCAGAAAAATTATAAAACATAATGATCATGGAGATCTTCTGATATTGCTAAGCACTTGATATCTTCCTCAAAATGTAAGGTCTCTTTCACACAACCATTTTGATCAGCTCCACCTATCAGTTTTTCAGGTGGACCTGGTTGGATGAACCATTCACAACTATGGACCGACGGGTGTAAAATATCTCGTGTCTACACCTGCCTACTTCCAATGTGGTCGGGTCTTCTGAAAGCAAACAAAAGGGGATCTGTCCTCCTCCATCTAGACTGATTGGATCAGAGGACAGTCAAATGTAAATGGACAGGAGAGTTCTATTAAACCCAGCTACCCATACATTACAGCATGCTCTGTCCATGTCCGCTCCACAGAAACTGAGCAAACACGGACCCGTCATGTGCCTTATTTACTCTGATCAGCAGGGGATTAGCAAATAGATCCTCCGCTGATCAAAATGGAGTCTGCTCCGTGTGAAAGGTGCCGAAAGCTTCAATCCTGGGCAGTTGACTTGTAGGGTCTACCAGGTATAAACATTTTACTGATTAAATCATTCACTTAAGAATTTAGAGTGATTGTAAGGGCTGAAGGTTTTTTTGCCTTCATGCGTTCTATGCATGAAGGTAAAAAACCTTAAAGGAGTTGTAAAGGCAGAAGGTGCATTCTATGCATTAAGATAAAAAAACCTTCTGTGTGTAGCAGCCCTCCCCAGCACCCCCTAATTACACACCTGAACCCCATCTCTCTTCAGCGATATCCACCAGTGTCTTAGCTGTCCCGGACACTCCTCCTGATTAGCTGAGACATAGCAGTGTCGCCACTGGCTCCCGCGGCTGTCAATCAAAATCAGTCAGCCAATCAGGGTAGAGGGGGCTCAGTGAATACACAGAGCTCTGGCTCAGCTCAGGTGCCCCATATAGCAAACTGCTGGTTATGGGGGCACTCACCAGAGGGAGGGGTCAGAAGAGCAGAAGAGGACCCTAGAAGAGGAGGATATGGGCTGCTCTGTGCAAATCCAACTGCACAGAGTAGGTAAGTATAACATGTTTAAAAAAACAAAAACGGAGCATTTACAATCACTTTGAGTGTGCAGTTCCCTCTCAGCCCCTTAATACTTACCTAAGACCTATCTGGATTCAGCTATGTGCATGAGACCCAAGGCTCTTCTGGGTCTCTCCCTCCTGATTGACTGAGATGCAGCAGCAGGAGCCATTGGCTGTCAATCAAAGCCAGTGAGGCGGGAGCTGGGGCCGTCTTATGGATGCTGAGAGCAGGCTTGGAAGCGAGCACACATGAGTGCCCCCACTCGGCAAGGGGGAGGGGCCCAGAGTGCCAGCGGGGGACCCGAGAAGAGGAAGATCGGGGCTGCTCTGTGCAAAATCAATGCACAGAGCTGGTAAGAATAACATGGTACTTTATTTAAGGATAAGTTCACCTTTTCAGAAAAAAGTGAACAAACATTTTTTTTTGTGAGTTCAAAAATGTACATTTATTATTTTGTGTTGTAGGAGCCTATGAAGCATTGCACCAGCAATCAGCAGATCACTGATGCCGTGCAGGTCTCCTGCAGACCTGTCAGTGCATAGGGTTGCTCGTACCTCATACAAGGAAGCCGACACATGCTAACAGGAAGAATAAATTAAAACAACTTTGAAAACTACAAGCCAACAGCCACAAAGGCTGCTGGACTTCGTCGTTTTCCATTCACAGAGTACTATGAATGAGTGACACGGCCGGGTAGGCTGAGCCCAAATAGCCACTTTTTTTTTACTTTTACGATAGCGGGTGGAGGAGATTGATATCTTGGAAAGCAGGGGAATGGGAGGTGCAGGGGCCGGTGCACTCATAACATCCTGAATATGGGTGTAACATGTTAGGGAATGTGAACTTATCCTTTAAATACATTTTTTTCCTTTACAATCACTTCAAACAGGCAACACACAAAGCAATTAAAAGAGACATCAATTCCTGTTATTTTGGAACCCCTTGTCAGCTTGACCACAATCTGGGCTCTGAAATGCTCTTCTGTAAAACATGAAGATTAACTATTCCCATCCCCTGCACAACAAGATTTTCCAAGGACAGGGACAAGAAACTGTTAGAAAGCATCTTTCTAAAAATGTATTCTAGCAAGCCAGCCTGGTGTTATATAAAGAACCTAACATTAGCATATAGACATCTAATATTGCCATTTAATAATCGGCAAAACATATAATAATAATGTATTTATCACTTCTATCGATCTGCTATTGTCCATCAACTAGTCCATTGTCAGTTTTGTTGATTCCGGTGGGATAAAATTTCTCTAAGATTGCCACACAAGAAAATTCCCTTCCAAGAAGCCCTCAATCTGGGGTTAGCAAGAACAAGGAGGACAGACTGCACTGGGGGGAAGGTGTTTAGAGCAGAAAGCAAAAACCAAAATCCAGACTCCATCTGTTTGATGACCGTAAAATAGAAAATGATCATTGCAGCATAAAATATTCCATAGAAAAGCAAAGACTCTGTCATCCGGAACACAACTTTCTCGTAAGACCTCTTGCAGTCAGAAGTTTGAACATTCTTCATTCTATTTCTGTGTTTCATCAAGGTCACAACAGTGAACAAAGTTGTGGTGAACAGCAGCAAGAAAGGGAGAATAGTATCCATGATTGCTGTGTTGATAAATGTCGGGCCTGATTCAGAAAGTATAGAGATTATAGATGGAGAATCCTCTGTGGTATTACCAGAAGGTATTCTGAAGAAAATGTAGAACAAGCTGCTTAGAAGACTGCTGACCAGAGACACTAATATGTCCCCCAGCAACATCCATGGGATAACGGAGGTAATATGCTTTTTCACCCAGCAAAATAATCCTGACTCAAAATTAGAAATTTTAATGAAATAGAAGAAGGCCAGACTGGCTGTAAGCCACGTACATAAACTGGTAGTAAAAAGAAAGAAATAGAAATACATATAAGTGGTGTCAACCATGTAGAAGATCCCTAAGCTGCAGAATAAATCAAGCAAACCAACAGACATCACCACACTAAAGCACACGTTGGAGATGGCCAAACAAAGCAAAATTTTGTAGCTGCCGCTTAGTTTCTTTGTTTTGATAAAATCACGACACACTGTGAATACAATAAACACGTTCAATAACGTGCCGATGCTCAACTCCAGGACTAAAATGATAACAAAAGGCAAGTGGTTTCCTATGTGATCTCCAAGATTCATAATGACACACTTAGATGGTTTCCTTTTTTGCTTTTTTTAAATTTAGAGCCCGACTCGTCTGGCTGATTCACAGAGAACTGCTATCCTGGATATTGCCATGTAGTAGTAGTCAGAGAACAGATGGTAGATATTCTTGAGAAATGTCACTTCCTGATCCAACAGGTGAAAATGATGGTCTACTATTTGAATTCATGCAAAGCGGTAAAGCGCTAAAGTTACTTCTTATAGTGCATGCAAAATAAAAAACAAACATTGTGCAAAAGTATTTTAACCATTTCAAATCTCATACCTGCGGTTCTCAGTAGTCCTCCCCATCCAACATGTGAAAATGCTTCCGTGACGATCAGTTATTAGAATTCATGCAAAGCGGTATAGTTCTAAAGTTACTACTTCTAGTGCATGCAAAATAGAAAACAAACATTGTGCAAAAATCATTTTGCTCCCCAAACAAAACAACAGGTGAAAATAAATGCTCCTGTGTGATGGTCAACTATTTGAATTCATGCAAATCATTAAAGCTCTAAAGTTACTTCTTCTAGTTCATGCAAAATAGAACACAAACATTGTGAAAAAATCATTTAACCGCTTAAGATCTTGTAACTCCAAACCTTGGGACACCTCACCACCCAACTGCTCCCGTGTGGTGGCCAATTATTTCAATTCACGCAAAGCATTAAAGCGTTAAAGTTGCTTTTTCTAGAACAAGAAAAACTGAAAAAAAAAAAATTGTGCAAAAGGGATTTAACCACCTAAGATCTTGCACCTTCAAATCTCGGGACACCTCCCCAAACATCAGGGGAAAATAAATGCTCCCGTGTGATGGTTAACTATTTGAATTCATGCAAAGCGTTAACGCTCTAAACTTACTTCTTCTAGTTCATGCAAAATTGAAAACAAACATTGTCCAAAAAATGATTTAACCACTTAAAATCTTGTAACTCCAAACCTCGGGATACCTCACCACCCAACTGCTCCCGTGTGATGGTCAAATATTTTAATTCACGTAAAGCATTAAAGCGTTAAAGTTGCTTTTTCTAGAACAAAAAAAAATGAAAAAAACACATTGTGCAAAAGTGATTTAACCACTTAAGATCTCGCACCTTCAAATCTCGGGACATCTCCCCAAACAAAACAACAGGTGAAAATAAATGCTCCCGTGTGATGGTCAACTATTTGAATTCATCAAATCATTAAAGTTCTAAAGTTACTTCTTCTAGTTCATGCAAAATAGAAAACAAACATTGTGCAAAAAATGATTTAACCACTTAAGATCTTGTAACTCCAAACCTCGGGAGAGCTCCCCAAACAAAACAACAGGTGAAAATAACTGCTCCCGTGTGGTGGCCAATTATTTCAATTCACGCAAAGCATTAAAGTGTTAAAGTTGCTTTTTCTAGAACAATAAAAACTGAAAAAAAAATTGTGTGATTTAACCACTTAAGATCTCGCACCTTCAAATCTCAGGACACCTCCCCAAACATCAGGTGAAAATAAATGCTCCTGTGTGATGGTCAAATATTTGAATTCATGCAAACCATTAAAGCTCTAAAGTTATTTCTTTTAGTTCATGCAAAATAGAACACAAACATTGTGCAAAAAATGATTTAACCACTTAAGATCTTGTAACTCCAAACCTCGGGATACCTCACCACCCAACTGCTCCCGTGTGGCGGCCAATTATTTCAATTCACGCAAAGCATTAAAGCGTTAAAGTTGCTTTTTCTAGAACAAGAAAAACTGAAAAAAAACATTGTGCAAAAGTGATTTAACCACTTAAGATCTCACACCTTCAAATCTCGGGACATCTCCCCAAACAACAGGTGAAAATAAATGCTCCTGTATGATGGTCAAATATTTGAATTCATGCAAATCATTAAAGCTCTAAAGTTACTTCTTCTAGTTCATGCAAAATAGAACACAAACATTGTGCAAAAAATGATTTAACCACTTAAGATCTTGTAACTCCAAACCTCGGGATACCTCACCACCCAACTGCTCCCGTGTGATGGTCAATTATTAAAATTCATGCAGAGCATTAAAGCTGCTTTTTCTAGAACAAGAAAAACTGAAAAAAACATTGTGAAAAAATGATTTAACCATCCTTTTCCAGGGTGACAACGCTCACTTACTTCCCTGTATCCATGGAGGAGCACTGTTGTCACCTCAGGACAGGAAGTATGCTAGAGCTACAGAACATCACACCGCTCCTTATATAAAAAAATAGGGAAAATGTGTTCTGTGATGCTCAGTTAGTTAGTTGGTTAGTTGGGAACAAAGGTTACTGGTAAGAGTGCAGAACAAGCAGAGAGAATAAAACAAAGGCCAATATTTAACCATTTCAGCCCCGGAAGGATTTCCCCCTTTAGGACCAGAGCACTTTTTGCGATTCGGCACTGCGTCGCTTTAACTGACAATTGCGCAGTCGTGCGATGTTGTACCCAAATAAAATCAATGTCTTTTTTCCCCCCTCAAATGGAGCTTTCTTTTGGTGGTATTTGATAACCTCTGTGTCACATCTGATCACCGCTATCAACAAAAAAAATGTGTAAATTTTGCAAAAAAAAATATTTTTTACTTTTTGTTGTAAAATATATCTTGTAAAAAATCGAATTTCTTCATAAAGTTAGGCTCTACTACATGTCTTTAGTAAAAAAAAAAAAAAAAAAAAATGCCAATAAGTTTATAATAATTGGTTTGTGTGAAAGCTATCAAGTCTACAAACTATGGGATATAATGTATATATTTGACATCTGATCACTTTGAATGTACTGACATTCTATCTCATTTCTTGAGGCCCTAAAATGCCAGGACAGTACAAATACCCTTTTTGGAAAATAGACAGTCTGACGTTTTTAGTTGTGATGTTATAATGCTACCTGTTTTTTTTTTTTTTAAATGAATAAATTAAATAATATATATATATTTTTTTTAACATTTTTATTTTGTGCATACTGTCACCAGCACAGCACATGACCGGTGTGGAGGTGATCAGAGACACTGACTGGTGACAGTATGTTTAAAAAAAATGTAAATATATACATATATATTTTTTGATTATTAATTTATTTTTAAAAAATGCAAATATATATATATATATATATATATATATATATATATATATATATTATTAATTTATTTATCTTTTTTTTTTTTTTTTACATTTTTTATTTTTACCTACATACTTTCATCAAAGTAGTTCAGTGTCACCATAGTGATCAGGGATTTTTTTATTTATTTCTGTTACAATGATGTTTGCTGTAACAGCAATGTTTTGAACTGTCATGGATAGCTTACATTCATGACAGCTGTGATTACTAGTGAACGGTGATTGGCTGCAGCTAATCACATGGTATAGGGTGCTGTGATTGACCCAGGTACTATGTGATAGCTGTGGGCCAATCACAGCATCACTGTATAGGAAGCACAGCTGTTATGAATAAGATGTATTCATAATCTTAGATTGTAAGCTCCACGAGCAAGGCCCTCCTATTCCTTCTGTATTGAACTGTATTGTAATTGTACTGTGTCCCTTCTTTATTGTAAAGCACTATATAAATCCTGTATAATAAAAATAATAATAATAATAACTTTATTGACATTGTGATCATGTGATCGCATAGAGATCAAATGATTCCCGGGCAGCCCAAAGTGGCCAGGTACTAAGAACCGCAATCTGCTATGTCTGGTGGACACAGAAGTTCTTAACCCAGAAAAGCTATGTTATCCAGCCTGCCTGTGCTGCCTGATTGGGTAAATGTACTGTGGGTGGGTAAGAAGTGGTTAAAAAACCCAACAGGGAGCAAAGAAGAGAAGCTCAGTGTATTGGGTTACATACACTTTGACATTTCTCGAAGGTGAAGACACAAGAACATCTCCTTCCAGGCGGCCTTCAGTCTTGGATTAGCAAGAACAAGGAGGGCAGCCTGTAGGGTGGGGAATAACGATAAAATAAGGTATGATGTCCAGAATCCAGACTCCATCTGTGTGATGTTGGCAAAATAGAAAATGACCACCACAATGTAATATATTCCGTAGAACAACAAGAAATGCGCCATCCGGCACACAACTTTGTCAAAGGAAGTCAGACGTTCACTGTTGGACACTTGGACGCTCTTCTTCATCCTAAAACTGTGCTTCATCAAGGACACAACCGAGTAGAAGGTAGTGATGAACATCACCAAGAAAGGGCCAAGAGAATTAGCTACGGAACTGTAGATAAATGTTGTTCTTGATTGTGAAAATGTAGAGACAACAGTCAGAGAACTTGCTGTGTTATTATAAGGGAGTGCCGGAGTGAAAATGAAGAACAAGCTGCTTAGGACGCTGTTGAACAGAGAAACCAATAAAACGCCCAATAACAACCATGGAACGATGGAGGTAATATTCTTCTTCACCCGGGAAAGAAACCCTGACCCAAAAGTGGAAATTTTTATGAAGTAGAAGAAGCCCAGACTGGCTGAGAGCCAAGCACATGAACTGATAGTAAAAAGCAACAGATAGACATAAATATAAGCGGTATGGATCATCGAGAAGATCCCAAGGCTGCAGAAAGAGTCGAGCAAACCGACCAACATCAGGAATCCATAGCAGATGTTAGAGATGCCCAAACAAAGCAAGATTTTGTCACTGCTGCTCAGTGTTTTTGTTGTGATGAAATCCCGATAAATCACACATATCACAAACAGATACATTAATATGCCAGTGTTGATCTCCAGAATTAAAATAATAATATAAGGTAGGTAATTTTGAGTGTAACCTTCAGGATCCATAGTTGTAATGTTGGATAAGTTTCCTTTTGACTTTTTAGAATTCAGATCCTAGAATATCAGGAATCTTCTCCAGGTTGGATGTTTAAAACGTATATTGCGTTGTCCAGAAGCCAAGCAGTCGTCCTTTGAAGGGCTTTATCTGGGTGAGCTTCAGAGAGTTGTGAACCTGAATCTTGTCAGATGCGTGATGAAGAACAGAGGATGGGAACACCAGAGAAACCTCACATCCCAACCCATCAGGTGGTGTGATGTTCCTTCATTTACATGCATGCAAAGCGCCAAGATCTAAGATTACTTTGTCTAGGACGCTTCGTTATATAAAACAAACATTATGGAAAAGAATGACTACATTTCCTTTGAAGACTGGAAGATGTTCTCCTGCGCATGGCTTGAGATATTGGCCTGACAAATTTATGGAAAAGGTCTGTATAGCAATTGTTATAAAAAAGGAATATTTAAAGCTGCCTATGGAAAAAAAAACCTTCAGAGTGATTTCCTAGACTGATCGGAGCTTTATTACTACACATATTTTACTGTAATGATTGATTTTTAACAAGCTACAAATAATGAACTACTTAACACTGAAGAAATGACACTTTGCTACAATGTAAAGTAGTGAGTGTACAGCTTGTATAACAGTGTAAATTTACTGTCCCCTCAAAATAACTCAACACACAGCCATTAATGTCTAAACCGCTGGCAACAAAAGTGAGTACACCCCTAAGTGAAAATGTCCCAATTGGGGGGTCCCAATATCTCATTCTTGTCATTATTGTTTAAATCCTTGTTCCTTTTTTATAACAATTCCTATACAGACCTTTTCCATAAATTTGACAGGCCAATATCTCAGGCCATGCGCAGGAGAACATCTTCTATGTAATGTTTTCCATCTACTTATACAATAAAAATAAAGGTTGGTATTAAAAAAAAACCCAAAACAAACAGGGAACAAATAAGAGAAGTTCAGTGTATTGGGTTACATACACTTTGACATTTCTTGAAGGTGAAGACACAAGAACATGTCCTTCCAGGCGGCCTTCAGTCTTGGATTAGCAAGAACAAGGAGGACAGCCTGTAGGGTGGGGAATAACAATAATATAAGGTATGACGACCAAAATCCAGACTCCATCTGCGCGATGTCGGCAAAATAGAAAATGGCCCCCATGATGTAATAAGTTCCGTAGAACAACAAGAATTGCATCATCCGGCACACAACTTTGTCAAAGGACATCAGACGTTCACTGTTGGACACTTGCACGCTCTCCTTCATCCTATAACTGTGCATCTTCAAGGATACAGCCGAGTACAAAGTAGTGATGAACATCAGCAAGAAAGGGCCAACAAAATTAGCTATTGAACTGTAGATAAATGCTGTTCTTGATTGCAAAAATATGGAGACAAAAGACAAAGGATTTGCTGTGTTATTATGAGAGAGTGCCGGAGAATAAATGCAAAAAAAGGTGATTAGGATGCTGTTGAACAGAGAAACCAATAAAACGCCCAATAACAACCATGGAACAATGGAGGTAATATTCTTCTTCACCCGGGAAAGAAATCCTGACTCAAAATTGGAAATTTTTACGAAGTAGAAGAAGCCCAGACTGCCTGATAGCCATGCACATGAACTGACAGTAAAAAACAACAGGCAGACATAAATATAAGTGATATGGACCATGGAGAAGATCCCAAAGCTGCAGATAGAGTCGAGCAAACCGACCAACATCAGGAATCCATAGCAGATGTTGGAGATGCCCAAACAAAGCAAGATTTTGTCGCTGCTGCTCATTGTTTTTGTTGTGATGAAATCCCAATAAATCACACATATCACAAACAGATACATTAATATGCCAGTGCCGGTCTCCAGAAATAAAATAATAATATAAGGTAGGTAGTTTTGAGCGTGGCCTTCAGGATCCATATTTGTAATGTTGGATACGTTTCCTTTTGGCTTTTTATAATTCAGATCCTAGAATTTCTGGAATCTGCTCCAGATTGGATGTTTAAAACATATTTTGCGTTTTCCAGAAGCCAAGTAGTCGTCCTTTGCAGAGCTTTGTCTGGGTGAGCTTCAGAGAGTTGTGAACCTGAATCTTGTCAGATGCGTGATGAAGAACAGAGGATGGGAACACCTGGGAGAGACCTCACGTTCCAACCCATCAGGTGGTGTGATGTTCCTTCATTTACATGCATGCAAAGCGCCAAGATCTAAGATTACTTTGTCTGGGACGCTTCATTGTATAAAACAAACATTATGGAAAAGAATGACTACATTTCCTTTGAGGACTGGAAGATGTTCTCCTGCTCATGGCCCCAGATATTGGCCTGACAAATTTATGGAAAAGGTCTGTATAGCATTTGTTATAAAAAAGGGAATATTCAAAGTAGTCTAAGAAAAAATAAAAAAAACCTTCCAAGGCCTTTCCGAGACTGATTGGACCTTTATAACTACACAGTTTGTACGGTAAGGATTGATTTTAACAACCACTTAGCAACCACCCCATAGCAGATTGGCTGTTCTGTGCAGAATCACGTCTATATATATATATATATACTGTATATACATGATTCTGCACTTACAGGTAGGGGGTACATGCCACTTCTGCTGTGATTAGTCACAGCAGAAGCCAATCAGTAGGTGCCGGCCAATGGATGTCCGCTGGCACCCACAGATCGTCGAGGAGCGAGGCTGGATGGAGCTCTGCCTATGTAAACAATGCAGAGCTCTGCCCTGACAGCGGGGATGTGCAAAGCAGGAAATAAAATCCAGCACATCTCTTAGTGAAAGCAACACACAAAGTACACATAAACACTGGGTAGGTACACATTTAACATTTAACATTTTGACAGTGCATATTTTTAACACTAATCACTGTATTTGTGTCACTGGTCCCCCAAAAAGTATAAAAAGTGTCAGTCAGTGTCAGATTGTCTGCCGCAATATCCCAGTTCTGCTATTAGTAATATAAAATAAAATAAATATATAAAAATCCCAGTATACTGTATATCCCCTAGTTTGTAGACGCTATAACTTTCAATTAAACCAATCAATATACACTTATTGGGATTTTTACCAAAATATGTAGCAGAATACATTTTGGCCTAAATTCATGAAGAAATTTGATTTTTATTATTTTTTTTATTGAATGTTTTTTAGCAGAAAGTAAAAAATATTATTTTTTTTCCTAAATTTGTCAGTCTTTTTTTATTTGTAAAATAAAAAACACAGAGTGTGTGACAGGTCCTCTTTATGGAGAGCTGCGGGTCTATAAGACCCCACATCTCTCCTCCAGGCTGGAAACACCGAGATAAAAGAAAATGAACGATCTCGGCCTTTCCAGCCTCGTCCGCGGCTTTGTTTACTAAAGCTGTCCCGCACGTGACGTCATAACGTCACGCCAGGGCCTCCGAGGGTCATAGAGATGACTGGTAACCAGATGGTCACCAGTCATCTCCCTCACAAACTTCCGCCAGCGACCGATTCATTCTCCGGGCCACCAATCGCCCGAAGAAGCACCGGAGGGCGAGATCCCCCTCCCCGCTGCCTGTAAGAACGATCAGGTGGCTGGACTGCCACTATGATCATTCTTACGGTGCGGGGAATCGCCGGCCCTAAAAGAAGATATCTGAATGGCGCCTGTAGCTGCACCCATAATTCAGACATCACCACTCAAAGTCTGCGACATCATATGACGAGGTGCGGGTGGGAAGTGCTTAAAGTGATATTAAAGTCTTGTTTTTCTTTGTTTAAAGTAACAAACATGTGATACTCATCTCCTCTGTGCATTTGGATTTGCCCGGATCCTCCTCTACTTGGGTCCCTTTTCTGCTCTCCTGGCCCCTCCTGCCGAGTGCCCCCACAGCAAGCAGCTTTTTATGGAGGCACCTGAGCCGAGCTGCAGTTCTCTATATCCATTCAGCCGCAGCCTGGCCCCACCCCCTCTCTCTCCTAATTGGCTCACTGACTTTGATTGACAGCAGCAGGAGCCACTGAGGAGGAAGAAGTTTCCTGTGCAACATCTTGTGCAACATCTCTGGATCAAGATGGGGCTCAGGTAAATATTAGGGGGGGGGGGGGCTGATGGGGGCTGCTACACACAGAAGATTTGTTTTTATCTTAATGCATAGAATGCACTTTCTGCCTTTACAACCACTTTAAAGTGATTGTAAAGTCTAATTTAAAAAAACAAAACAAAACAAGCATGGTATATTTACCTGCTCTGTGTAATGGTTTTGCACAGAGCAGCCCGCACCCTCCTCTTTTCAGGTACTTATTCGCTGCTCCTGGCCCCTCCCACCTGCTGAGTACCCCCACAGCAAGCAGTTTGCCATGGGGGCACCCGAGCCACAGCACCCTGTGTCCATTCAGACACGGAACCCAGGCCTGGCCCCACCCCCTCTACCCTCTGGCTAACCAACTTTGACTGACAGCCACGGGAGCCAATGGTGCTGCTGTTGTGTCTATCCTGGATAGCTAAGGCACGCGTGGATATTGCTGCAGAGAGATGGGGCTCAGGTAAGTATTAGGGGGCTGCTGGGGAGGGCTGCTGCTCACAGAAGGCTTTCTATCTTAATGCATAGAATGAACCTTCTGCCTTTACAATTCCTTTAAGCTTCTGGAAAAGGTTTAACCCTCTTCATGACCAGGTTGTTTTTTTTATATCTAGTACTGCGCTAATTTAACTGGTAATTGCGCGGTCATACAACGCTGTCCCCAAATAAAATATGCACAATTGTTTTCACACAAACAGACCTTTCTTTTGGGGGTATTTGATTACCACTGAGGTTTTTATTTTTTGCCCTACAATTAAAAAAAGACTGAAAATTTTGAAAGAAAAAAGTTTTTCTTAAACTTTGTAAATAAGTACGTTTTCTCCTTCACTGGTGGGCACTGATGAGGCAGTACTGATTGGCACTGATCAGGTGGCACTGATGAGGTGGCATTGATGAGGTGACATTGATGGGCACTGATGATGAGGCACTGATAAGCAGCACTGATGGGCACTTATAGTTGGCACTGATATGCAGCACTAATGGGCACTGATAGGTGGCACTGATGGGCACTTATAGGTGGCACTGATGGGCACTGATTGGTGGCACTGGGCACTGATGGGCACTGGCAGGCATCACTGATGGGCACTGATGATGCTGTACTGATTGGCACTGATGAGGCGGCGCTGATGGGGTGGCATTGATGAGATGGCATTGATGGGCACTGGTGATGAGGCACTTATATGCAGCACTGATGGGTCTGATAGGCGGCACTGATAAGCAGCACTGACGGGCACTTATAGTTGGCACTGATATGCAGCACTAATGGCCACTGAGAGGGGGCACTGATGGGCACTCATAGGTGGCACTGATAGGTGGCATTGGTGGGCACTGATAGGCGGCACTGCTAGGCAGCCCTAATCAGGAGGCACTGGAAGGCATCACTGATGGACACTGAGTGCCATCCCTATTGGGCATTGATCGGCATAGCTGGTGGTCCTGGATGGACATCCCTGATGAGGTTTTATTATATAAATTAAAAAATACCAAAACTTAAAAAAAAAACAATATTTTTTTACTGCAATAAAAAAATTAAATACAATCTAATTTCTACATTAATTTAGGCCAAAATGCATTTATATTTACTTAATAATGGAGGTGATCAATGACTTATAGTAGGAGTGTGACAGTGCGGGGGCCAATCAGACACTAACTAACACTGACATCACCAGTTACACTGATATAGTGATCAGTGATAATATTATGCACTGTCACTGTACTAATGACACTGGCTGGGAAGAGGTTAACATCTAGGGGCAATCAAGGGGATAACTGTGTGCCCTAACAATGTGTAATACATGCTGCTTTTACTAATAGATGTGACTAATTTTTATCCCTGCTTCTTCAGCTTATTCCCCTTGGGGTTCAACTAAGCTCCATCCATCCCACCACCTAAAACACTAACTTAAAAAAAAGAAAAAATCTCTGCTTCAAACCAACACCACAGTGGAATGTAATTGTCAGAGAATACAACCTGAAGCCCCAATCAGAACGCCTGTGCGCATGCGGGTGCGCGCCGTAACTGGCGCCAAATGGTCTGTTTGAATGGTCAGCACCAGGAAACAAGTGCTGTCCATTCCAGTGACCCCCTGTTACCAGTTTTGTTAAACTTCCTGTTACCTGTGACCCGACTACTCCCTGAGACCTTGCTTGTTATCCATCTGCACCAACCCCGGCTTGCCTACGACTACGTTCCTGCTTGCCACATCTGTACTTCTGCTGCTCACCTGTTGCCAACCCTGCCTGTACCTGACCATCTACCTGCCTGCTCCTTCTGTAATGCACAGCCCACCATTTACTGACCCGGCCTGCACCACTACCCTTCAGTCTTGTACGAGGTCTTCTGAGGACCTTCACATACCATCAGTGAAGTTATCTAGCCCTTGTGCCATCTTGCACTCTTGAACTGCTTGTCTGCTCTACCAGGGGTTCCCGAATCAGGGTAGCAAGGGAGGTTGCCCACTGCATAAGCCAGACTCTACCATCAGGCACGTGACAGTACCTCTTGGTCAATGTTTTGACCAGGCATGTAAATTAAGCATACACTGATTTTAAGCTTTATGTATTTGTATGCATCTACAAGTAATACAGTGGTCTATGTAATATTTGCTCCCATTCTCGCCCAGTTGTACATGCCTTGATGCCCCCGATGATTGTCGGCTGATAGAACCTATACTATGAGGTAAATGTTTTCTACATCACCATTCCAAGTGAATACACTATATGACTTGTATAATAAAATCCACATCATGAGAGATGTTATTATGGTGTATCTACATGTATATATATTTATCTTCCAGTGTCCTGTCCCTTACTTCTCTATCTCCTGAAGAAGCGAGTGACTGCGAAACCTGTCAAGAGTTCGAGGAGCTACACTATATGCCCTCTCTTGAATTTTGCCAGATAGAGGTGACCCCATAGACACTCCTAAACCTTGTGGACAGCCTTCCCAGAAAAGTTGAAGCTGTTATAGCTGCAAAGGGTGGGCCAACTCAATATTGAACCCTACGGACTAAGACTGGGATGCCAACAAAGTTCATGTGCGTGTAAAGGCAGGTGTCCCAATACTTTTGACAATATAGTGTATGTTAGTTTTTCATATTTACAGTATGGCATGAATCACTTTAAGGTGAGTAACCGTCTGCCTTTAGAATCACTTTAAATAGCCAGCAAATGTAATTTCCCTTCTGGTTTTTAGAAACAAGGGAACCCCAGATACTGCCCCTGCATGAATGAGTAAGGGGGGGGGGGGGGGTGGCTGGCACCAACAGTCACAGGTGTGTAAAAACCTTGGCTAAAAAACAGTAGTCCATCAACAGTCTCTGTTTAAAGGCTTTCACTAGGTCTCAGCTCTTCTGACAGCGTGAATTCCGCTCCAATAACCATAGAAAAAGAAAAAAGAAAAGCGCCTCTGAGTGCAATGATTTATTAAACCAGTAACACGAACATAGCAACCTTACATTAAGGCAGTGGTTCTCAACCCCTGTCCTCCGCACCCACCAACAGGCCAGATTTTAAGTATTACCTTGGGGAGATGCAGACTAGAATACTGCAATCACTGAGCAGCATATGATATCACCTGTGATGCATTTCAGTTATTCTGAAAACCTGGCCTGTTAGTGGGTCCCGAGGACAGGAGTTGAGAACCACTGCATTAACGTAAGCATGGATGCATCTCCTCTGTAAGAGGAAGGAGGGGGGGAAAGGCGAATCGCCCGTGTCCCGTATCATCGCTAGACCAAAAGACGCCGACCGGTCTCCTGAAGGTTGTCCGGGTGGGTGGAGCAAAGCCCTGGAACACAGCGGCAGGTTATGTGAGACAGCTATGGTGCAGAAGAAGGGCCATGAAGCACACAACACGTTTCAGAGCATGCGCAGAGGACCCACTGGGCATGCGCGCTCCTTTCTCCAGGTTCTCTGCGCATGCTCTGAAACGCGTAATGTAAATGATTTTATTTATTTTGAATCCAAAAATTCAAAAGAAAGGAAATCCAAAAATCCAAAAGACCGAAAATACAAAAATAAGAACGAAGATCTGAAAATTCAAAAGAACGAAAATCAGAAAATAAGAACTAAAATCCAAAAACTCAAAAGTCCTAAAGAACAAAAACATTTGGATAATTTACATTATATTTAGTTGACTCACATGCCGAGTTCAACTTATGTTTTGTTTTTTCTC
The DNA here is from genome assembly GCA_018402905.1 of Glandirana rugosa. Classification (NCBI taxonomy): domain Eukaryota; kingdom Metazoa; phylum Chordata; class Amphibia; order Anura; family Ranidae; genus Glandirana; species Glandirana rugosa. Next base: position 55,769 of record BLSH010321015.1, on the reverse strand, counting down.
CTTTCTCGGCCCTAGTTTATGTTTCCTTTGGGTCTTGTTTTTTCGCTCTTTTTCATGGTTTTGCAATGTGCAGTTTATACCCACCTTTTGATACTGCAATGGCTCATTTCAGGATGTTTTAAAATTGCATTTAGCCTTGTCTGGACCTCCGGGCTGCATGACACTGCAGCACCTCCTCTTGCCCAGTGACTCCGAACTTTAGGGACTCCCCGGGCAACATGTCCCCCCTCCGAGGGTTCTCACAAGATCCCTCAAGGGGTACTACACGTTACTCATTTTCTCTCAGTTTTTTTAACCTCTTTCTAGAACTCCCTAGAACACTCTTGGGAGCCTCCCCCCTGTACAACGGGCCCCTCAGGGATTTCAAGCCTCAGTGACCCGTTCTCCTCCACGACGTCACAGTACGTCGGGCCTCCAGGTCTGTTCCGATTTACGTTAAAATTTTGTAGGACTTTACTCGGTAACGTCATAGTTTTCCACCCATATTTGACGTGTAACGTTTTGGTACTTTTTCTCGCTTTTTTGTTCTGGGTTTCCTTTGTATTTGATCCCGGCTCTTTCCTCTTTTTTGTTTTGTATTCAACTTGAGCCGTACACTCAGTTGATTTATATTACATTTAATAGGTT
>BLSH010321015.1:39279-52500 GCA_018402905.1 Glandirana rugosa | reverse complement strand
CCTACGCATTATCCAACAGAAAACCCTGAAATTTGTTTGGGGCACGACTAGACCCAGAGTCTCCAAAAACGTACTTCACCTTCCGAAATTACAAGGCGGCCTGGGCCTCCCGCTCTACTCTAAGTATTACCAAGCAGCTCAGCTAGCGATATTGACTAAATACCATGCCACGAAAGAAACGCCGCTATGGGTTTCTATCGAATCCACAGACTGTGACCCTCTTTCAGTGGCTAACCTTCTATGGCTACGTCCAGCTGACCGTAAACCCGTACGCAATCCTATTACTAAGCAATCCCTTCACATCTGGGATAGACTTAAATTCAAGTACAAGCTGCAGTCCCCTCACAACCCGCTCCTTTCCTACCTGCGGAACCCATCCTTCTATCCCGCCTGGTCCGCTCCTACTTCCTTTGCTAAATGGCTAAATGCGGGCCTGATCCGAGCCTACTCCTTCACTACCCCGGATGAACATATCCCCTTTCCTACGCTGTCTAACTCCTACAACCTCCCTCCATCGGAGCTATTCCGATACCTTCAACTGAAACATTTCTTCTCCACCTGTCTGCGCTCCTCAGAGGATGTCCCGCACAAAACATTCTTTGAACAAGCCTGTGACTGTGATCCCCATATGCGAAGACTGATCTCCCTACTTTATCGCCAACTCTTGGACATCCCTCCCCATTCCTCCCTCCCATATGTGCAAAAGTGGGAAGCAGATTTACATACCCATTTATCAGAGGAGGAATGGCAGGATGTCTGGTCTGCAACTAAATCGGCCTCACAAAACGTAATAGCCTCGGAGGCTAACTACAAAGTCCTATTTCGCTGGTATATGGTACCCGCACGCATTGCAAAATACTCCGTTGGCTATCCCCAAAGCTGTTTCAGAGGCTGTACAGACCGAGGCACCCATTTGCACATATGGTGGGAATGCCCACATGTCCAAGAGTTCTGGAAAGAAGTCTTCAAAATGATCTCAACCCTTATAGGCAGCCCCCTACACCCCAGCCCCACAACAGCCCTACTAAATGCTAGGCCCCCGGACATCACCCGCAACAAATTTAAACTCTTATTACAAGTAACCACGGCAGCAAAACAGACTATTGCCAAAGCCTGGAAATCTCCCTCCCTCCCAATCCTTGAAACTAAACACAGAATAACAAATGCTATGATCCATGCTAAAACTGAAGCAACCATTCTCAATTCCATGGTTAGATTCGAGAAACAATGGCAACCATGGATCAAGCATTTTCTGCCGCAGGATCTAGACTCTAACCTCTTCCTTCCATAAACAAATATTGCCTAAAACCTTTAAATTCTTACTGCAATAAATGCGCAGCGATCTCCGTCTGACGGACCCCCCTCTCTCTCCCTTCTGATACCCCCCTCCTTTCCTTTTCCCCACTCGCCTATCCTTTCTTCCTATACAGCTCTCATCTCTAAAAATTTTTTTTTTGATCTATTTTGAATAAAGCAGCCTAACGTAGACCTTCGGGGTTTCTCTGACATATGGAGTTGCTCACCACCTCAGTGTTCACTTGGGAGTGACAACCTCCCTTGACACCCACCTATGCCATAGTTGACACCTCCTTATATGTCAAAACCTCTTATGATATGGAACACCCGACTGTTTGCAATGTCTATATGCTCAAATGCTGCCCTCTGATATTTGGGGTCCTCCGGGCCCATGCTATTGTAACCCCGTTAATTTTATTGTATGTTCTACTCTTTTAATAAAAAATATGAACAAGGAAAATATGTCAATAAACAGTACCTACAAAAAAAAAAAAAAAAAAAAAAATTTACATTATATTTAAATTATTAAGTTTATTATTTTTATTAACCATAACCTTTATTATATATATATATTTTTTAATTATTATTATTAATAATAAAAACTATAATAATAGTTATAAAATATTAAATTATAGGAAGGTATTGGAATTGCCTTTCAAATTTGGCTGTTAGTGAACTCAATGAATTATTATTTTTTAATTAATATCATATAATATATTATATTAATATTATAGGTTTTCTATTATTATTTTTATATAGTAATAATAAATAATAATAATAATATTTTAAATATGTTAGGTATTGGAATTTCCTTTCTAATATGTCTGCCTGTTAGTGATCGTAACGTATACAGATTTTTTCGAATTCGCAAATTACCGATAATAACGAATATAGCATCTATATGAATAATAGAACAACCTGAATTCGAATGTTTCCGAATTACTGAAAATGACGAATACCACATCTGTACGAATGGAAAAAACCAAATTCGAATATTTCCAAATTTTACAAATATTTTTGAATAACAAATTTAGTGATCAGAAAAATGAAAAAAAAAACAAAAAAAAACAAAACAAAATGAAATTGAAAAAAAAAAAATTTCAACCGTGCCCGTGTCTCTTAGTAAATGAGGTGAAGCTTTGCTTTACAAGGAATATAAAAAACAACATTTTTGCTCATGTACCATTGGGTGAAAACTAGAGTTGAGCGAACTTCTAGAAGTCCGGGTTCTGCTGGTTCGGCCGAACTTCGGGACAAAGTCCGGGTTCGGGTCCGGACAGAACCCGAACTTTGTCCCGGACCCCGAACCCCATTGAAATCAATGGAGACCCGGACTTTTAGGCACAAAAAATGCTGTAAAATAGTCCTGGAAGGTTCTAGAGGTCTGCAAAAGGAAGGAAATGTGGGTAAGGGTGGGACAAGTGACCTACAGAGAAATGGGGACAGGGAAATAACTTTAAATATTTTTAAAAAAATAAAAACATAAAAAATGCAAAAATGGAGATCATCTTCAAAATGGGTCTGAAAAGTATTAATTAACATTAGAGGCCATAGAACTGTTCTAAAATCATCTTCAAACTGTGTCAAAAAAGTATAAATAAGCCCGGAGTACCCATATCACTGTTCTGCAAAATGTGTGTATCACTTTAAATGAAACCGGAAATCAGTGAACATCTCTTCTGCACAATTATTTCAAGTGTGTGTGTCACTTTAAATCAAACCGTCAATCATTGCACATCTTTTATTCACACTTCTTTTTAAAATGTGTGTATCACTTTAAATGAAACCGTCAATCATTAAACATCTGCTATTCACACACATGTGTTCTGCACCATAACAGATGTTCTTCACACATTCAATCTTTTCTTCATACATCTGGAAATAGAATAGAACACTTTACCTAAAACCGGGGAGAAACCATACACATGCACTTCAAACATCTGGATAGTGTGTTTGAAAATACAGCATAGAGAAGAGCATGCATATGGTTGCGCTCTTCACACACAGTTTGCAGATGTTTGCAGAACAGTGATATTATATCACTGATTGTGCAGAAGAGATGTGCACTGATTCCCGGTTTCATTTAAAGTGATACACACATTTTGCAGAACAGTGATATGGGTACTCCCAGCTTATTTATACTTTTTTGACTCAGTTTGAAGATGATTTTAGAACAGTTCTATGGCCTCTAATGTTAATTAATACTTTTCAGACCCATTTTGAAGATGATCTCCATGTTTGCATTTTTTATGTTTTTATTTTTTTTAAAATATTTAACGTTATTTCCCTGTCCCCATTTCTTTGTAGGGCACTTGTCCCACCCTTACCCACATTCCCTTCTTTTTGCAGACCTCTAGGACCTTCCTGGGCTTTTTTTTACAGCATTTTTAAGATTTTGCATTAAAATTACCAGAACCCCGGACCCGAACCCGGACTTTTTTTGAAAAGTCCGGGTCCGGGTCCCGGACACCCCAAAGTTCGGTACGGACCCGAACTTTACAGTCCGGGTTCGCTCAACTCTAGTGATAACCTGAGTAAGATATAAAGTGAAACCTGTTCAGAAGAATTGTTTTGTCTTTTATAGCATCTGACTAGGAGGAGGATAACCATCATGGAGGTCTGTTAAAGTGGATGTGGACTCCAATCGGATGACAGGGGGTTGATTTACTAAAGGCAATTAGACAGTGAACTTTGCAACTGCTGTTGCAGTCTTCCAGGACATTTGCTCTAGGGATTGGCCGAACACCCCACACCCCCCCCCCCCCCGGTTTGGTTTGCACCAGAACTTGCGAACAGGCCAAAAATGTGTCCGAACATTTGAACACCATTAAAGTCTATGGGACCCGCACATGAAAAATCAAAAGTGCTCAATTTAAAGGCTTATATGCAATGTTATTGCCCTAAAAAGTGTATGGGGACTCGGGTCCTGCCCTAGGGGACATGTATCAATGAAAAAAAAAAGGTTTTAAATCGATAATTTTTTCAGGAGCAGAACCTTTAATAATTCTTAAAGTGAAACAATAAAAATTCCTTTAAATATCGTGCCTGGGGGGTCCCCTTAGTCTGCCTGTAAAAGGGTGCATCTCTGAGAGGTGTAGAACACAGCCAGAGCAAAATGACATTAAAGAAAAAATTGTCATTGATTATCGCGGCTGTAATATATTGCCCCGGAAGGATTTCCCATGTTTCCATCACTTTTTGCGATTCGGCGCTGCGTCGCTTTACCTGACAATTGCGCGGTCGTGCGATGTTGTACCCAAACGAAACTTGCATCCTTTTTTCCACACAAATAGAGCGTTCTTTTGGTGGTATTTGATCGCCTCTGCGTCATTTCTGATCGCCGATATAAACAAAAAAAAGAGCGACAATTTTGCAAATAAAAAAAAAAAATATTTCGTACTTTTTGCAAAAATACAAATCCCCCAAAAAATTAACATTTTTTTCATCGGTTTTGGCCGATTTAAATTCTTCCTCATATTTTTGGAAAAGAAAATCGCAATCGGCGTTTATTGATTGGTTTATGCAAAAGTTGCCATCTTTACGAATAATGAGAATTAATTTCTGGGGTTTTTATTTTTTTTTATTTTTTACTAGTAATGGCGGCGATCTGCGATTTTTAGCGGTACTGCGATATTGCGGCAGACATGTCGGACCATTTTGACACTTGTTTGGGACCATTGGCATTTATACAGCGATCAGTGCTATAAAAATGCACTGATTACTGTGTAAATGCCATTGCCAGTGAAGGGGTTAACCTGGAGGGGGCGCTCTAAGGGTTAACTGTGTTCCCTCAGTGTGTTCTAACTGTATGGGGGCTGGGCTGACTGGGGGAGGGGAGTGATCACGGCTTCCAAATACAAAAAGAAGTTTACATACATGGACCCCCATTCTATCCTTGCGGGGGAGCCATTGTGGGTAGCCGGCAGAGATTGAATCCACCCTACCCGCTCCCTTGCCCCCTGGAACACTGTGAGTGTCCGAGCGAGCCTCCGGCGGCACATGCGCGCTCACAATACTAGTTATCGCGGCCGTCGTCAGGTGACGGCGGTTTGCGATAACAAGCTACGGGCGGTCGGCAAGTGGTTAAAAAAGCACATGCATTTTCACATATTTAGAAACAATACATATACGGCATAGTTGCCTGCATGTGGCGGGTGGCACAATATGATGGTGTGTATCCTACATGTTTCGCCTACTTAGGCTTCATCAGGGATTTTTTGTGAACCACCAATGGAGTTTTAAACTGTGCAAGAAGAGAAAAAGAAAATGTTTCAAATTCTTATACATTTTAACATATTAACAACAACTTCATCATCAACGCGCAAAAGCAATAAAATTTTCCATGTTGTTCGACTTTCATTGAGTCCATTCACCATACACCCACCAAGGCCCACCAGACCCACACACGTCACACCGGGAAAGGGGGCGCTGTGTGTCCACAGGGGACTTTAAGGGGTAGCCAGCTAAAAAATATACATTTATGTAAGAATTTGATTGATCAAACAGAATAGCAAAAAATAATTACTTGTATATGTGGAGGTGGAATAGTTCATCTCCACATTGGTGTGGCATGGTTAGCCTACAAATTCATTCAATATACACACAGGGCACAAAGTGGACAGCAAAATTCATAAATCATATATAAATTACATGATCTGAATAGAATTATACAGTAAAAACCTGAGTGTCCGAAAATCAATACATTTCTGTATATTAATGCATGATGATGGTATCAGTGGCTCGATGCGTTTCGTGGTCATTACCACCCATCAGGAACAATGCATGGGGGGAATATCTAAATGGTATATAAATAGTCAATAAGTAGGGCTGGTAAAAACATGGGGGAAAAAGACAGGTAACGAAATGTCCACCCATACTGACAAGTAACTGTAAATATGAATTAATATAGCAAATACTGGAGAATGCTGGGGATGTTGTCTCACCCAGGAGGCGGTACAATATGGCGACGAGGCAGAAGAGCACCCACAGATGGACGTGTGGCTGGAAGAGCGCTAACCACCAATCTATCCATGAAGGTGTAGCCTTGATCATCCTTAGGGTCTGTGGAAAAGTAAATGTGTCTTTTTCTTCACACAAATAGAGCTTTCTTTTGTTGGTATTTAATCACTGCTGGGATTTTTATTTTTTACTAGAAAGAAACCAGACTGCAAATTCTGAAAAAAAAAAGGTTTTCTTATTATCTGTCAGTAAATTCTGTAAATAAGTAACTTTTCTCCTTCATTGAAGTGCGCTGTTGAGGCTGCACTGATGGGCACTGATGAGGTGGCACTTATGGGCACTGAAGACGCCACCCTGATGGGCACTGATAGGTGGCACTGATAAGTGGCACTGGTGGACACTGATAGGCGGCAGTGGTGGGCACTGATGGGCAGCACTGGTGGGCACTGATAGGTGCCATGGATAGGCAGCACTGATGGGTGATGCTGGTGGGCATGGATGGGCACTGATGGGCAGCACTGCTGGGCATTGATGGGCAGCACTGATGAGCAGGCATCGATGGGCACTGATGGGAGACATTGACTGGCATCACTTATGGGCAATGATTGGTGGCACTTATGGGCACTGATTGGTGGCACATATGGGCACTGATTTGTGACACTGATATGCACTGATTGGTGGCGCTGATATGCACTGGTTGGTGGCACTGCTGGCACTGCTGGGGCTTTGCTGTAATCAGGGCACTGATGATCAGTGCCCTGATTACATGCCTAGGTCTTCTGTGGGAAGATGCTGCTGATCTGCACTCTTCGCCACACACTTTGTCAGTGTGAGGCAAGGAGACCTGAATACCGGCACTTCCTTGTTTACATATGACCGGCCGCGGCTCTTTACACAGATTGGGGTTGTGCCGTGTCCTAACAACACGGCGCGGCCACGATCGCTGTGATGCGCACTGTCGCAGGCCCGCAATGGCACGCGTTCTGGGTGACGTCATGCGACCTCTTCCCAGAACGAGAGCCGTACCGTCCCTCCGTCATATGACGGAGGGCGGGCGGCAAGCAGTTATATATTTATACAAACATAAATATACACATTTACTGATATGTATGCATGCATTTTGTTACCTGTTTTTTCCCCATGCTTTTACCAGCCCTACTTATTCACTACTTATATACCATTTAGATATCCCCCACGCATTGCTCCTGATGAGTGGTAATGACCATGAAACGCGTCGAGCCACTGATACCATCATCAAGCGTTAATATACAGAAATGTATTGATTTTCAGACTCTCAGGTTTTTACTGTATAACTTTATTCAGATCATGTAATTTATATATGACAATACCATTTATGAATTTGCTGTCCACTTTGTAAATGTGTGCCCTGTCACACATTGTGTGTGTATATATGTATTTACTTCTGCATTAATGTATTTATGAGTATTATGACCAAACTATTGTTGATACTCGTGTACAATAAAACAATTTATATGTTTCCAGGATGCATGCTTCATTCAAAGTCCCAAACCCCTCCCCTTCCTTTGTTACAATCCGTAAATTCATACATTTTTACATTCAAACATTCGTAAATTCATAAATCTATGATTTTTATCGGGACTGTGACATTGTGGCGGACACGTCGGACCCTTTTGACACTTTTTTGGGACCATTGGCATTTATACAGCGATCAGTGCTATGAAAATGCACTGATTACTGTGTAATTGTAACTGGCATGAAAGGAGTTAACACTAGTGGGCGATCAAAGGGTTAAATGTGTTCCCTGGGAGGTGTTACTAACTGTGTGGGGGCTGGGCTGAGTGGGGGAGGAGAGAGATCGCTGCTTCCATATACAGGGAACATACAATCGCTCTCCTCTCCCCTGTCAGAATGGAGATCCGCGTGTTTACATTAGTGGATCCCCGTTCTGTGACTTCTGGGGAGCGATCGTGGGTGGCCGGTGGACATCGAGTCCATCCCACCTGCTTATTGGCTCCCCAGCTAGTGAGTGAGTGGGCGCACACGCTCGTTGCCAGAGGCGCACGCACGTCCATAATACTCGCTCCTTCAGCAGCCGTCAGGTGACATTGGTTTGCGCAGGAGAGCTATGTTGCCACCGTCAAGCCACGGCGGGTGAGCGGCAACTGGTTACCGTGAATCATTTTTCTGTTTGCATTCATTTTGATGTGATTTTTTTTTAGCATTGCAATGGGGATTGGGGGGGGTCTATTTGCACCATGTTACACCCTATATACAAGTGTGAGGTGATACAAAAGGTGGAGATAGCCATCAAGCTATATTGGAAAACCACTCTCCAGTATGAAGCCATTGTAAATAATTGCAGGTCCGGCAAGAGCGATATAGGGGACTTGATTTGGTTTTTATATCAACGTCAATGCTTAAGCAGTTTCCCCCATTGGAATCTATTGACCTCAACACAATGACCATAGAAGTCTCATTGTTGGGGGGAGTGGTGGGGTTGGGGGACGTTACAGGCAAAGTGGGTTCAACTGTTTTTTCTTCACTCCCCATTACCTGTCCATGGTCTTTGTGTATTGGGCTGTTGGTTGGAGAAATACGGATGAATACAGATGAAAACACAAAGACCGGGACATTCTGTATGATGACTTTATTATACAGAGAAGGTACATGCAATTTTTAATTTATATTTTCCTATATATGATCTATATTATTATTATTATTATTTTTTTATTTTTTTTTTGAGTTGTACAAAATGATGACACACAGAGACCTTATAATATACGACATCATATACATCATATCCACCATGGGGACCTTTCACAGCTTACAGACTGAATGGATCCACATAAGTTGTCTGGAAGTTCCTATTATTAAACTTCAAATAACTTTTTACTTTCTAATCTATATAGTACGGCCATGCAAAGCACAACGAGGAAATTCTCAGTGCTGTAACCATAAATAACACTAAACTAAAATTGAGTTGCTATACAATACCATACTCTACACATAACTATTTCTATTCCACAATTTTAATATATTATATATTATTATTATTATTATTATTATTATTATTATTATTATTATTATTATGTTATATATTATTACTTAAATGTTTGATTCATTTTTCCACAATTTTTATTTTACATTTTTCCTATATATGTTCTACTCTATTATTATTGTTATTATTATTATTATTATTATTATTATTATATTACATATTTTTATTTAAAGGTTAGATTCATTTTTACACAAATTTTATTTTATATTTTTCCTATATATGTTCTATTTTACTATTATTATTATATTATACATTATTATTTAAACGTATGATTAACCTTTACACAATTTTTATTTTATATTGTTCCTATATATGTTCAGTCCAATATTTATTATTATTATTATTATTCAGAGCTGTACAGAGGGAGGACACACAGAAACCGTATAATATGTATCATATACATACTCAACATGAGAACCTTTCACAGCTTTTGGTGTTAATGAATCTATATAAAATAGTTAAAGGTTCCGGTTATTGAACTGCAAATAACTTTTCACTTTGTAATGTATATAGTACGGCCATGCAAAGCACAAGGAGGAAATTCTCAGTGCTGTAACCATAAATAACACCAAACTAAAATTGAGTTGCTATACAATACCATACTCTACACATAACTATTTATATTCCACAATTGTAATATATGATATATATATATATATATATATATATATATATATATATATATATATATAATATTATTATTATTATTATATTATTTAAATGTATGATTAATTTTTACACAATTTGTATTTTATATGTTTCCTATATATGTTCTATTCTATTGTTATTATTATTATTATCATTATTATTTATTTTTTTTTCATAGACTTTCACAGATTACTACCTGAATGGATCCACATAATATATTTAGAAGTTACAGTTATTGAACGTCAAATAACTTTTTACTTTCTAATATATATATATATGTGTATATATAATCTGTATATATACTCTACACTTAACTATTTCCATTCCACAATTTTAATATATTATATTATTATTATATTATATATTATTATTTAAATGTATGATTCATTTTTACACAATTTTTATTTTATATTTTCCTATATATGTTCTATTCTATTATTATTATTTATTTATTATTATTATTATTATTATTCAGAGCTGAGGACACACAGAAACCATATAATATACAACATATACATACCCAACATGAGAACCTTATAGAATGAATAAATCTACATAACATATTTAGAAGTTCTGGCTGTTGAACTTCAAATAACTTTTCACATTCTAATCTGTATAGTGAGGCCATGCAAAGCACAACGAGGAAATTCTGCTGTAACCATAAATAACACTAAACTAAAATTCAGTTACAATACAACACCATAGGAATATTTAAACAGATAAGAAATGCGCACACCAGAATTAAATCAGCAACAAAATGCGAGCCGCAGCCACACGTGGATAAAGTCACCGCAAAACCACAAATAAGTAAAACGTATAAAAATGCGGCGCTCACTCAAATGCTTGTAAATAATTCATTCAAAATTCACAAAGAAAACAAATCCATCATCGTCATCCAATCAGTGCAATGTTAGTTTATCACAGTAATTGGGATCCGCGGTATTTATGGGGTCCATTTTAAACGTGGAAATAACGTCCTTGAAGATGATTGTAGAACAGTGATATGGCTTCTACCGGCTAATTTAGACTTTTCTCACACAGTTTGAAGATGGGTCCACATCCACCTCCATTTTTGATTTTTTTATGTGATTTTAGTTTAAAAATGCTTTTAAGTTATTTCCCTGTCCCCATTTCTTTGTAGGGCACTTGTCCGACCCTTACCCCCCTTTTCCTTCCTTTTGCAGACTTTTAGGACTTTCCAGGACTTTTTTACAGCCATTTTAGTGCCTAAAAGTTCGGGTCCCCATTGATTTCAATAGGGTTCGGGGTCCGGGTCAAAGTTCGGGTCCTGTCCGGACCCGAACCCAGACTTTGTCCCGAAGTTTGGCCGAACCAGCAGAACCCGAACTTCCAGAGGTTCGATCAACTCTAATCATATATCAAAAATCATCTTTTTTATAAAATTGTATGAAGTTTTTTTCTATTAAAACATGAGCTCTGGTTGTACAACATAAGGACTTTCTTGTCAATGGTCACAATTTATGCAATGATTTGACAGCAAAAATAATCATATATACCATACAGCACATTCTGTGTCGGTAACCCAACGCATTTTGACCATAAAAGGTTGTGGTCTTCCTCAGGGAAAGGATCCTTTTCGTTGGACATTGGAGATAGTTCTGAAACCCCCGACCCATTTTGACCATAAAAGGTTGTAGTCTTCCTCAAGGGGAAGGATCCTTTTTGCTGGACATTGGAGATGGAAAATAGTCCTTAAACCGCCAATGTGTTTTGACCATAAAAGGTTGTGGTCTTCCTCAAGGAGAAGGATCCTTTTTGCTGGACATTGGAGATGGAACATAGTCCTGAAACCCCCGATGTGTTTCGACCATAAAAGGTTATGGTCTTCCTCAGGGGAAGGATCCTTTTTGTTTGGCATTGGAGATGGAACGTAGTCCTGAAAGCCCAGATGTGTTTCGACCATAAAAGGTTATGGTCTTCCTCAGGGGAAGGATACTTTTCACTGGGCATTGGAGATGGAACATAGTCCTGAAACCCCCGACGCATTTTGACCATAAAAGGTTGTAGTCTTCCTCAAGGTGAAGGATCCTTTTCACTGGACATTGGAAATGGAAAACAGTCCTGAAACCAGAGATTGTTTAAAACCAAATCAGTGAACTTTAATTCATTCTGGGCCATCCCTGCCTCCAAGGTGCTGAGATCAACCTCGACCCCAGAGGCTTGCGAAGGGCCTTCCTGAGGGGAGGAACGGAATCTGCGCCGCGGCCCCAAATTGCTCTTCAACCAAAATATGCAACCTCCTATCGATTTGAAAGGAATTTGCTTCAACTATAAATATTGTGTTTAGATGTCCTGAGCAACAAACCCAGAGCAGGGTGATGCCGTGTGGAGGTGTGCCTGCCATATGGAAGTAGCCTACTAGTGTAGAAAGTCCTTATGTTGTCCAACCAGAGCTCATGTTTTAATAGAAAAAAACTTCATACAATTTTATAAAAAAGAGGATTTTTGATATATGACCAATAAAAATATATTTTTTAAAAAAAATAAATTTGGATTGAAATTTGCTGCTTAAAAGCCCATCCTTGGGGGAATTCTTCCATTTGGTAAATCATTTGGGGTGTGCAGCTCCTATCTCTCACCAGTACCCATTTGTCTATTTAACAGATGTGTGGTTAGACCTGTTAGGGTCTTCATCTAAGGTGAGAGGCTGGGGTACGACCCCGCGTGGATTGTGGAAGGAGGAAGCAAGCGATCGCACTACACAGATTCAATGATTTTTGGACACTTTACAGTTTATTGCTTTACAGCATTGTGCAGAGTTCCTTTTTTGGACACTTTGAGAGACTTATTTGCACTTTATTACTTTGGAGATATTCTATATATTTTTTATTTGAATTTTTTATCCATTGTTCAAAAAAATTTAATTTCCCTTTTTTTATATGAAGTGTTACGCTGAATTTTCTTTGCGCAATTTTATGCACTACTTTTGCACATTTTGAAGGACATCATTTCCACGTTTAAAATTGACCCCATACACGCACCATAAATGCTTTGGATCCCGTTTACTGTGTTAAACTAATTTTGCACTGATTGGATCATGATGATGGGTTTGTTTTTTTTATTTGTGAATGTTGAATGGTTTATTTACACGCATTTGAGTGAGCGCCTCATTTTTATACGTTTTACAATACTATACTCTACACATAAGTATTCCTATTCCACAATTTAAATATGTTATATATATATATATTATTACAATTATAATAATTATTAATTATATTTTTATATGCTATTATTATATGCTATTATGATATATA
>BLSH010321015.1:26901-39269 GCA_018402905.1 Glandirana rugosa | reverse complement strand
ATATAATATATGTATATATATATATATATATATATATACATATATATATTTTATGAATTCTATTCCACAATTTTAATTCTCAATTTTAAAGGTATAAACTTTTTTTAAAACATTTTTAAATCTTTGAAATTCCTTTGACAGCAACATATTTACATTTCTGTAAATTGGAGTTGCAACCAATTTTTTTTTTTAATTCAATTGAAGTTTATTGAAAACATTTCCATACAAAATTGTAATACAAGAAGTGATACACACATAGCAGAAAAAACAATAAAATGTAATGCAGTAAAAAAGTACAGTGCATAACATATGAACACACCATGGGGACCATCACACATGTAAGCTAGGGACTGACGTTAATGCTAATAAAGAGAATGGACCAGTACAGAAACATATCTAAAACAAAAGACACCGTACTGGACTACACTAATTGTTCGGCTTGAGAGGGGAATAGACGTATCGCAACCTCATAATACCGACCACAAACGTAGCCCATGGTTCACTAATCCTCCAATTTTTTTATGGTGTGGGGAATAGAACCCAGTAAAATGTTGTTGGATCTTCTCAACAAGGACACAGAGTCCCCTGTAGACCTGACAGGGGTTCTAAGCTTCAACACTACTGAGATTTATCTTGTTGGGGTAGAAGATCCCTTCATGTCTGGTCCCAGTGATATCATTGTTGCTCGTTACCTTTTCTACATAAATATAGAAATTAGGCCAAGAGGTACGCCACTCCTACCAAGCTGAAAAAATGGTACCCCCAATCCTCAGACCTATGCTGGCGCTGTGGGCGGGACACGGGCTCACTAACACACATTTGGTGGTCCTGTGATGCCATCACTCCATTCTGGAACAAAGTGAAGGACATAATAAAGCACATTACAGAGACCAATATAGATCTCACACCGGCTTGTTGCCTACTCCACATCACGTCTGGCTCAATGAGACACTACAAACGCTCCATAGTAAGACATCTCCTCAATGCTGCCAAGCTGCTGATTCCCAGATACTGGAAATCTAAATGCACCCCGACAGTCGCAGAGTGGTTACGAGAAATAGATACGATTTACCAAATGGAAGAACTAGTAGCCATAGCAAACGACACAGTGGAAAGATACCACACACAATGGTCTCCTTGGATCATCTACCGCTACTCCACCCAATTCACCCAAGCTTTGTATTCTTAATGGTGTCATTACTAGCACTACCAAAACTCACCACCATTGCCCCTCCCCAGACTACAAGGACAACCTACATACTAAAAACCTGCTCAGCACCACAAACTGTGCAACCATATTAAAGTCCGCTGCTTAGACCCACATCTTTCTACCGATATGCCCTTGGGATGGGGCGGCCCCCCCACCTTGTGACACAGAGTGTTCCCACATGGGGTGTCACCCGGTGGCGGGGTCTTAGCCCCCACCCACCCTGCTCTAAGACGTAGAGTTACCTGCTAAACACAACAGTGGGCTGCTTTACTCTTACTCCCACTGCCTCATACATACATGCAAACCGCAATTACTAGCAGATGGGTCAAGACAACTCATCTGTTCCCATTCACTGGGCTCAATTGTAACTGCTGATTTATATGAAGAGATTGACACGTACGTTCTACTTATATGCTGGTGAAATGTACATCTTACTGACTTGTATGACCTGTATACCTTGCTTGTTAAAACAATAAAATAATTTTTGCAATGAAAAAAAAAAAAAAAAAAAAAAGAAATTAGGCCAAGAATAATTTTTTTTACAAATGTAACAAGTTAACTTTTACAGCTAAAGACACTTTTCCTACATATTTTGCTTTTCATTTTTGGGGTTCCATTGATTAAAACGAGACTTTGAGCGGTTGGGTACATCAGGACGTTAATCCAGGCACACAGTGCAAAAGTAAAACTTGTGTATGAGGTCAGTAAAGCTGCTATAGCTACAAGATAAAAAATCAAATCCAGGAGAAGTCTCATTATCATTATCCTGGTGGCCCGGATGTGTCCCTGGAGCTGAGATGACGTTAGGTGAGAGTCACTGAGGTTCATCCTCCTGACATGTCTCAGCAGTGATGTGACACATTGACCGATGCAATGACAAGTCAGAGTGATGGGAAGAAGACACCCAAAGAACGAGTTAAACATGGTGTAACTGAAATTTATTCTAATACCATAATAACTGGTGGTCAGAGTTACATTTTGTAAAAGATTAGCTTCCGTCAGCCAAAAAAATGGCCAAGTGATGATGAGTGAGCCAAGAACCGACCCCACTATGAGCTGAGGAACAGAAGACAGGAACATGGCTTTCATCCTCAGAAGATAAGGGTGAGAAAAGTTCACCAGTCGGACATAGTAGAACATGGAGAGCCAAGTGGTGTTCCAGACACTGGCATAGAAGAACGAGAAATGTAGAGTAAACATCGATAGATATACATTCTTATTAAGATTTAAGATCCTTGCATGAATGCCCAGTATGGAACCAAGACACAGGCAGATCTGCAGGTTAATATTTGTAAGCGTTGTAGACATTTGGATTTGGTCACAGACAACAGAATTTCTGCTCTTTTTCCATTGTAACAAATACAAAGCCAGAAGTAAAGAATTGATCATTGTCCCGGATAGACCTGTGAGAAGTGAGACCACCAGCATGAACCTCTCCAGAGTTGTGAACATCTTAGAAGAAGGAAGAGTGTTTGTTGGGTTCTCCTTCTGCAGAGATAAGCTGGATAAAATAATAGTACAGATATAAAGTGACATCTGTCAGAAGAGATTAAGAGAAGGCGCATCATGGAATGCAAATCCCTCCAGGATCCGGTTGCCGGGTTTGATGTGCAGAAAACATCTCATCAGGTTTCATAGCAAATCACTCGCTTCACCTGATCCTTGTTTGGTTTGTACCGGTGAGCTCAGGAACATTCTACAGAAATAAACCAGGTTCTATAAATAAAATATATATCTATTCAGCACGGTTTTACCTGTTGTATCACCTGCCTTGTTTGTAGGAAAACAAGCATGGAGGTCTATGAAAGTAGATGCAAAACGCGTCAGTTTTCTAGATGCCTGTGTAAATTGTATGCTATATGTATCTCTTATGTGTCTTTGTAATTTTCCTTAACTGTGTGATTTTGTGCATCGGCTTGGCAGCCATTTATCCTCCCTGGCGGTATGACTGAGTCTGGAATTTATTGCTGAAAGCGGTAATGGTTTTCTGCATGGAGATATGGTGTTATGTACTATAGGCCTGCAACGGTTAGTATCCCTGGCGGTATGATTATGTCTGATTTTTGGTGCTGAAAGCGTTACAATTATATTGCATTTATTCAATAATGTAATCAAACCAAAAACTTAGAAATTTGCTCAGTTGCAGAATTGTCGCTGTCGTCACTTTCAGTTTCTGATGATAAATTTCCCCAAAAATCAGTATCACTCAATTCTGCAAATGATTCTTATTTACTATCGCTGTTTTCTAGCCGATCAAAGACCACTTTTGACGCAAAGGGACACTTTTTGGTTGCTATGGACATTCTCATGTTTCCAGGCAAAAAGAATGACATTTATTATATAAAAGTGCATGCAGGGCTCTGGGCAAACCACTAGGGACAAAGGGGATGTGAAATGTTTTCATACAGTAATGTAATCTATAAGATTACAGTGTACTGTATGTACTGTGTGTGTTTCACTTTTTGAATTTCCCGCCGGTCTCCGCCCCCCGTGCGACGCAACGCTCGCAGGGAACGGAGCCCGGCACACAGAGGCATCGGAGCGGCAGACACAGCCCGCAGACACGCTGACACCGCGGGAGGACATCGCTGGATCCAGGGGACAAGGTGAGTAGCGCTGCCTGGATCCAGCGATGCAAGCCCGAGTGTGGCTCGGGGTTACCGCTCTTGGTACTGAAAATCCACCCCGAGCCACACTGGGGAATACCGCTAGGAAGGTTATGCTACCCATGAATGTATGATCAATTTGATTAAAACTTGAGTCTGTTTTTATTTCTACTTTGTTTACTGGCTAATAGGGATGGGCCGAACACCCTCCGGTTCGGTTCACACCAGAACTTTCGAATAGGCAAAAAATGTGTGCGAACATGCAAACACTGTTAAAATAAATGGGACTCAAACATGAAAAATCAAAAGTGCTCATTTCAAAGGCTTATCTGCAAGTTATTGCCCTAAAAAGTGTATGGGGACCCGGGTCCTGCCCTAGGGGACATGTATCACTGAAAAAAAAAGTTTTCAAATGGATCCTTTTTTCAGGAGCAGTGGTTTTAATAATGCTTAAAGTAAAATAATAAAAATGAAATATTCCTTTAAATATCATACCTGGGGGATCCCCTTAGTCTGCCTGTAAAAGGGCGCATCTCTGTGATGTTTAGAACATAGCCAGAGCAAAATTACATTTTGTAATTTATTATCGCGGCTGTAATGTATTGCAGCTTCCGGCAATATAGATAAAACCAGTGAAAAAGCATTGCTTTGTCCCCCCCTAGTCCATACCAGGCCCTTCAGGTCTGGAATAGATTTTAAGGGGAACCCCGCTCTGAAATTTAAAAAAAAAATTGCGTAGGGTTCCCCCCCCAAAGTCTGTAACAGGCCCTTCAGGTCTGGTATGTATTTTAAGGGGAGCCCCACCCAAAATAAAAAAAAATGTGTAGGGGTCCTCCCCAAAGTCCATAACAGGCCCTCCAGGTCTGGTATGGATTTTAAGGGGAACCCTGCACCAACATTTTGAAAAAAAATGATGTAGGGGTCCTCCCCAAAGTCCATACCAGGCCCTTCAGGTCTGGTATTGATTTTAAGGGGAACCCCATGCCAAATTTAAAAAAAATAATGTGGGGGTTCCCCTCAAAGTCCATACCAGGTCCTTCAGGTCTGGTGTAGATTTTAAGGGGAACCCGTGCCAATTTTTTTAAAAAATGGCACAGGGGTCCCCCCAAAATCCAAACCAGACCCTTATTCGAGCACGCAGCCCTGGCATGGCAGGTGGGGGTGGGGACGAGCGGGCACCCTGCCTCTGAACCATACCAGGCCATGTGCCCTCAAAATGGGGAGGATGCTTTGAGGTTACCCACAAAGCACCTTCATCCCCACAACCCTTGCCAGTGGTTGTGGGGGTCTGTGGGTGGGGGACTTATCAGAATCTGGAAGCCCCCTTTACTAAGGGGACCCCAAGATCCCGACCCCCCCATGGGAATAGGTATGGGGTACATTGTACCCCTACCCATTCACCAAAAAAGGAGTAAAGTGGTGCACAAAATAAGAGGCAGTTTTGACAAGTCCTTTATTGTGTAAAATAGCTCTTCTTCTTTCTTCCTCCATCTTCTCCTGCAGCGGTCCTTCTTCTGGTCTTCTGCTTCTTCTTTCAGCGTTCTTCCTTCCTCTCTTCATCTTCAATCCTGATTTCTTCTTCCTCCTTCTTTCACAGCCCCCGCGCCCACTGCCGCAGCCTTTCTGTCCAGAGGTGTCTCCCAGAATGGGCGGTCTTCAGTTTGATATTTCTTTATTAAGAAGGGGTGACCAGATGACGTAAATGGGTGACCTGTCCCCTCTGACAACGAATGATGTCAGAAGGGGACTGGGTCACTCATTTACATCACTGGGTGGCCCCACCCTTACCTATAAAATAAATGTCAGACTGCAGACCGCCCATTCTGGGAGACGCATCCGGTTGGCAGGGCTGCGGCAGCGGGAGCAGGGGCGGTGAAAGAAGGAAGAAGAAAAAGAAGAAGATGAAGATTGAAAACAAAGAGAGAAAGAAAGAAGACCAAAAGAAGAAGCAGAAGACCAGAAGAAGGACCAATGAAGGTGAAGATGGAGGAAGAAAGAAGGAAGAAGAGCTATTTTACACAATAAAGGACTTGTCAAAAACAGCCTCTTGCTTTTTGTACCACTTTACTCCTTTTTTGGTGAATGGGTAGGGATACATGGGGGGAGTCGGGATCTGGAGGCCCGCTTATTAAAGGGTGCTCCCAGATTCTGATAAGCCCCCTGCCCGCAGACCCCCACAACCACCAGCAAGGGTTATGGGGATGAGGCCCTTCTCCCAAACAACATGGGGACAAGGTGATTTGGGGGGGTGACCTCAAAGCATCCTCCCCATGTTGAGCACATGTGGCCTGGTATGGTTTGGAGGGGGTGCTCGCTCGTCCCCACCCCTTCCTGCCATGCCAGGGCTGCGTGCTCGGATAAGGATCTGGCTTGGATTTTGGGGGGATCCCTATGCCATTTTTTAAAAATCTGGCACGGGGTTCCCCTTAAAATCCATACCAGACCTGAAGGGCCTAGTTTGTATTTTGGAGGGACCCCCACATTT
The DNA here is from genome assembly GCA_018402905.1 of Glandirana rugosa. Lineage (NCBI taxonomy): Eukaryota > Metazoa > Chordata > Amphibia > Anura > Ranidae > Glandirana > Glandirana rugosa. The sequence continues at coordinate 32,968 of BLSH010321015.1, read as the reverse complement.
TGTTTTTTAATTTGGCATGGAGTTCCCGGTAAAATCTATACCAGACCGGAAGTCTACACAATTTCTTTTCTTTAAATGTTGGTGCGGGCCCTGCTGTTGTATATTATTTTAAAAAATGTGATGACATGCCCCAGTCAAACTGGTGCTGAAAAATTGGGCCTTGGGTGTTGGCAGTGCTAGAACACTTTAACCTCTTGCAGTTACTCTTGTTGGGTGCAGGAATGGGCCCTGCTGTTGTAAATTAGTTTAAAAATTGTTATGGCATGCCCCTGTAAACCAGTTGCAGAAAAATTTGGCCTTGGTGTTAGAGATGCCCTAAATAAAAAATATTGTTCTGGATTATGGACAGGAGGAATAGGAGCAGTGGCAGTCTTCAAGGGATCCCAGATCCTTAGCAAATTGAATCAGTTTCATCAGCATCAGGGGCTTGATGCTGATCCAGGACTGATTCATTTTTATAAATGTGAGCCTATCAACCTGTGTGTGGACAGGCACACTCTTTGATTCGTTACGAACCCTTCAGCAGCACTGAATGTCTGTTCAGAAAGCACGCTGGGTGCAGGACATGCCAGTAACTCAATTGCATATTCAGCAAGTTCCAACCAGTGGTCCATCCTCCAGACCCATTAACTCAGTGGATGCTAAGTTGGAAAGGTCTCCAAGTCTGCTCTTGTCCCTATATATTCCCGCACCATATAATGCAGACGCTGACAATGGTTGCTTGAACCTATCTGGCCTGGGCGCTGAGGACTGAATTTTTTTTTAAAGGAATTGGTCAGCTGGCCACATTCTCCACGGCTCTGCATCTGAATGACCAAAGCTTCAGAAACATGTTGTCCAGCACCAGGACATGGTAGCCTCCCAGGGCCTAGAAAGACGCTGCACCTTTTTTTCCAAGGTATCCTGAAGATGTTTCATCTTCTGTGCAGGCAGGATGAGTTCTGCAACTTTACCCTTGTAACGTGGATCAAAAAGGGTTGCCAGCCAGAAATGATCCCTCTCCTTGATACCACGAATCCTAGGGTCTTTTTGCAGGCTTTTCAGAATTAGAGAGCTCATGCAGCGTAACTATGAGGAGGCATGAGTGTCCTCTGGGTCACTGAGAATGTCAGGAACTACCTCCTACCAGCCACGTACAATTCTTTGGGTTTCTAAGAACTGAAAACCATGATCCCTTGAAGACTGTTGCGTGTTATCCTCCACATCCATGCTGACACAATAATCCTCCTCCTGTGTGTTTGGTAGCTCTGCAGGAATGCTCTCTGCATAAAGGGGGCCTTGAGAGGAAAGGAAGTACTCCTCTTCCTAATGCTGTTATGCCTCAAATGCCCTGTCCATGATTCCACAAAGTGTGTGCTCCAGAAGGAGTATTAGAGGGACAGTGTCACTGATGCATGCATTGTCACTGCTTACCATCCTTGTGGCCTCCTCAAATGGTGACAGGACAGTGCATGCATCCTTGATCAGTAGCCACTGATGTGGCAAAAAGAAGCCAAGCTCCCCTTAGCCTGTCCTGGTGCCATGCTCACAGAGGTACTCATTGATGGTCCTCTGCTGTGCGTGCAGCCGCTGCAGCATTGCCAATGTTGAGTTCCACCTGGTGAGCATGTCAAAAATGAGGTGGTTGGTGGGCAGGTTGAATTCCCGCTGAATGTCAGCCAGCCGGGCACTTGCATTGTATGAACATAGGAAATGACCACCTACTTTTCTGGCCTGCCTCAGGATATCTGGTAAGCCTGGGTACTTGGTCAAGAAACGCTGCACCACCAATTCAAGAGGTGGAATATGTGTCAAGTGTTCCTGTCGGAGGGAAGAGAGAAGGTTGGTGCCGTTGTCGCATACAATCATTCCTGGCTCAAGCTGCCATGGCGTCAACCACCTCTGAGCCTGCCCCCCGCAGAGCTGTCAGAATCTCTGCCCCAGTGTGGCTCCTGTCACCAAGACAGACTAACTCAAACACTGCATGGCATCTTTTAGCCTGACTGCTTGCATAGCCTCTTGAATGCTTAGGGAACACTGCAGGCTCAGAGGACAATACTGCAGAACAGGCCGCAGAGGTAGAAGAAGAGGAGTGGAGGAGGAGGCGGATGTGGCAAAATCACCAGCAGCTTTTTGGAGGCATGGTGGCGGAACTAGCTCCAACACTGAACCCTGTCCTGCATCCTTCCCAGCTGCCAGTAGAGTTACCTAGTGTACCGTGAAGGAAAGGTAACATTCCTGTCCGGGCCTGCTGGACCATGAGTTAGCGGTAATATGAACCCTACTGCTGACCGCCCTGTCCAACGAGACCAAAACATTGCCTTCCACATGACAGTAGAGAATTTCTTTTGGGAACTTGCCACTCTTTGGAACCTGCCCCATTTCCACAAATTAACAAAAGGAGGCAGTGTCTACCAGCTGAAAAGGCAGCAGTTGGAGTGCTAGCAATTTGGCCAAGCTAGCATTAAGACGCTGAGCATGTGGATGGCTGGGACAGGATATTTTTTACGGTTCAGCAACTGGGTTATTGATATTTGCTTGCTGAATTCACCTGGTGATGTACTGCTAGCAGATTGGCTGTAAGTACTTGTGGCACACATTGCTAGACCTTCATTCCTCTCAGCGCAGTTTTGGAGAGGACTGGAGGTATAGAAGGGGTTGAGATCCCAGATGAGGGGCAAGGAAAAGTCCTTGTTTTCTGGTGTGGGTTTTTCAGGTGCTGTTGCCAACAGACTGCATGGCAGGTCGTCATATGTCTTGTCAAGACAGTAGTGCCCAAGCATCTGGAGTTCTGGCCACTCTTGACCCTCTTCAGACATAGATTACAAATGGCAACGGTGCGATCTACTGCACATGTGCTGAAAAATGCCCACACCAAAGAACTTTTGAAAGTCAGCGGAGAGGCAGCAGCGCCCTGCACCTGTGGCACTCTGTGGTCTGATGCTATTGGGTGGCTGGCCTTAAGCTGGCCCCTGGATGACATCCCGCCTCATTGGAGTTGTGCCTCCTCCTCCTCCTCACTTTCCTCCTCTCTTCTCTCAGGCACCCAAGTACAGTCTGGGTCCTCATCATCCCTTTCCCCTCCCTCCTCATCATAGGAGCAAACTTGGCAGTATGCTGCAGCTGGGTAAACATGACTGCTAGTTTCTTGTGCTTCTGAGGCACCCTGTGTCTCTAGGCTCAGCCTACTCCCTTCCTCAACCTGGGAACCAACATCGGAGCCTTCAAATTGCTGCGCATCCTCCAGCAGCATGTAACCGACACTATGGTCGAATAATTCTTGTGACTCTTCCGTGCATGATGGTGGGGCTACAGAAGAAGTAACTGTGGACAAGGATCCGGTGGAATAGTCTTTGCCAGCTGCGTTGGAAGGCAAACTTGTATGAGCCTGGGTGACAGAGGATGAGGAGGATGAGGAAAGCTTAGTTATCCACTGCACCAAATTCTTCTGCATGTTGTGGCTGAATAGCACAGCCAAAAGCAGAAAAAAAGGACAAGCGTGACCTGCCTGCATGTCTGCCACCACCACTTTTCATTGAAGACACAGAGGTTGCTTGCCCTCTTTTAGGGGCCTGGGAGAGCGTCTGCCTCTCCTTTGTGGCCTTCCTGACACGATGGAGATTTTTTTTAACATCGCACTACACTGTATTATATACCGTAAACCCCTGAATGCACTGATATATAGTGTACACTCAATACACTGTGTATATACAGTATCTCACAAAAGTGAGTACACCCCTCACATTTTTGTAAATATTTTATTCTATCTTTTCATGTGACAAAACTGAAGAAATGACACTTTGCTACAATGTAAAGTAGTGAGTGTACAGCTTGTATAACAGTGTAAATTTGCTGTCACCTCAAAATAACTCAACACACAGCCATTAATGTCTAAACTGCTGCCAACAAAAGTGAGTACACCCCTAAGTGAGAAAGTCCAAATTGGGCCCAATTAGCCATTTTTCATCCCCGGTGTCATGTGACTCGTTAGTGTTACAAGGTCTCAGGTGTGAATGGGGAGCAGGTGTGTTAAATTTGGTGTTATCGCTCTCACTCTCTGATACTGGTCCCTGGAAGTTCAGCATGGCACCTCATGGCAAAGAACTCTCTGAGGATCTGAAAAAAAAGAATTGGTGCTCTACATAAATATGGCCTAGGCTATAAAAAGATTGGCAAGGCCCTAAAACTGAGCTGCAGCACGGTGGCCAAGACCATACAGTGGTTTAACAGGACAGGTTCCACTCAGAACAGCGCCTCGCCAAAGAAGTTGAGTGCATGTGCTCAGAGTCATATCCAGAGGTTGTCTTTGGGAAATAGACGTATGAGTGCTGCCAACATTGCTGCAGAGGTTGGGGGTCAGCCTGTCAGTGCTTAGACCATATACAGCACCTGCATCAAATTGGTCTGCGTGGCTGTCGTCCCAGAAGGAAGCCTCTTCTAAAGATGATGCACAAGAAAGCCCGCAAACAGTTTGCTGAAGACAAGCAGACTAAGGACATGGATTACTGGAACCCTGTCCTGTGGTCTGTTGAGACCAAGATAAATGCATTTGGTTCAGATGGTGTCAAGCGTGTGTAACGGCAACCAGGTGAGGAGTACAAAGACAAGTGTGTCTTGCCTACAGTCAAGCATGGTGGTGGGAGTATCATGGTCTGGGGCTGCATGAGTGCTGCCGGTACTGGGGAGCTACAGTTCATTGAGGGAACCATGAATTCCAATATGTACTGTGACATACTGAAGCAGAGCATTATCCCCTCCTTCGGAGACTGGGCAACAGGGCAGTATTCCAACATGATAGCTACCCCAAACACACCTCCAAGACAACCACTGCCTTGCTAAAGAAGCTGAGGGTAAAGCTGATGCTCTGGCAGAGAATGTCTCTAGACCTAAACCCTATTGAGCATCTGTGGGGCATCCTCAAATGGAATGTGGAGGAACGCAAGGTTTCTAACATCCACCAGCTCTGTGATTCCATCATGGAGGAGTGGAAGAGGACTTCAGTGGCAACCTGTGAAGCTCTGGTGAACTCCATGCCCAAGAGGGTTAAGGCAGTGCTGGAAAATAATGGATGCCACACAAAATATTAACACTTTGGGCCCAATTTGCACATTTTCACTTAGGGGTGTACTCATTTATGTAGCCAGTGGTTTAGACATTAATGGCTGTGTGTTGAGTTATTTTGAGGGGATAGCAAATTTACACTGTTATACAAGCTGTACACTCACTACTTTACATTGTAGCAAAGTGGCATTTCTTCAGTGTTGTCACATGAAAAGATAGAATAAAATATTTACAAAAATGTGAGGGGTGTACTTACATTTGTGAGATACTGTATATACAGGGTATATACTGGGTATATATATTTATATATTAAAAATTATATTGTGTAATTGGTGGACTTTTATACGCAGTATACAGGTTTTCTAATTCGATGGTAACTCTTTTTCGTACACAAAATAATTTATATTATATTTCTTATAAGTTTGTGCCGGTATTTGTTGTTTTTTTTTCATGAGCGCTGCACTTGTTTTAAGTTTACTGTATTTTGGGTCAGTATGAAGATCCATAGTGCTGGCTGATATTTTGTATCACATTTAGGCCTCATACGCACGGAAGTTTTTTTTTGCAAAATTGTTGCTTTTTCTTTGTTTATAGCGGCGATCAGAAATGACGCAGAGGGGATCAAATACCAAGAAAGCTCTATTTGTGGGAAAAAAAGGACGCAAATTTTGTTTGGGTACAACGTCGCACGACCGCGCAATTGTCAGTTAAAGCGACGCAGTGCCGAATCGCAAAAAGTGACGCAGCGAAATTGACTGTTAACGCGCCAGCACGCTGCAACATGGGTTTGTTTTAAACGCAGGAAAAAAAGGGTGTTTATCTCGAAAGAACCATAAACTAGGGGAGACGCAGTAAAGACTAGCGGCGATATTTGTTTCTTTTTCGTTGTTAAAACGTTTTTTTTTGAAGGCACGCATACTCCGGATTTACACTATGTTTTATAGTCGGTCGTGATACCTAGAAGTATGACTGGGTTTTATGTCATTTGAATTTTGTTCACGTCGCGAGTACTTTTTTTTTGTTGTTT
>BLSH010321010.1:167182-183947 GCA_018402905.1 Glandirana rugosa | reverse complement strand
CTTCTACTGTCAATTCTCGCCACTCGTAGGGACGGCGTAGCTTGAACGGGGGTTGCTTGTTATATACTGTTTTGTATAGAGGTTGCACTGGGCCATGATGGAAGATAATAGGTCTTGGGTAAAAATTAAATTTAAAAAATCAATAAAGGCAAAATTCTCTGTGTTCACCTGGACACCTGGCTGGGCGGTGAAAGGTGGGACGTTTGCTGCTCCTGAATTTGGAGGAAGCCACAGAGGGTTTTCAAGGGCATAGGGAAGGCCGGCATGGGTTCTAATCCTTTGGGGCTGAGATGACACCCTGCTAGTGACTGGCCTTTGTTGCACTGGTATATCATTTCTTGTGGCTGGCACTGCGCCACTGGTGGATGGAACTGAGCTGCTGGTTGATGCCACTGCATTTCTGGTGGATGGCACTGAGCTGCTGGTTGATGCCACTGTGCTACTTGTGGTAGCTTGCTGCTCCATGCCAGAACACCTTCGCTTCATGGGCACGCTTTCCTCTTCCTCTGATTCATTTTCAGACCCACTGCTTACAAAGGGTTCAAATTCTGAATCAGAATCAGACTCAGACTCAGGGAGCCCCCCGCTGCTCTCGTCGGTCAAACTAAGAAGACGATAGGCCTCCTCAGTGGAAAACATTTTTCTTGCCATATTGGTAACTGTGGGCTGTGTTGACAAACTGGTGTAGTAGGTACACTCGGACAGTTGTGGCTACACTAATGGGTGGTGAAGAGGCTGCCCTGATGGGTTCTGATGAGGGTGCACTGATAGGTGCTGATGAGGTTGCACTGATGTACACTAATGCACCACACTGATGATGCACTTATTAGCTGGCACTGATGTGCACTGATAAGGCGGCACTGACGGATGCTGATGAGGATCCACTGATATGGGCAGGGGTGAGCGCTGTAGTGACACTGATGAGCGATGTAGTGGCACGGATGAGCGCTGTAGTGGCACGGATGAGCGCTGTAGTGGCACTGATGTGACACTGATGAGCACTGTAGTAGCACTGATGAGCGCTGTAGTGGCACTGATTACTGTAGGTGCCCTGATGGCACATATGAGCACTGTAGTGGCACTTGGCGCTGTAGTGGCACAGATGAGCACTGACATGGCACTGAAGTGGCACTGATAAGCACTGTAGTAGCACTGATGAGCGCTGTAGTGGCAGTGATGATGAGCACTGTATTGGCACTGATGAGCACTGTAGTAGCACTAATGTGGCACTGATGAGCACTGTAGTGGCACTGGGTGCTGTAGTGGCACAGATGAGCACTGACGTGGCACTAATGAGCACTGTAGTGGCACTGGGCGCTGTAGTGGCACAGATGAGCACTGATGAGGCACTAATGAGCACTGTAGTAGCACTGATGAGCGCTGTAGTGGCAGTGATGATGAGCACTGTATTGGCACTGATGAGCACTGTAGTGGCACTAATGTGGCACTGATGAGCACTGTAGTGGCACAGGGTGCTCTAGTGGCACAGATGAGCACTGACGTGGCACTAATGAGCACTGTAGTGGCACTGGGCGCTGTAGTGGCACAGATGAGCACTGACGTGGCACTAATGAGCACTGTAGTGGCACTGGGCGCTGTAGTGGCACAGGTGAGCACTGACATGGCACTGAAATGGCACTGGTGGCACAGGTGGCACTGATGGGCACTGGTGGCATGATGTGGCACAGATGAGCAGTGTAGTGGTCCTGTAGGGCACAGTTGATCACTGCAGGGTACCGATGATCACTGTAGGGCACAGTAGTGGCATTGATGGGTACTGTAGTAGCACTGATGGGTACTGTAGTGGCACAGATGGCACTGATGGGTACTGTAGTGGCACAGGTGGCACTGCTGTGTACTGTAGTGGCACTGCTGTGTACTGTAGTGGCACAGATGGCACTGTTGGGTACTTTAGTGGCACTGCTGGGTACTGTAGTGGCACTGTCTAGTACTTTTGGGGCACTAAATGGCACTGCTGGGCACAGATAGCTGATGGAGGTCACTCACCAAAGCTCTCCTCTCCTCACACAGTATGGGTGTGAGGAGAGAAGAGAACAGGACCTGTTCATGACCTTTCTTTGTTTACATTGTGATCGCTCTCTCATTGGAGGGAGCGATCACGTGGTAAAGGGCCGTTGCTATGCGCCCTTTACCGCGATCTGTGCTGCGCCGGGTCCCGTGAACGCGGCGAGCACGGAGGCTTCCCTTCCCGAATAACCCGACCGCGCTGTGCATGTCCTTTGTCTATAGCGCGGTCGGGAAGTGGCTAGCCTTAAAGCACACATATGGCAAAAAGTATTGGGACGCCTGCCTTTACACGCACATGATCTTTAATGCATCCCAGTCTTAGTCCGCAGGGTTAAATATCGAGTTGGCCCACCCTTTGCAGCTATAACAGCTTCAACTCTTCTGGGAAGGCTGTCCACAAGGTTTAGGAATGTGTCTATGGGAATGTTTGACCATTCTTCCAGAAGCCCATTTGTGAGGTCAGTCACTGATGTGAACGGGAAGGCCTGGCTCGCAGTCTCTGTTCTAATTTATCCCAAAGGTGTTCTATCGGGTTGAAGTCAGAACTCTACCCCAAACTCGCTCATTCATGTCTTTATGGACCTTGCTTTGTGCACTAATCCAAGTCATTTGGTGGAGGGGGAATTATAGTGTGGGGTTTTTTTTTAGGGGTTGGGCTTGGCTCCTTTGTTCCAGTTAAAGGAACTCTAAAGGCATCAGCATGCCAAGACATTTTGGACAATTGTATGCTACCAACTTTGTGGGAACAGTTTGGGGATGGCCCCTTCTTGTTCCAACATGACTGTGCACCAGTGCACAAAGCTAGGTCCATAAAGACATGGATGAGCGAGTTTGGGGTGGAGGAGCTTGACTGGTCTGCACAGAGTCCTGACCTCAACCCTTTATAACACCTTTGAGATTAATTAGAATGGAGACTGTGAACCAGACCAGGCCCAGCAATGCAAAGAGAACAGGATATGCATTAACTCAAGTACATGGTACAGCAGACACATATCAGGAATATAAAATGTTATTTTTAAACACATTATGAAAACATACATTTGAAAGTGTAGCATTGTGCCTCACTGTATTGTGTACAATGAAATAACTAGTTCATTGTTTTTGTTTTTTGGTTTGTTTGTGGGTTTTTTTTGAACCTCAGATACATTTTACATTTTAATAAATAAACTATTATTAGTTTAATCTGAAGGCATTTTTAGAGAGATGAATTTGTCGTAAAGGGTTCGGGGTGCAGAGTAATCAATGGAGGATTTTTTCTGCTTTCCGCTAAAAAAGTCCTGATAAGAATTTGAACACCAATAATTAACCACTTCAGCCCATGAAGAATTTCCCACGTTAGGACCAGAGCACTTTTTGCGATTTGGCACTGCGTCGCTTTAACTGACAATTGCACTGACATGCAATGTTCTACCCAACCTAAATTTGCATCCTTTTTTCCCCACAAAAAGAGCTTTCTTTTGGTGGTATTTGATCTCCTCTGCGTCATTTCTGATCAACGCTATAAATAAAAAAAGAGTGACAATTTTTCAAAAAAAAAACAATATTTCTTACTTTTTGCTAAAATACATATAAAAAAATATATAAAAAAACAAATTTATTCATGGGTTTTGACAGATTTATAGTCTTCCTCATATTGTTGGTAAAAAAAAAATCGCTATCAACGTTTATTGATTGGTTTGCGCAAAAGTTGGCGCGTTTACAAACCATGAGAATTCATTTCTGGCGTTTTTACCATTTTTTTTTTTTACTAGTAATGGCGTCGATCTGCAATTTTTATCGGGACTGTGATATTGGGGCGGACATGTTGGACTTTTTTTACACTTTTTTGGGACCAATGACATTTATACAGTGATCAGAAATTTAATTAACCACTGATTACTGTGTAAATGTCATTGGCAGTGAAGGGGTTAACCTGCAGGGGGCGATCTAGGGGTTAAGTCCGTTCCCTAGGCGTGTTCTAACTGTGAGGGGGCTGGGCTACCAGGGGCATAACAGATCTAACTGATCCCAGTGACAGGAATCAGTAGATCTCTCACATGCCCATTGACAGAGCTGGGAACCGTTTACATTGGTGGTTCCCTGTTCTTCCTCTCTGCTAGGCAATTACAGCTCACCGGCGGACATCGAGTCCGTCCGAGCCGCGACCACACTCCTGCAGGGTGCGGCGGGCACTACAGCGCACGCGCGAGCCATCAGTTATAAACGGCAATTCGCAGGACAGCACTACTCTGCAGCAGTAAATGTACACGAGTTGGTTGGGAACCGGTAAAGAAAAGAAAACAAAAACTCAATTGAGGTGATTAAAAAGTGTTTTCACAGTAGAGGAAATACTTTCTTGCTTACCTGTTGGTTGTAGTCAGATTAATTCCATTAATTGTTCCCCTGACAAATTTTAATAAGCAACAGAAACTTCTGGATAATTGTAATTTATAAATGGCATGCCTGTAAGTGTATTACCAGTTCACAATGTTAAGGAATCACACAGCATTTGCAGATCCAGAACACATTGGCATATACAGCCTAATAGGTACCATGGCACAGGCTAGTAACTCTAGTCTAAAATAAGACCATCAAGAGCTTATCAACCTAGCGTAATACAAATTAGAACTCAATAGTAAAAAGCACTCACAAATGTATTAAATAAACAGTGCCTGCAATGCTGCACAGTGGAATCTGCACCTGATTGGGCAAAGCTTTGCCCAATCATGGCACAGTGTAAGCTGGCTGTTAGGACTGGGAAGCTGACCACAGTCTCCTTAACAACCGATGAGTCATCAGCTGTCAATGGGTTTCCGCGCTGACAGATGAATAATAAAAAAAAAGTTCCAGGTTAAAGAAATAAAGAAAAAAATAAATTAAAAAATGGAGAATGGAGTGGAGTCCCCCCCTCCCCCCACTCCATATAAGGCCCTTCGGGTCTGGTATGGAATTGGAGGGGAACCCCACGCCAAAATTTTAAAAATAGAAATGGTCCCTCCCAAAATCTGCACCAGACCGATGTAGCGCCAGCTTAGTATTGCCTCTGTAATATATGCAGAGTATTGCTCTCTAAAACATTGCATTGCCTTTTTCTTCCTAAACTTTTTCTCACAGAAAGTAGAGGAGAGACTCTATTGATTATTGCTGTAGCTAAGAAGGAAGCCCACCCCTAACAACAAAGGCAAGGAAGGACATGATTGGATAGCAGCCCAGGAGAGCTGTGATTGGGTGATCAGGCTGTTTTTTGAGAGGGGAGGAGAGAGAGAGAGAGAGACAGGGGAAGAGGCCATCTTGTTTGTCTCAAGTGCCATCTGCCGGAGCCTGGGATTCTGTCAGTGACTAAGGCAGGGTTTCTCAACCAGGGTTCCGTGGAACCCTAGGGTTCCCCCAGAGGTTGCTAGGGGTTCCTTGAGCAATGGTTAATTTCTACTTCTCAGATAAATTCCCATTGACATCATTGATCTTTTTAGCTATCTGTAAGGGGTAATTCTTCCCAAAGACCACAAGTGTAAGGAGCATTCTTCCCATTGACCATCACACTAATATATCATGAGTTGTAGATTTTTAATTTTTAGCAGGGGTTCCCTGAGACCAGAGAATTATTTCAAGGGTTCCTCAGTGTTGAAAAGGTTGAGAAAGGCTGGACTAAGGGGAGGTGCAGATTTGAGAGTGGTAATTGCAGTGTGTTATTCTGCCTTTTTTTTTGCCTGACCTCTGAAGATGTGCAAACAGTGCAGGGAGATGAAGAGACTGATTTCAGTACTGCAGCAATCGTCATCATCATCCTCCTGTTGAAAGATTATGTGGCCTGTGCTGCTTCCATCACCATCCAGTTGGCTGAGACAGCGATCAATCTACCAATCGCTGAAAGGAAGATATATCAAGTGCATTTAATGGTGAGAGATCTTATACCATCCTTGTGTGAGGGGATCTGGCTTAATCCTGCTAGATCCTATTTACCACTAATGCAGCTCTATCTGAAGGAGGATCACCACATCCGTTAATCTATGTTACCCTGTGACACGTTGCGAAGATACCTCTTTCATCCTGTGGATTACAAGTATTGCTTCACAAAAGGCTGAGTACTCAACACAGGATTTTAAGGGCCCCAACGCTGACAGACTCTGTGTGTATGTGTGAATAGAATTCCCACTGGCCAGTGGTAAGCTAGAACCTACAAGATCTAGGTAGGCTCTTATGGTCAGTAATATCACTTCTGGGTAATTGTTGAACATTATTTTTTGTATTGTGTAACTGACAGTGTCGTTCACCACTCTCTCAGTGCATTTCAGGCAAGGCCTCTCACTGGTAGTTAAAGTGAACGAACACCAATCCTGTTTAACTTTCTGAGTGATTGTAATATATCATTGAAGTTAATATTGGTATCCTGTTAATCAGTTTATCTCTTTCCGGGGCTTATTGCTAGTTCTAAGCCCAGTTAAAAGTTTAAATGGTGTATTGGTGTTACTTGGATCCAGGTGAGTCATCACTGGCATGGGACAGAAGACCTGTATATTACAGCTGCCCTTGCAGGGGTAGCGCTACACCCTTATCCGGGCATGCAGCCTGGCAGGTAAGGAAAGGGGGGTGAGCGAGCGCCCCCCCTCTTGAACCATACCAAACCACATGCCCTCAACATGGGGGGTGGGTTCTTTGAGGCAGGGGGGGCTCTGCCCCCCCACCCCAACGCACCTTGTTCCCATGGGGACAAGGACTTCTTCCCCACAATCCTGGGAGGTGGTTGTGGGGGTCTGCAGGCAGGGGGCTTATCGGAATATGAAATCCTCCTTTTAACAATGGGGCCCACAGATCCCGCCCCTCCATGTAAATGAGTATCGGGTACATAGTACCCCTACCCATTCACCAAAGGAGTGTCACAAAGCAATAAACACAAAAGACAAGTTTTTGATAATGCCTTTATTAAAAAATAAAAAAATAGTGTCTATCAATGTAAATCCATCATCAATCACGCCGCCCACCGACCCGAAAAATAGAAAAAATAAAAAAACGCTCCCGTACTCTTGCATACCCAGATAAGGATCCGGTATCAATTTTGGGGGGATCCCATGCTGTTTTTTTTAAATTTTGGCGTGAGGTCTCCCTCCAAATACATACCAAACTCTAAGGGCCTGGTATGGACTGGGGGGGCACGCCATATTTTTATTTATTTTTTCAATAGCTAGGTGCCAGCAATTGCAACCCCATGTCATTTTAACCACCTCAATAGTGGGCACTTTCATCCCCTTCCTGCCCAGGCCTTCAGCGCTGTCACACTTTGAATGGCAATTGTGCGGTCATGCAACGTTGAACCCCAACAAAGTTTTTATCATTTTGTTCCCACAAATAGAGCTTTCTTTTGGTGGTATTTGATCACCACTGGGTTTCATTTTTTTTACTAAAAAAAAAAAAGGCCGGAAATTTTGAAAAAAAATGTTTTTGTTTTTGTTCTGACAGTAAATTTTGTAAATAAGTAATTTTTCTCCTTCACTGATGTGTGCTGATGAGGCTGCACTGATAGGCTGCACTGATGGGCACTGATAGGCACTGATGAGGTGGCACATATGGGCACTGATTAGGTCGCAGTGATGAGGAGGCACTAATATGCTGTACTTAGGGGCACCGACAGATGGCACTGATATGTGGCTCTGATGGGTGAAACTGGCGGGCACTGATAGGTAGCACTTGTGGGCACTGATAGGTGGCACTGATGGGCATTAATGAGCAGCACTGATAGGCATTGGTGGGCAGCACTGATAAGAGACACTGATGGGTCACTGAAAGCCAGCACTGACTGGCATCACTAATGGGCACTGATTGCTGGCACTGGTGGGCACTGATTGCTGGCATTGGTGGGCACTAATTGCTGGCACTGTTGGGCATGGATTGCTGGCACTGATGGAGCTTTTTTGTAATCAGGGCACTGATCATCACCTGTTCTGATGTCCCCAGGGAGGAGATGCCGCTGATCGGCTCTCCTCGCCACGCACTCTGTCAGTGTGAGGCGAGGAGCGCTGATTACTGGCACTTCCGTATTTACATGTGACTGACTGTGAGCCGAAGTGGCAGTTTGGGTGGGCCTCATATGACGTCCACCCAGAACAAGAGCCGCACCTTCCCTCCGTCATCTGACAGAGGGTGGGCGGCAAGTGGTTAAATGGGATTTTACTCTTTTTTTTTTTTCTTTAGGAATTACATTTTTGCTGCAGCATCTTTTACAGGCATATTAAGGGGAACCCCAGACACTATATTTAGAGTAATTTTTCATTTTTATTGTTGCACCTTTAAGCAGAATTAAAACCACTGCTCCGGTTTTAAAAAAAGTTATTGATACATGTTTCCCAGGGCAGTACCCATACCCCTTTTATGGCCAATTACTTGCATACAAGTCTTCAAAATGGGCACTTTTGATTTTTTCCTGTTCGGCTCCCACAGACTATAATGGGGTTGGCCGTTTGGGTTACAACATTTACTCTGTTTGGGAGCTCTGCTGCAAACTTAACAGGGGTGTGTTCGGCCCATCTCTAGTAGGTGCCTTCCATTGTTGAATTTGCATTTAATTAAAGTAACTGTATTGCACTAAGTGTGCTCTTGATGATTTTATTTGGGTTCACGGTATTAGTGGTTGGTTCCAGGTCAACATGCAGAGCTGCAAGACCCGTGTGATGAACTAATTTATTTAGTGGATTCTTCCCTCTGTTTTTGGACTTATTCCTGCTACCTTGATTATTTGTCTTTTGCATTGGTAGTTCTAGTCTAAATGTGAAGTCACTAAATTAATCTTACCGCAGCACCAAGTTCAAATATTGAAACTGCTACCTAAAAAATGTATATAATAATATGAAGAAGAAAAAGAGGAAGCATTTTCTTAACAAGAACACATGTTTTCAAATTAGACAATCTAATTTGCCTGCATTGTCCAGGCAATAATCCTGCAAATTATACTTGGAGATACCTCTTATATTATGAAAACCATTCATTACACTTTTGAGATACTTACACTATTGGCCATTACCAACACTTTGGCAGGAGAATCAATAGTCTGACCACCCTTTCTATGAGCTGTTGCAGAATTACTGCCTTAGCATGCCAGCCTGCTTCTGTGGGTTCTAGGTGGGATTGTACACCAGGAGCAAGGCTTTTCAGTGTAATCGGTTTGACAACCAGGTCCTGCTCTGTGCACCAGGAGTGCTGACAGTTGCAGCTGTCAATTGACAGTCTAGCCCCACTGGACTCTGGAGACCGCTGGTTTGCTTTTGTGTTGACTGGGCTGTTAAACTGACATCTGAGCCTCACTGACTATACAATGAGACCTCCCTCAAGGAGATCTTCCCAAATAGTTTGTGGGGTTTGGTTATCAGTTTGACAGGCTGGTCATACTTTGTGACTCAGGAGTGCAGCAGGGCTAGGCTGTCAGTATAACAGCCAGGTCACGCTTTGTGTCTTAATTGTACAGACCGTGAAGGTAGGGGGGTTTTCTTCTTCCCATTGATCATCAATGTACGATGACATTTTTCTGTCACTGACTTCTAATGATGAACGACTGCCTTAGTTCAGTTCTAAAAAGTTCACCAAACTTGGTTAAAGTCTGAAGTTAATAAATTGAACTCTATGGGGGTGGGTGGTGAATCTCCTTACTCAGTTTTGAGTTAATAACTAATATATTGTAAAACAAAGGACACTGGGAAGCCTAACACTGCTATGGTGTCATGTACCAATGGCAAAATAAAAATAAACATTACAAAATCATATCTATCACTACAAAGAGAAGCATTGGAGGCGGATTGGGCTATGTGTGACACCACATCCCGATATAAATGCACAAGAAGACCAAAGGAGTAAAGAAATGGGACTTTTGAGGCTGTCACTAAGAATTCCCAAGCAGGATAGCACAACAGTGGATTATATAAAATCAATATTTATTACATTGCTTAGTAAAAAATCCAATACATATGGAGACAACAAAATACGTAGAGAACATAGTGGTCGTTGCGTAGAACAGTGGGCCTGGTCCTCGGTCGTTTTCAAGTAGGCAACCGATGTCAGGGCCCCTTAACCTCCCTGGCGGTGTTCCCGAGTGTATAGAAGATGAATAGGCGCAAAAAACCAGGCTGAGGGTCTGGAGGTATGATGGTACAATAGCACTCCTGCGAATCGGCAGCTCTTCTAAGGGATAGCCATATCCAAATCACTAGAGCAGAAGAAGAAACAGAAGGCGCCTCTAAATGCAGCAGTTTAAAAATGTATTTAGTTAAAAGGGTATATACAACTCACATGGATCAAACAATTTGGCGCATATCCGCACACATGTCTGCGGAGAGACAGATAAAAGGAGCAGCAGTGTTCGTGGTGATCGTGGTGATCCTTGCCGCTGGATCCTCGGAGCTTTCCGGTGGAGCTGGATGTCGGCCGGCAGAGAAGAAAAAACGTCCGCTCGTTGTTAGGGAAACATCTGGAGCATCAGGGAAACAGCATGTAGGCGTCCCACGTCACAAATGCGAAGCGTTTCTGAGTCTTTCAGCCTGTGACATAATCACCAGGCGCACTCTTTCATCAGGCATGTTGTGGTATGGATAGGGTGCCGCTATATACTGAGGGGAAACGGGTGACATCTAGCGGTGGAGAATGGGTATTGCTCCTATGGTCTTATGATAGAATAAATGAGTAACAGACATATTGGGGATATATTTAGATACAAAATGTACATGTGCATGTTAAGTATACATATATATTGATACTATATAGAGTATATATACATTCAGAAATAATATTATGTTAAATTATTATCCAATTACATTTGGCATAATAACCACTTCTCTGGCCATGTCGTCTTTTATGGTCGGTATATAGACGACATTATCATCATCTGGGATGGTTCCCAGGAACACATTGAGCTATTTGTGGAACACTGTAATAATAATCCTTATGGACTCACCTTCTCCTCAGTATCGGATCCACATCATCTTGCTTTTCTTTTATGCGCCAAATTGTTTGATCCATGTGAGTTGTATATACCCTTTTAACTAAATACATTTTTAAACTGCTGCATTTAGAGGCGCCTTCTGTTTCTTCTTCTGCTCTAGTGTTCCCGAGTGTGGCTCAGGGTGGAATTTCAGTACCAAGAACGGTAACCCCGAGCCACACTCGGGATTGCATTGCTGGATCCAGGCAGCGCTACTCACCTTGTCCCCTGGATCCAGTGATGTCCTCCGCCGTGTCTGCGAGCTGTGTCCTCCACCAGATGACTCCTGTGTGCCGGGCTTCGTTCCCTGCGAGCGTCGCGTCGCACGGGGACGGAGACCGGCGGGAAATTCAAAAAGTGAAACACACACAACACATACAGTACACTGTAATCTTATAGAATACATTACTGTATGAAATCATTTCACATCCCCTTTGTCCCTAGTGGTTTGCCCAGTGCCCTGCATGCACTTTTATATAATAAATGTCATTCTTTCTGCCTGGAAACATGAGAATGTCCATGGCAACCAAAAAGTGTCCCTTTACATCAAAAGTGGTTTTTGATCAGCTATAAAAAAGCGATAGTAAATAAGAATCACTTGCAGAATTGAGTGATACTGATTTTTGGGGAAATTTATCATCAGAAACTGAAAGTGACGACAGCGACAATTCTGCAAATGAGCAAATTTCAGTGTTTTTGGTTTGATTACATTATTGAATACATTTTATTACTATTACGTTATTACAAAAAGTGAATTTCACTAAGAAATTCAATATGTAAGGGAAGGAGCAGATAGATTGAGACAGAGTAAGGCAGAAACTCAAATATATGCATAAGTATAGCATCCCAGTATGGTGGAGGTGCACTGTAGTATGTAAAACTATATATGTTTTGAGAAGAGAAAAATTCTATCTCAGTACTCAGTATCTCAGTACTAAAGTGAGACCCAATGACAAATTGGAATGAATTACCCCCGCATGGGAGAGGCACAAGAATCCTGCCTTAAAATTTTGTGTATCAATGTTATTTTGTATGCTCAAGTATGGGCCATACGTAATAGAATAAATGGTCAAAACCTGTTTACAAGGTAGGCAGGAGGTGTACAGGACAGGCATAGGGGATAGAAAAATAAGGAGGAAAGGATATAATATTGTGTAGGCGCTTAAAGCAGCCAACATACCATTCTTATAATACAGATGCAAGTTGCGAGGGGGAACTGGATAAGGTAACCCCCGAAATGTCGCCCTGTATATCCTGCACCGGGTCCCTGGGGGGGGGGGGCGCTGTAGGGCAGACGTGGTCCCAGTGTTTCCGGGGGGCCCCCCAAGTGGATAATATACCGCCACTGTGCACCAAAAAGGGGGAAGGCATATAATCAGGATACACAATTGTGCCTGCATACAATATGAATACTATAAAAGTTGAACGTGTATATGAGGGCCCACCTGGTGTATTTGTCTATATTGCCGTGTCTAAGGCTGGTCCCTGTCTCCGTGCGCTTCCAGGGCATTTAGTCGTGACACTCCTAGACGCTAAAAGGCTCCCTTAAGTAGAGGAGGCGGTTTCCCATCAAAAGTCACATTTCTTTACTTCTTTGGTCTTCTTGTGCATCTATCACTACAAAGAATTATCAGCTATGGGCATTATGGGGTTGATTTACTAAAGCTGAAAAGTGCAAAATATGGTGCAGCTCTGTAAAAAAACAGTCAGCTTGCAGGATTTGTTGTCAAAGCTTGATTGAACAAGCTGAAGTTAGAAGCTGATTGGCTACCATGTGCAGCTGCACCAGATTTTACATTCCCCAGTGTTAGCAAATCAACCCCTATGAGTCCTATAAGCCCACCCTTTTATGTAAAGGGGGATGGGTTATCCATTCCTTCACATTACAATACTGACCATTTAAAGGACTATGCACTACATTATAGACTGTGAAGTATTCCTGGCAGTGAACCTGCAAACTTTTCAGCCAAAGTTCACAATTTTCTAATTTCACAATTTTTGGATATTCTCTGTGAACCAATGCTTGCAGCAAACCCAAAGCTCATCTCTAGTGCTGACCTCAGCTTTTAATTTTTGATCTCTGTGCCAAAACATTGTGCTCCTCAGTTGTATGAATCTTATATTTTATTCTGTTTGAATTTTGAGCATTCCATGCTCACAATTAGGGGCTTTGGTAAAGATTAAGGCCCTTAAAATCTGTGCCATAAGAGTAAATCCCAGGGGAACAAATTGGCAGGTTTTTGACAGGTACCCTGTCCCCACTTTGGTTGGACCTCACCGCAGTGAGGTACACCACAAGTTCGACCCCCTCCTCCTCCCTCATCCTTCCCCTGCTGCCTGCCAGTGAGAGAGTGCAGCGCTCTTGAGCAGTAGGGGCCTGGCTGTGAAGCCACAAGTCATCACTGCTAGGTTCCCTTACCGGCAATGGTGGTGGCAGCACCCGACAGTCGATGTAAACATCGGCTGGGGTGCCTACATTTCTGGACTCCAGGACAGGTTTGTGTCCTAATATGTGTAGCTGCTGACTTTTAATTAATTGAAAGGGGTGGGACGAACAACTGCTTTAAACAAATCTCCTTTCATGTTGTGAGTGCTGCCTGTCTGCTGGCCATCACTTTCCACAACTTCTTGCATGCTTTGCAGCTTCTCCTCTGCAGTTTACCTTCCATTTCCGATGACTACATATCCCATGGTAGCTTGCTGCCTGCAAGCAGTGATTCCTGTACTGACTCCCCCTCCTGAAACTCCTCCTCTCAGCACCTCTGTAGTTCAGAAGGCAGGCTCTGTGAACTGTGTGACACAGCAGTGCCTACCCACAGGGCATAGTGAATATGTGTCACAGGATTCAAGTAAGTATATGTATGGGGATCTTCACAAAGTAAGTTTACAAACTTCAAACTCATTCAGAAATAATGCTGGAAATAATTAAAACCACAATGTGGGAAATAAAATATGGGTTTATTTTTTAACCATAGATACATTTTAAAGTGGAACTAAACGTTATTATCCTTTACACCTAAGGAATCTGCCATATTAACCTCCATCTGATCTAAAGTTGCCATGGTGCCGCACATGTGATCAGTTATGACACCAGCCATTTAGTGGCCTTACAATTCAGTTGAGAGCACAAGCAACTGTGGCAGTTATCATTCATAACATGCCTTGAATGTAACTGTTTTGAGAAACTGTTAAATCAATAAGTTTAGTTCTGCTGTAACTTTAAACAAATAATCCATGACAAATCCACTCTAAGGAGAAAGAAAAGATATGAAGTACATGGTTGTTGTTTTATCTTCAAGAGTTTTGTTTTATCTGTTTTTTTTTTTTTTTGGCTCTTATCAGAGGAATGTTTCTCCAAGCAATTCAATTAATAACTGTCAGTTAGTGATGATTTATCGTTAGCAAGACAGTAGTTTTTGCTGGGTAGATACATTAAGGATTAATCAATCAAACTTGAGAGAGCTTTTTTTCCCTCAGACATTCAGTTATTCGCTCTTCCTTTATTTCAAAGACTTTAATCTTATCTGACACACTCGTCTGGAGAGTTTCAGCTGTGTCAAGATGATCCATAAAAAAATAAACTTTAGAACAATACATCATTTGCTGTGAACAATTGTTAAAATAAGGAAAAGAGATAAAAAGTTGCACTGGCCTCTAAAAAATGAATGTTGACAGCAGTGACATACCAGCAGGGAGGTCACCTTGTTTTTACAGTGGTGCCAGAAAGGCAAAAAGGGAAAGTTAAAGCATTACTAAAGCTAAGAAAAATGTTCTCTTCTGTAATGGACAAAAAAACAGACATGTTTTAAATACAGCCAGAGTGGCAACCATGGCTCCCTCCATACATACAGTGGGCAGGTGAACATAGCCACCCAGGGACAGAAAGGGGCTAATTCACTATATCGCGAATATGCGATGCCTAAAAATAATGCCCATCTAAGTCAATTAGCATATCAACTGGGCGATCATGCGAACGCGAAATCGCGATATTGCCGCGAATATGCCTTCTTAATTGGCAAATGTGGGAATAGCTGATGTCAATTGGGCTTGAACCTGCAGAATCCATCGAAGGTTTGTATGAACATGATTTGCTTGAAAAAGTGTATGGGAACTACCGCAGCAAAATGGAAAACATAATGCTGAGTACAATGCAAGTTGTGGTGATGACAATGGTAGTATCGGAACCTGTAGCTGTAACCTTTGAAGGTAACAGAAGTGACCACTACACTATAGAGTTGACCACAACCAGCCATAGAAAATATAAATTTACTAATCTTGTATTCTATTGACTCTCTACAAACGAACTGCTGGCACGTTAACTAGTGTGTGATTATTCCAATTCCACACCATAATATTATTGAATATGTACACACCATTGCATGCATTGAAAGAATTCATGGTAAGGTAACAAATTGATAAGTTTTGGCTAATTGGCAAATATTCCTTCACATATTTTCAGAATATAATGCTGAGTACAATGCAAGGTGTGGTGATGACATCGGTAGGATCCGAACCTGTAGCTGTAACCTTTGAAGGTATCAGAAGAAACCACTACTCTATAGAGTTGACCACAACCAGCCATAGAAAATACATTTGCTAATCTTGTATTCTGTTAACTCTCTACAAACTAACTGCAGGCACGTTAACTAGTGTGTGATTATTCCAATTCCACACCATAATATTATTGAATATGTACATACCATTGCAGCATTTAAAAAATTCATAGTATGGAAGCAATCAAATTGATGTGCATTGGCTAATTGGCGAATATGCGTTCGCATTTTTTCTGTGTATAATGCTGAGTACAATGCAAGATTTCAGAAGGTGATACCATCCATACCATTGAATTACTTCTCTGGGGTAGATAGCCTTGTTTAAATGTACCATGTAGGCTTGCTGATACCATACAAATCATTGTACCAGCCAAACTTTGAACAGTCAGTATTGTTTGACATTTATGTCAGCTGGGATTTCTACTGATCTGGGATTAGCTGAAGCTATTCACAAGGTACAGGTTGAGATAAGCCCAAGTACCATGTGATAGCTGGGGCCCAATCCCAGCTCACCAATATAGGTAACCAAGCTGATATTAAAGTGGTGCCTCAGCCCCCCACCACAGAAAATGTACAAGTCAGCAGCTACACATCCTGCAACTGCTGACTTTAATTATTAGGACACTGTCCTGGAACCTAGCGATGTTGGCACCCCGGCCCATGTTTCCTTTGACTCTCAGGTGCTGTCACCACCTACTGCGCATGCACAAAGGGCACTGTGCTTTCTGAATGGCCTGGCAACAGGGAAGGAGGAGGGGTGACAAATTTCTGCCATACCTCACTGCAGTGAGGTCTGTCGGAAGTGGGGACAGGTATATGTCCCAAACAGGTACTCACTCCCCCTGAAAAGGTGCCAAACGTGGCATCAGAAGGGGGAGGAGAGAGATAAGCAGAGCTTTCACTTTTGGGTGGATATCTAAGGCCCCTTTAACACCTGTGCAACTTGATCTGCGACTTGGGACTGCAAAGTCTACACTGAACTTCGTTACGGACACATTAGAACTCCAGATCCCTGGAGTTCAGTATAGTATGAGTCTGTGTTCCATCAAGTCCCTGATCAAACTTCAACTACGGTGAACTTAAGTCTGTCGATACTTACGATGAGTAACCTTTAACGCCCCAGGTTGAACTGTCCACTGAAACGTCAGGGTTCAGCGTCTAGTTCAACGTGTCCACAATTTCCCCGGAATCTATAGGTGGGTTTTCACTTTCGAGACGAATAGAGAGAGGAGGGGGAAGACTACGG
>BLSH010321010.1:140582-152115 GCA_018402905.1 Glandirana rugosa | reverse complement strand
ACGATTGCAAGATGACCTGTATACGTGTTTGCAATTACTGCAAAGATGACCTGTAAGTGTGGTTGCAAGATGACCTGTATGCGTGTTTGCAAGGATTGCAAGATGACCTGTAAGCGTGTTTGTAACTATTGCAAAGATGACCTGTAAGCGTGTTTGTAACTATTGCAAGGATGACCTGTAAGCGTGTTTGCACCAATTGCAAGATGACCTGTATGCGTGTTTGCAACTATTGCAAGGATGACCTGTAAGCGTGATTGCAAGATGACCTGTATGCGTGTTTTCAACGATTGCAATATGACCTGTATGCGCGTTTGCAACGATTGCAAAGATGACCTGTAAGCGTGATTGCAAGATGACCTGTATGCGTGTTTGCAACTATTGCAAGGATGACCTGTAAGCGTGATTGCAAGATGACCTGTATGCGTGTTTGCAACGATTGCAAGATGACCTGTATGCGCGTTTGCAACGATTGCAAAGATGACCTGTAAGCGTGTTTGTAACGATTGCAAGATGACCTGTATACGTGTTTGCAATTACTGCAAAGATGACCTGTAAGTGTGGTTGCAAGATGACCTGTATGCGTGTTTGCAACGATTGCAAGATGACCTGTAAGCGTGTTTGAGACTATTGCAAAGATGACCTGTAAGCGTATTTGCAACTATTGCAAAGATGACCTATATGCATGTTTGCAAGGATTGCAAGATGACCTGTATGCGTGTTTGCAAGGATTGCAAGATGACCTGTAAGCGTGTTTGCAACTATTGCAAAGATGACGTGTGAGCGTGTTTGCAGCGATTGCAAAGATGACCTGTAAGCGTATTTGCAACGATTGCAAGATGACCTGTAACCGTGTTTGCAACTATTGCAAAGATGACCTGTAAGCGTATTTGCAACGATTGCAAGATGACCTGTATGCGTGTTTGCAACTATTGCAAGGATGACATGTAAGCGTGATTGCAAGATGACCTGTATGCGTGTTTGCAACGATTGCAAGATGACCTGTATGCGCGTTTGCAACGATTGCAAAGATGACCTGTAAGCGTATTTGTAACGGTTGCAAAGATGACCTGTAAGTGTGGTTGCAAGATGACCTGTATGCGTGTTTGCAACGATTGCAAGATGACCTGTATGCGTGATTGCAAGATGACCTGTATGCGTGATTGCAAGATGACCTGTATGCGTGTTTGCAACGATTGCAAGATGACCTGTAAGCGTGTTTGAGACTATTGCAAAGATGACCTGTACGCGTGTTTGCAACTATTGCAAGATGACCGGTATGCGTGTTTGCAACTATTGCAAAGATGACCTGTAAGCGTGATTGCAAGATGACCTGTATGCGTGTTTGCAACGATTGCAAAGATGACCTACAGGCGTGTTTGCAACGATTCCAAGATGACCTGTAAGTGTATTTGCAACTATTGCAAAGATGACCTGTATGCGTGTTTGCAAGGATTGCAAGATGACCTGTCTGCATGTTTGCAAGGATTGCAAGATGACCTGTAAGCGTGTTTGCAACTATTGCAAAGATGACCTGTATGCATGTTTGCAATGATTGCAAGATGACCTATATGCGTGTTTGCCACTATTGCAAAGATGACCTGTAATCGTGTTTGCAACGTTTGCAAGATGACTTGTAAGCGTGTTTGCAACTATTGCAAAGATGAGCTGTAAGCGTGATTGCAAGATGACCTGTATGCGTGTTTGCAACGATTGCAAGATGACCTGTAAGCTTGTTTGCAACAATTGCAAGATGACCTGTAAGTGTGTTTGCAACTACTGAACAGATGACCTGTATGCGTGTTTTTGCAACGATTGCAAAGGTGACCTGTATGCGTGTTTGCAACGATTGCAAAGATGACCTGTATGCGTGTTTTTGCAACGATTGCAAAGGTGACCTGTATGCGTGTTTGCAACGATTGCAAAGAAGACCTGTGTACGTGTTTGCAACGATTGCAAAGATGACCTGTATGCGTGTTTGCAACGATTGCAAAGATGACCTGTGTACGTGTTTGCAACGATTGCAAAGATGACCTGTATGCGTGTTTGCAACGATTGCAAGATGAACCTGTGAGCGTGTTTGTAAGGGCTGCAGTATAACCTGCATGTATGTATGCAATGAAACCAGATGACCTGGCCACTATCACTGTAAATCACCATATTTAACACGAATTAATAACGAATGAAACAATAATCATGAATGTTTGATGATAACCAGAAAAAGCTACCTATAATATTTGTAAGCGAACAATAACGTCCGTGACGTTGCTGGCGAAAGCAACGCTTCCTTTGACACTATGATACATAATCAACATTCCATCACATATTTGAAACAGTATCCCTGATTACCTATGGTTCTTTGAAGCACAGGTGCCCCTGTATCTGACCATCTTGTTCTTCCAATACTCTGCCCTCTAAGTGTCCCTCTGCTTCAGGAGAAAGGGTTGCCGTCTGTGTGGTAATACTCACTGTGCCTGGTCCCGCTCACCGCCTCCTTGCACCAGAGCGACTGCATACCTATGGCTGTCCCATCTGCCACCTCCAACCCCTACCCCTGATACCTCGAGCTGACCGACGTCAGCAGGCTCCTTCCCACATGTCACGTCCACCCTCCGAAATGCAAACTGCCAGCCCGAGGGGATAACCGTTCCCAGTGGCTCCTCACTGCCTCCTAACCGCAGCTGACGAGGAATCGTCCGCAGCTGCCGACTCTCACATGTCTCGTAGAGATGACGTCCCGCTGGCACACAGAAGCCGTCCGCACGAAGCCCAGCGCCGTCCAGAGAGGAGAGAGGGGCTGGCTTATAAGCCTCCCGACTCCTCCTACAAATTCAGGCTGACCTTAAGGTCAGCCTTCTCATCAATCAACTGTGTTTACTATGTTTAAATCATAATGGCAACAGAAACTACCCAAATGACCCTGATCAAAAGCTTACATACCCCAGTTAATACCGTGTATTGCCCCCTTTAACATCAATGACAGCTTTAAGTCTTGTGTGGTATTTGTGGATGAGGCTCTTTATCTTCTCAGATGGTAACGCTGTCCATTCCTCTTGGCAAAAAGCCTCCAGTTCCTGGAAATTCTTGGGCTGTCTTGCATGAACTTGATAAACTGGGGGTGTGTACTGCGCTTATGGATTTTGGTGTTAGACTGCTGCCCTCCAAAAATTCCCTCCCATAGGTGGGATGTGAAATTGATAAAGGTGGTGCTTGGATGTGGCGCTGTCTGAGTAATGGGAGATAGATATGTCCCTGATGTCCTGTGGTCATATGTTCTGGTAGGATAATATCCTTGGCCTCCAGTTAAAGTGCATATGTGCCATTTACTTTAACTATCATACCCCAATAAAGTGCTTGTTTGCAATTGGTTGCTATTTGTTACAATATAAGCGTGTGAGAGCAATCTCAAAAGTGCAAGTGCGTGTAAAAGTGCTGGTTAATATTGTTTAAAATATAGGAGCTCAAAATTATTTAGAGATAGCTTCTTTGTGTGCATATGCTGGTATCAATGTGCTAGTGTTCAGAAAATAAATAAAATACTCAAAATGTGTGACTTCTTTGTGTGCATGTGCTAGTAACAATGTGTTGGTACCAAACAATAAGATATTCAGAGTATATATGAGCATACATCAAAGGTAAACCATAATAATCCTGGAATACAAGATAATGATGGATCTTATAGACCCTGCAGTTCCTTAATTAGTAATAAGTAAACGTTCCGATTACTAGATAGTTGCAATTGGATTAAAGACTACACCAGATACTAAAACAGTCCATATAATAAAATCCGTGATTTCAAGTGCTTATTCAATGTGACTGATTTCTTCCTGTATCATTTGTGACAAGGGGTGTATGTGCACTCGTGCTCCCCCTTTAGGTTCCCTCCTTACCAGAGGGCACTGCCCCTGCAGGGGCCACGTGCCTGTCTTTGTTAATCCTGAAGGTCTGGTCCTGGGTTTGGGGTTCTCCGCCACTGGTCTTTAGGGAATTCACCTCTATAGGACGGGTTCCTCCTCTTACTGTGTTGTTCTCCGCTCCTGTAGATAAGGGGGCGTCCCGGGTGTACTTCTCTTCCTGCTGGGTACTGCACAGATCCTTATGGTCTCCAAATTATAAGAGATCATGAACAGCATGGGATTACAGAGTCTCCTTCCACCTCCTAGGTCCAGCTGCACATCTGCTCTGACAGATGTGCAGCTATCTAATATATATGTTTTTCATTGTTTGTTTTTATTCACCTGTAGTGTTCCATTCCGAGCCGCCATTCCATCATGCGCATGCGTGGTGGCATTGCGGGTGTATGCGTGTGATGACATTGTGCATGTCGTTACATTGGCGTGTGCGTGCGCAAGGTTGCATGCACTGTGGCGTTTGCGCAATGGCGCATTTGTACATGCCGCTGTGTGCCCGACATGATAGGCGTGCATGATTCAGCAGACATTTTAGAAGTTATGGTTGCACATGGTGGCCAGCCCATTCTCCAATGTGCCTCTGAAACAGCAGACCTGTGTTTGGCAAAACCGGTCAGGCATGCACCCACTGAATACCTCCTCACAGTGACCCAATGTTTACCCATCCGGGAATTGGAGGGTCATCTTACTAAGCAACTTGAGATTGGAACCCTTACAAGCATCAGGATCCAATAAGTATCAATGCACATGCATGGGGAACAGACGGCAGTATTCTTAATTTGGTTATGTGAATTATATGGAACTGTTGAAACCCTGCTTATGAGATAAGCTACAAGTCACAAGGGGAATGCATTGTTTTATTTCATTTAACAGACCCACAGACTTGTATTGTGAGAAGGAGTGGTTAAAAACAATTTATAGAACTGCATGGCAAAAAGCAGTCTGCATATGTGAAGAACAATTATGGCGACGTCATTTGTATGTATATACAACATATAAAAATGTATTACAAAATTATACAATAAAAACATTTTTATGAATAGTTATAGTACATCAAGTTGATCTCATGTTTTTCCCTTTATGACCTTCTTAGCCTTTATCATTGCTTAAGTCAGATGTTTTATTACTTATTTTACTATCACTTTGTATTACTTTATAATTCCAAATACATCTGGAAAGGGCTGAATCAATCAGTTTGGAATCTTGTTGTTTGAATATTGAACTACAAAAATAAACTGGCCATTTCATCCAGGCCTATAGATGTAAAATTATATGTAAAAATAAGAATAAAAGAAATAGTAATATTAAATAGGTTATTGGGAGTAATAATACCCACACATTTTACTGGCTTTTTGGAAAAGGCATTGGCCACATCACAAAAGAATGAATTTATTGTGCCTTAAATCTCGTTCTTTTCCTCCTTGCACTGAAAACATTTCAAATCTCAAAAAACAATTTTTCTTGTCCTGTACTTTCTCCTCATCTCTTCTAATCCTCAACATATTACATTTTGCCTTTCAACCAAACAACACAAATCCGCCATTAAACAGCAATAAGTAGTAGAAAATGAATACAAGGCAGGCATGAAGGGCTGAACTTGAACTTCAATTGTTGCCTGCACAGGATGATAGCTGTATTATGCTGAAAATGGAAGAGTATTTACCTGGTTTAGGGAAGGTCACCATAGCAGATCTTTAGCTAGCCACAGGGGAGAGTAAAGGAAAAATCATCTTAACTTCATTTGCATAATTGAATATGTCAAAAGTGTAAAAGATTTATAGTGAAAGTACTTGACAATGTTTAATTACTGTTAATAAATACTAACCCTTACATTAATTTCACTTCATCATCTATAATTCCATTTATCCTAATTTAATTTTACTTCAAGAGCTGTCAAGCCTGACAGACAGTAGACCCTGCAAGACATTTGGATATAATTAATGTACTGTTGGAATTATTTACAAAAATGATGCCACATAATTTATCTTCCGCATATCTGAGGAGCAATAAAGCCTAACTCCAGGCACATAGCTAAATACACCACTAAATGGCATATATAGGAGAATTCTGGGAATCTAGTTTACTCTGTGGGGTTGAATTACTAAAGGCACTATGAAAGGGAAGTGGAATCTTCCCTAGAGTTTAGTGAATGTGTTGCACTTTCACTTTTAAGGTTGAATATGTTTTTACTTAAATGTTCACAAATAAAAAACTTGAACATACATTCTCAGTTATTTTCTTACTTACAGAACAAACAACTCTAGATTTATGAGAATTAACGTACTGACCAACATGAACAATATTTTATATAGAAAGTATAGAAAATAGCTATTCTGCCATGTAAACTCTTGGAGGAGAGATACCTTTGATTCAGTCTGGACGGTAAACATGTATGTATATGGTACCCAATACTGTGCCCAATAAGGCGTCAGAAAGAGGGTCCCCTCCTTTATCTGAAGATGAACGTGGGTGAGATAGGGCACCCTGTGAGGTAGAAAAAGATAATGGAAGAGGAAAGAGAGAAAAGGGATAGAGGGTGGGGGAAAAGTCAAAGAAGAAGTGGGAGTCATCGGGGGAGTGTGGAGATTAGGGGGGAAGGAGGGTGGGGAAGCGTGAGAGGCGGCGAGCCTCCTTGCCTGTAATTGTGGTAAAGAGCTTAGATGAGGGAAGTGTCTATCGACCATTTCCCTCGTTAGCCAATGTGTTGTTTATATGTAGTCTCCTTTTCAATTTATCTGAGGTGGAATAGTATATCCAGATCGTCCACAAGCTTGTGCATTTATCCCATTTGTCCTGTGCCCTGGCTTCCATCTCCTCCATAAGCATAATATCATTGATCTCGTTCACCCACATACTGTAGCAAAGAAGGGAGGAGAAGATTCCTTTCAAAATCTGGAAATCAATTGCCTACCTGCGGTGAGGAAGAATCTCAACAGGCCCGTTTTCTGGGATTTGATAGTGCCTGGAAGTATAGATTGTAGGGCCATGATGGGTGATGGGCTGATTGGATCATCGTATATGTCTACATAGGTTTGAAAGATATGTGACCAGAAAGTTCTGATGAGGTCACACTCCCAAACGTGGAGGTAGGTACCCTTCTCCAAGTGACATCGCCAACATCTGTCCGGGCTTGAGGGAAATATTTGGTTAATGTAGGAGGGCACATAGTACCACCTTGATAACACCTTATAGTTCTTTTCCTGGGCGCAACTTGAGATAATAGACTTGTGAGTGAAAAGAAAGGCCTTATGCCACTCCACCTCTGAAATCTCAGACCCCAGCTCTCTGGGGCAATATGTGGTATACGTGGGAAGAGTTCCATGTGTATGTGTTTGAATGATTTTATATATCTCAGACAGAGTGTGATGAGGAACCTCGGGTAGAGAGCATAAATATTTAAAACCTGTTAATGTCCTAAGTGTTTGGTTTGAGGTGACTTACAATATGTGGAGAGGTGAAAGTTCGTTAACCACGTAAGTTTGGATTGGTCTGCCTATGGGTTCGGAATAAAGGTTCCAGTGGACGGTAGATTGAATTGTTTGGCTGTGGGCCATAATGACCTGTCGTATGTAGCATAAAATAGAGCTCTTAAGCTCTCAGGTAGAGCAGGGTTGTCAAACAATGAGGTCAAGGGACTGTGTTCAGAAGATAGGGCATATTTTTCCCTGTTCCCTGTACCAAATGCATAAGGCAGTGGACGTAAGGGGAGAGAGAGTCTGTAAAGTTTTGTAGTGGAGGTTGTTACCCCAGAAAAGCGCCCAAAGGTCTAGCGGGGATATATCTTGTTCCACTATGGTGGATATTTTGGTCAGGGGGCGAGGGAACCATTCCAGGATATGGGAGAGAACTGTCGAGGTGTGGTATATTTCAAAAACAAGTCCATATAAGAAGGAAGCAACAGTTAATCCATATAGAAAGACGTCCGATCAGGGCGCTGGAAAGATATGTGCAAAATAATGTGGTATAAGGTGCTTAAAGCGGTAGTAAACCCATCCATTTAACAGTTTAAAAACCAGTTACATTTTCGGCACATGCCGGAAATGTAACACTCCCATTGGTTGTGCTCTAAACCAAACTGTCAAACCATCCAATGGCTGGTGTCATAGCTGATCACATGTGCAGCATCATGGCAGTTGTAGATTAAACAGGGCCAGAGGCCAAGATGGCAGCTTCCTTGACTGAAAATGATAGCAGGGTTTACTACCACTTTAAGTGCTCATTTTCCTCCACCTGTAATAATGGCCACTCACCTCCACTCTGGGATCCTCATTATAAGGATCAGAGAAGCCTCTGCCTATATTAAGGAGAAGGCAGGACCCACTCAGGACAGCATACACCTCCAGATAGGACTTTGATAGATTCACTGTATAGGCTCACCTCCGTTCCTTCACACCGTTCAGACAGGTACGGGTCATATAAATATAGATATAGGCAGAATAGTGCTCTCTGTATAAAACCTACTGTTTATTATTAAAAATAATAAGAGTACACTCACAAGTGTAGCACTGCAGCCCAGTGCTTGGCAAACAAGCTCAGTTCACAATCTCAGATAACATACAGATGGGTCCATTCACAGGACTCAAGCAGCACTGGGTGCGGGTGACATCACGCTCCTTCTCACACATCCGTACTGGTTACGTTCCCTACAGGAACTTCCTCAGCAGACAAAGGACAAATTCCTTTGTCTGCTGAGGAAGTTCCTGTAGGGAATGTAACTGTTAAAGTCTGTTAAAGTCTATGGGACCCAAACATGAAAAATCTAAAGTTCTCATTTCAAAGGTTTATATGCAAGTTATTGCCCTAAAAAGTGTATGGAGACCCGGGTCCTACCCTAGAGGACATGTATCAATGCAAAAAAAAAAGTTTTTAACCACTTCTTTACTGGGCACTTAAACCCCCCTCCTGCCCAGACCAATTTTTGGCTTTCAGCGCTATCGGATTTTGAATGACAATTGCGCGATCGTGCGACGTTGTACCCAAATAAAATTTGCGTCCTTTTTTTCCCACAAATATAGCTTTCTTTTGGTGGTATTTGATCACCTCTGTGTCATTTCTGATCGCCGCTATAAACAAAAAATGAGCGACAATTTTGCAAAAAAGAACAATATTTTTTACTTTTTGCTAAAGTACAAATCCATTAAAAAAAAATTATTCATTAGTTTTGGCTGATATATATTCTTCTACATATTTTTGGTAAAAAAAAAATCGCAATCGGCGTATATTGATTGGTTTGCGCAAAAGTTATCGCGTCTACAAACTATGGGAATTGATTTATGGCGTTTTTATTATTTTTTTTTTTTTTACTAGTAATGGCGGTGATCTGTGATTTTTACCGGGACTGCGATATTGCAGCAGAAATGTCGCACATTTTTTACACATTTTTGGGACCAATGACATTTATACAGCGATCAGAAATGTAAATATCCACTGATTACTGTGTAAATGCCATTGACAGTGAAGGGGTTAACCTGCAGGGGGCAGTGAAGGGGTTAACAATGTTCCCTGGGTGTGTTCTAACTGTGGGGGGGTGGGGCTGGCCAGGACATAACAGATCTCACTGATCCCAGTGACAGGGATCAGTAGATCTGTCATGTTCCCTGTTACAGAACGGAGAACCGCCGTGTTTACATCGGCGGTTCCCCGTTCTGCAGCTCTGTCAGGCAATCGTGGGTCTCGAGCGGACATCGAGTCCGCCCGACCCACGGGCATGCTCGCGCCGCCGCTGCCGCCAGGGGGCGCGCCGGGAGTGTGCACAGGGGACGACGTCCATGGATGTCGTCCCGGCATTTGAGATCCGCGCTGGAGCCGTACTTCGGCAATAGCGCGGATCTGTAGGGGTTAAATAGATTGTTTTTCAGGAGCAGTGATTTTAATAATGCTTAAAGTGAAATAATAAAAATTAAATATTCCTTTAAATATCGTGCTTGGGGGTCCCCTTAGTCTGCCTGTAAAAGGGCGCACCTCTGTGATGTTTAGAACATAGCCAGAGCAAAATTACATTTGTGAAGGAAAAATTGTCATTTATTATCGAGGCTCTAATGTATTGCTGGTTCCCGGCAATATACATAAAAATCACAACAAAAAATTTGCATGGGGTCTCCCCCTGTCCAAACCAGGCCCTTCAAGTCTGGTTTGGATTTTAAGGGTAAGCTCTGCTCTGTTGATGGGGACAAGAGCTTCTTCCCCACAACCCTGGGCTGTGGTTGTGGCGGTGTGTGGGCAGGGGGCTTATCGGAATCTGGAAGCCCCCTTTAATAAGGGGGCCCCCAGATCCCGACCCCCCATGTGAATTATTATCGGGCACTTCGTACCCCCACTAATTCACCAAAAGTGTCAAAAACCACAGGAGACAATTAGGGACAAGTCCTTTATTAAAAAATAAAAAATAAAAATAAGTGTCCCCTGTTGTAATGCAAAAAAAACAACAAAAAAAAAACCCAACAGCTCCTCCTCCATGGGAGGGCTCCCACCGACTGAACTCTCTTTGTTTATAGTGAAGGATGGGGCCATCCAGTGAAGTAACTGAGTGACCCGCCCCTCTGATGTCACATGACCTCAGAAGGGTCGGGGTCATCCGCACGTCACCTGGTGGCCCCGCCCTGCACTATAAATAAAACGTCAAAACAAAGCCAGCGCTCCCTTGGAGGAGGAGCTGTGCGTGCGCGCAATGAATTATGGGGTGCTCCACAGCGCTAAAGTTGTTGCGAATGCCCCATAATGTTCTAAATTTGATGAATGGGCAAACACTCGAAGTTTGACTCGAACCATGGGCCCATCCCTAATTTACAAGAACGGACATTTCTGGGCATTCCTGAATTCTGATCATGCGTGCTTTGCACATACAGCTTTGTTGGCCTAACTTCTCTGTACACATGGTACAACAGTTGGACAGCCGCTTGTTGAAGGACCAACGTTTTCTAGTCTGCTAACCCAACATCTGTTGTACGACCGTCACACGCCGGCTGTTCTAATCGCGCGAACTAACGTTCAGATGATCGCACAACAAGCTGTTGTATGACCATTCTTGTACGACCATCGCACCATGTGTACGAGGCTTTAGAGATAAACAGCCATAATACTTGCCTGCCAGCTGCCTATGAATGGCCTGGATCGGCCTGATTACTCTGCTGTTTGCTGCCTGTCTTGAACTCTACTCAGACCTGACTACTCTCCTGTTTGCTGCCTGGCTCAACACTTGCTTGGACCTAGTAATATCTCATCTGCAGCCCTGTGAACAGTCTACACACCATAATCCTCCCCATCCCAGCCACTCTATTGGTGGGGTGACCCTGAGGGCTGTGACCTGGTGTCAGTTTGAAGTCTAAACAGTATGTTAGGAAGAACACAAGTGGGACTTCGACTTATCTAGTCCACGGCTTCCGTGTCGACGTCCTTTTTTCGTCCTGAACAACGACCGAGTTACCGTCGAACTAGAGAACGGAAGACGGAGGTAGGGTCACTCCGTCTCCGAGTGGGTTCCGTATCTTAGATTCACCATAAACCAGAAGTGGTCTCGAGGATTACCACCGCTACCTGGTCCTTGGCATCACCAACGCCGAATGAAACGAAGTTTGACTGTGGTCCAGTGTCGGGAGTCCCAGTGGGGTGGTTATCTCACCGACCCT
>BLSH010321010.1:115450-134980 GCA_018402905.1 Glandirana rugosa | reverse complement strand
ACGATGGTTTACATCTTGTGGTGAAACCTCTGTATTCACTCTGGTGAAGTCTTCTCTTGATTGTTGACTTTAACACCTACCTCCTGGAGAGTGTTCTTGATCTGGCCAACTGTTGTGAAGGGTGTTTTCTTCACCAGGGGAAGAATTCTTCGGTCATCCACCACAGTTGTTTTCCATGGTCTTCCGGGTCTTTTGGTGTTGCTGAGCTCACCGGTGCGTTCTTTCTTTTTAAGGATGTTCCAAACTGTTGATTTGGCCACACCTAATGATGTTTTTGCTATCTCTCTGATGGGTTTGTTTTGTTTTTTCAGCCTAATGATGGCTTGCTTCACTGATAGTGACAGCTCTTTGGATCTCATATTGAGAGTTGACAGCAACAGATTCCAAATGCAAATAGCACACTTGAAATGAACTCTGGACCTTTTATCTGCTCCTTGTAAATGGGATAATGAGGGAATAACACACACCTGGCCATGGAACAGCTGAGCAGCCAATTGTCCCATTACTTTTGGTCCCTTAAAAAGTGTGAGGCACATATACAAACTGTTGTAATTCCTACACCGTTCACTTGACTTGGATGTAAATACCCTCAAATTAAAGCTATTAAATCCATTGTGGTTGTGTATAGAGCCAAAAAGATTAGAATTGTGTTGATGTCCCAATATGTATGGATCTGACTGTAGCTTATACATTGCTAACAGCTGCTGCATGTGTTAGTGAATGAAAAAGTTCATTTGGACCAGTTAGGATTTAAGCTGGAATTCTTTTGCAAAACTTAACAATAATGATTTTACTGCAGGAAGCCTTAAAGCGGTGTTCCACCTGGAAAAATCTCTTCACATCTTTCAAGTCCTCTAATCAATATGACTTTCCTTCAGAGGAAAAAAAAATGTATACTCACCCTAAGTGCCTTGTTGCTAGGTGGTCCCTGTAATCTTCCACTTTATGGTCCTCGCACTCTGCATCACGTCCTGCCTCGCCTTGACTCCTGGGAGATGTGAGTCATCATCTCCCAGAAGTCAGTGGGCTTCCCTGTGTTGTAAAATCCTGTTATTTCAATACAGGAAATTATGCGATTTAAGGGAGACCCAAGCACCATTTTTAAAAAGGGAACAAAGCCCTTTGTTGCCAGAACACTTATTGTGATGGCAACTTGGTAAACAATCGCCGCAACGGCCGCCGCTTCAAACGTATGCTCGAGATCGAGAGGTGCATGCTGGTTACCCACCATGCACCTCTCGATCTCTTATCCAGGAAGAGGTTGCTAGAGGGCTTCAAATTCCCACACTAAGCATGGCAACGGCCAGGAGACGAAAGCATACATAGTAAGTGGAGAAAAGAATATGATTACTATGTTTTATGAAAGATTTATATATATTAGTTAGGTTAAGACTGCAGTCTGAGGGGATGCCCGGTAAAAAAAAAAAAAATTCTGTGGCTGGAACTTCGCTTTAAAGTATAAGTTTCCTTGGCCAAGTAACAATTTTAAAGTTTAATTCTGCTGTGTACACTAGATAGCATGAGTAGCTCATTTAATGCTTTAACTTATTGCTTTAACTCGCTGCTTGTTAAATTAATACCTGACTTATAACTGTTGAAGCTTATTTATTCTGTTAAAGGTTCCAAGCACCCTGGACAATTAAAATAATTGAGCTGGAAAACAAGCATTAATGAGTATTGTTAAGCAAACCCTAACATTCCTATTAACTTTTTAAGGCTATATTGACAAAAATGAAAGCCTTCAGCCTGCAGATGAACACTGGCATTATCTATTAATAGTAAGTTAAAACTGTCAGAATCAATTTCAATATATAAAATAATGCAATAATTTAAAAAATAGAGAAAAGTGATTTGCATTAAAGCATAATAAAACAGTGTGCCTTCTATATTGATCTGTCCTATCACTGGGTGAATATGTTATTACTTCGGATAAGTCCAATGTTTGTAGTGACGTCACTGTAGTGACGTCACCCGCCTGCGCCTGGTTTCCTGCGGCTCAAGCCTCGTTCTGGACACTAGCCAGCTTCACTATCTGTATTCTCCGACGAGCGGACAGTCACCGCAGCCTAGGATGATACAGTACACAGAGCGATTGTGACGCCACCCATGGACTGCACCCTCATGCTGTTACTCATTACAGTCTTGTGAGTGTTTTTAATCCTTTTATGCAATAAATAGTTTTTACATATTACACTTAGAGGCGCCCTCCTTTTTCCTTGTCTTTACAAGTCCAATGTTTGGAATATTGTATTGTATTGCCTGATTTCCTGTCTGTGTATGAAAATAATAAAGAAAAAAGTGTGCAAAATGAAAAAAATATACCATATGCAGGGGCGTATCAAGAAACCAGTGCGCCTGTGTGCAAGATCCAAAGTGGGCCCCCTATGCAGCGTGAAAGGAAAAGCGAAGCGCGCCATGGTAAAAAGGGGGAGTGGTTTAAGTTGTGCTAAATATTGGGTGTGGCTTAAAGGGGTATGGTTAGAGTCTGAGATGACTTACATACTTCAGAATGAGGTAAGGTTAAATAGAGAATACCTAGGTCCTGGCCCTGCTGAGTGGAGTGGCACACATGTTTCTTTGTTAAGAGAGCCCCCCCCCAGGCCAGTGTGTATAGAGTGGCAGTGGGAGTGGGAGTACCTGGGTCCTGGTGTCAGGGCTGGGCTCAGCTCTCCCTTCTCAGAGCAAGCTGCTCAGCTGAGGGTTAATTGCCAGTCTCATCTTCCGCTCTGTCTCACCTGATGACCATATCTTGCCTCGTTAACCACTTAGGGACCGGGCCTATTTTTTACACTTGGTGTTTACAAGTTAAAATTAGTTTTTTCTTGCTATAAAATTACTTAAAACCACCAAACATTATATATTTTTTCTAACACCCTAGAGAATAAAATGGCGGTCGTTGCAATACTTGATGTCACATCTTATTTGCGAAAAAGTGAAAAAAAAATATTTTGAGTTAAAAAATAACACAACGTAAAGTTAGTCCATTTTTTTCCATATTGTGAAAGATAATGTTACGCCAAATAAACTGATACTCAACATGTCCGCTCGTGGAATGGAGACAAACTTTGGCACTTAAAAATCTCCATCGGTGATGTTTAAAAATTCCTACAGGTTACCAGTTTTGAGTTACAGAGGAGGTCTAGTGCTAAAATTATTGCTCTCGCTCTAAAGATCGTGGTGATACCTGACATATTTGGTATGAACACCGTTGTTTTGTTGTCTTGTTTTCCCTCTTCTCAGAGCAAGCTGCTCAGCTGAGGGTTAATTGCCAGTCTCAGCTTCCATTCTGTCTCACTTGATGACCACATCCTGCCTTGTTAAGTCAACTCTGCTGCTATATAAACTGCCTGGATCAGATCTTAGATGCCTTCACCTTGGTCAACATCTCTGGAGAAATCTCTGCTGTGTGTTCTTGTGAAAGACTTTGCCTGTTTGACATTCCCTTCTGGTTCCTGGATTCAAGACCCTGCTCGTCTGACTCGCCTCCTGGCTCTTGACCCTGCATTCCGTTTGTTTGACCTCGCTGATCTCTGGACAACTGTTTCATTGGCTTGATCTGACTATCTGCTCTGGTTACCAAACCCTGGCTATGTTTTGACCATGTTTACTCTGTTTATAACATTCTACCTTTTTATTAAAAAGTGTGATTTTACTGCACTTCTGTCTTTGTCTGATTCATGGTTCCTGACACCTGGCCCTGCTGAGTGACTCCAATCATCAGGACCAGGACCCAGGTGCACCCACTGCTAATCTATACACCTGGCCTGGGGGCTCTCTTACCATAGAAAATATGTGTGTGTGTGTGCCACGAGGTACTCACAAGTCTGCCATTCCTGGCCACCACTGCGTCAGTACAGACTGGAGCAGCTTCCAATCCACTCCTCACGTCAGCACCCAACTCTCTCTCTTCACAGCTTCACCCTTGCAATTTATAGAGTGTGCCAATGCCGGGACAAGGTCATTCAGTGCCCAAGGCAAACTCCTCACCCCATATATCTCCTTCTAGCACAAATCTTCACTCCCCATATCCCCCTTACAACATAAATCCCCCCAAAATCCTACATTCACAAATTCTCTTACCCCAATCCCCCCTCTCAGCAAAGCCCCCCTCATTCCTCCCCTACCAGAAAAAATCCCCCCTTTCAGCACAAATCCCCCTCTCAGAACAAACAATTGCCTCCACCTCCTCTTGCCCAGCACAAATCCCCCTCTTAGCACAGATCCTCCCCATCTCTCCCTCCCAGCATAACCCCCCCAGCACAAATCCCCTCCCATCTCCCCCTCCCAGCATAAATTCCCTCTCTTAGCAAAAATCTTCCATCTCCCTCTCCCAGCATAAATCCCCCCTCTCAGCCACAAATCCTCTCCCATCTCCCCCCTCCCAGCATAAATCCCCCCTTTAAGCACAAATCTTCCTCCATCTCCCCCTCCCAGCATAAATTCCCCCTTTCAGCATAAATAATCCACATCACCACATCCACAAGGCTTTAATATCTATCCCCGGAGGGAAGTTGGGGTTGTGAAAAAAGTGTGCTAAGGGTTTGCTGGGGGACACAAAGGCAATCAAATTGCGTAGTTTGTCCCACAAAGCAAGTGCGTGGGAAAGAGTTGGGGCCATGATCAGGGGTCTGTCCTTGGGGGGGCACCACAGTAGAAAGTCAAACGTGTGATGTGGTGTTGCCTGCCTTTCTATCTGCACCCAGTCTGGTTTTTCGAACCTAGTGTATACTATGGAAAGTTGTGCTAGTCTGGCTGCGAGGTAATATTTATACAGGTGTGGTAAGCCTAGTCCTCCCTTTCGTTGGTGGTGGTAGTGGGTTTGTTGGGGGATTCTATATCACCGTGGCCCCCCAGGAGAATTTGAGGATTTTGCTTTGAAATTAATTAAGGTGATCCCTTTGGGATGGGTAGAGAATGGAAGAGATATAGAAGCCTAGGCAAAAAGGTCATTTTAACCGAGTTGACTCTACCTAGCCAGGATATTTCCTGTCTAGACCACTGTTTAAGGTCTGCTTCCAGTTGGAACATACAGTAGGTGGGTAGTTATTAACATATAGTAATTACATTTTGGCTGTGAGGTTGATGCCCAGGTATCTAATGAATGAATCGCTCCATTCGAATTTAAAGTTATTTTGTAAAGTGAAGAATGTTTCGGGTTGCAGGGATACATTAAGTGCTTGGGATTTAGAGTAATCAACTTGTAAGCCTGAAATTTTGGCGAAGTCATACAATAAGCGGCAAATGTTTGGTAAGGAAGTTATCGGGGGAGGAGGCTATCATCCGCGAAAAGACCACACTTGTGTTCTTGTTGGCCGCATACTACGCCTTTTATATCGGGATTGCGTCTTATAGATGTAGCTAATGTAGCTAATAGCTATCGCAAAAATTCATGGTGAAAGGGGACAGCCCTGTCTGGTGCCTTTCTCAATGGGGAATGGTTTGGAGTAGTAACCTTGTAATTTTATAAGGGCTTGCGGATGGGAATATAAGGCTTGTATAAGGCCCAGTAAGCGCTGTCCAAATCCCCAGCGCTCCAGGAGGGAGAACAAGTAAGGCCATGAGACCGAATTAAATGTTTTCTGGAGATCTAGGGAAAGCAACATTCCTTTTTGTTTGTACGCCGACCCAGTTGGATTGGAGGATAGAAACAATATTAATGGCCCTTCTAATTTGGTCTGGGCCCTCTCTGCGGGGAATGAAACCTACTTGGTCTATGTGAATGTAGGATCCGATAAACCAGGCTAAGGGATTGGCGAGGATTTTAGTTAAAATTTTTAGATTGTTATTTATGAGGGAGATTGGGTGGTAGTTGGCAGCTTGTTCTGGATTTTTCTCTGGCTTCGGAATCACTTTTTAAAATATGCTGTGTTCAAGTGTGCCTCCAAGAGTTCGCCCTTGGTCTTGGCGTTGAAGAATTTCACTAGCTGTGGAGCTAAGGTGTTAGTGGTTGCTTTATAATAGGGAACTGACAGGCTGTCGGGACCTGGGGCTGAGCCTGGCTTGAGACCCCTGATGACCTCCAGGACCTCCTCCTCTGTGAACACTGCATCCATAAATTCCTTATGGGCGGAAGAGAGGGAAGGGACTGGAATGCCGTCAAGAAACCATGAGATGGCCTCCGAGTTCTCCCTGAGGGGTGCACTGTATATTTGGACGATCTTCCCTATTATGAAGGCCTTGTAGGGCCGGTTTACACTTTTATGCAATCTGTCCCACACTCTCAAAGTCTCTATTGTAATTGAGGCTAGATATTTAACTAACCCTCTATGGTGCCTTGGTATCCAGATGCGCTGCCCCAGGGCAGAATTGCTTATACTTTCCTCCAGTTGTACCCATTTTTTCTGAGTGAACCCATGGTTCCAATCGATTATCCTCCTTAGGACTGCTGCCTCATGGCATTTTCTAAAATCAGGGAGAGACACTCCTCCCAACGTTTTTGGTCTCACCAAGGTCTTAGACGCTATGCGGGGTCCTCTATATTTCCAAATAAATTTCTTGATCAGTTGTTTAAAGATCTTAAAGTATGCCTCTGGTATGGGTATCGGAAGGGTCTGAAAAATATAAAGAGCCCTTGGGAGAGTGACCATTTTAATCAGGTTCAAACCAGCATAATCTATCCGCAGGATATCCCTTCAGGCCCTGCTTGGTTCTATTGAGCAGAGATAAGTAGTTATCTTGGTACAGATCTTGATCCGATACCGCCAAATGTATGCCCAGGTATCTCAGACCCTTCTGTCTCCACACAAAGGGGTATAGGGCCCTAAGGTCCCTGCACTCTGTGGCAGAGGTGAAATTGTTCAAGATTTCCATTTTTTCCACGTTTATTTTTAAATTGGAAATCTACCCATACTTCTCCAACTTTGTCAGAATATTTGGAAGTGTCTGTGAGGGTTTGGATACATGAAACAAAATGTCATCTGCGAATGCAGCGACCTTCTGCTCCCTTCCCCCAATCACTAGGCCCTCCATTTCAGATTTTGCTCGTATCATTGCCAGCAACGGTTCCAAAGAGAGCACAAAGAGTAAGGGGGAGAGGGGGCATCCTTAACGTGTTCCATTATTTAGGGCAAAGGGCTCTGATAGAGCCCCATTTACCCGCACTTGAGCTGTTGAGCTGTTGGACGGCAGTAAAGTGCCTTCGTCCATCCCCACATTCGTGGGCCCAATCCAACGTAGCTCAGTGTTGAAAGCATGTACTCCCAGTCCAGCCTATCAAAGGCTTTCTCAGCATCAACTGAGAGGAAGAGGGCTGTTTTTTTTTCCCTTTCTAGCTGCATACATTAAGAGGACCATTCTAATTACGTTATCTCTCACTTCCCTCCCCAATACAAACTCCATCTGGTCATTGTCTATCAAGTGAGGCATAAGTAGTTTTTATCCTTTCGGCCAATATCCTAGCATAGATTTTTATATGTTCATTGATTAAGGAGATTGGTCTATAGCTAGAGCTTGTCGCTGGATCCTTCCCCTCTTTTGCCAGAAGGGTGATGTAAGCCTCTAAAGCCTCTTTACAGAACCCTGAACCCTCCCCTATGGAGTTTATGTATGATTGAAAAAAGGGGATCAAAGTTCCTGCAAATTTCTTAAAATAAAGAGATATAAACCCATCTGGGCCAGGACTCTTGCCTAGCCCACTTCTGTTGATTGCCTGTTGGATTTCCTTGCTAGATATATCCCTGTCCAATTCAATGGCCTCATCATCCAATATCACTGAAAGTTTTGTCTCTTGAAGATATCTTTCTATTTTATTTTGCTTATTCGGAATCCCCTCTGGGTTCTGCATCTTGTTCACATTATATAATATTTGGTAATACTCCTGGAAGATCTTAATAATTTCCCTCGTGGAGTACTTCAAATCTCCCTTTATGTCTTTCAATTTCCCGATGTAATTCAAGTTGAATCCAGGTTCAATGGAGTTTGCCAAGAGCTTTCCAGGTCTATTACCCCCTTTGTAATTTCTTCTAGCCATGGTGTTAAAAGCTCTTTTGGTATCATGGTCCATCAGATCTTTTAACGCTTCTCTTTTTTCTATCAATTTACCCAATACTTTGTCTACCCCATTTCCTTTATGTGTTTGTCCCGAATTTCCGATAATAAAGTATGCTTCTGGGTCTGTCAGATCTTCTTTCTCTTAGCGCCTTCTGCTATTAACCTTCCTCTCATAAATGCTTTGTGGGCTTCCCACAGAACTATTGGAGAAATGTCTTTTATGTTGTTTTCTTCAAAAAACTGTTTCATATCCCTCTCTAAGTCCGTCACTACCCCTGCATTGCATAAAAGGGATTCCTTTAGTTTCCAGGACCTAGGCCCGGTCGGTGTGGCTCCAACATTGAGAGCCACCCTGACCGGGGCATGGTCCGAGAGAGTTATTGATACATAACTGCAAAGTAAGAGATTAATGTAGGGCTTGTAGACACTGACAGGTCTGTAAAAAGTAGATGTAAACCCTTATGTAGGCCAGCCATAGACAGCGCAAACATCTTTTGCATGGCTGCAGGAAAAAAAAATCGATTGATTCCTCCATCAACACAGTTTGTGTTCTTTAGGCATGTGCACTGCGGAAAAGTTTGTTTGTCTTCATTTCATTCATATTTTTTTTTATTGTTTTTCGGGTCATTCATTATGATCGAAATTTATTTCAAATAAATTCGCAACTTCGAAAAAATTCAAATTCATTATGTTCCATTTGTTTAGATGTGGTATTCGTTATTTCGATAATTTGGGAAAATCTGAAATTCGAAAACTTGAAAGAACGAAAATTCGAAATAAGAAATAATAACTATTAAATTATAGGTATTGGAGGACTTCCGGTTCCGGCGCCGCATGGAGTAGCTGTTCTCACAGCTAGCTCCTGCTTAGACCTCCAATCCTGTCTACAAAACCGGCCCAGAAGCCTTTAAACCCCCTCAGCCAGCTCCAGAGACATCCCCCCCCACCTCCTATGGACCAATTCCTGGAGAAATCGGCACCCCGTGTGCACCTGCCGATCCGGCCCGAAATCGAGCCCCCGGCTTCAGCCTACTCACCCGCGGCTCCAGCTGCAAAACAAGCGCGGCCAGTGCATCCT
Source organism: Glandirana rugosa (assembly GCA_018402905.1). Classification (NCBI taxonomy): domain Eukaryota; kingdom Metazoa; phylum Chordata; class Amphibia; order Anura; family Ranidae; genus Glandirana; species Glandirana rugosa. The sequence continues at coordinate 125,913 of BLSH010321010.1, read as the reverse complement.
CCGCATCCACAGCCCAGGGGGGTCCCAGAACAGCGGACATCACCAGCCAGTATGGCCCACATTCACAAAGAACTGAAGGAGCATTCAGGTAGGCTAAATGAGGCCGAACATCGCATATCTAATTTGGAAGATGAACTCTACCAAATGCAAGGGACTGAGCAATCCCAAGAAAAGACCAATCAATTTATAATACAGAAGCTCGAAGATTTGGAAAATAGATTGAGACGGAACAATTTGCACTTCGTGGACATCCACATAAGTCAGATCATGCTGGACTTTTATTCCGCACTATAATCCCCTGACCCCATAAACATGGAAAAAAGCTAACTGCTTCTTAGATCAGGTACAGCTACCTAAAATCTCGCCCTCCCATCTAGCCATGCTCAATTCCCCCATAACAGGACAAGAAATAAGAGAGGTTATTAGACATCTAACCCCCTTCAAACCCCCAGGCCCGGATGGGTTCACCAGGGAATTTTACAAAGTCCTTCAGGATAAAATAATTCCTCCCCTACAAGCCCTCCTCGCACCTATGGGAAGGCGGTCCTTACCCCCCAACCGGGAATCAGGCAACTATCAAGCTACTTGAAAAGAAAGGAAAAGATCCCACCGACCCTGGCTCCTACAGACCCTTATCCCTCCTGAACATTGACGCTAAAATCCTGTCTAAGATACTAAGTACTGGAAAGCGCCAAACTTGACCCTAAAGAAGACCGTGCCATCATCACTCTGGACGCCGAAAAAGCCTTCGATAATGTTAGTTTTGAGTGGCTCCATTTAGTCCTGTCAAGAATGGGCTTTGCGGGCCCCTTCACTCACCTAATAAGATCTATGTATCAGGCTCCGACGGCCAGACTGGTGGTGGCAGGTCTCCTCATCACCGAATTTAGACTTTTCAAGGGAACCGGACAGGGCTGTCCTCTCGCCCCTCTCCTGTTCAACATTGCCCTAGAACCCCTCTCAAGGTTCATCAACTACACTGCCCCCCTGCACGGAATAAAAATTGGGGAAAAAAACGGTCCTACGGTCCTCCCTTTTCACAGACGACGTTCTTATATTCACCTCTAACCCAGTATCCGACCTGGCTACAATTCAAACTATTTTTGATAATTTTAGACTATGCTCCGGTCTTCGAATAAATTATTGAAATAGTGAAATTCTCTTGTTAGGGGCTCCACGTAACCTTGCGTGCCTAACCTCCTCCCCATTCCTAATCGCTCACTCACATATTACCTACCTGGGTATTAAAATAGGCAAGCTACCATCCTCTCTATACCGTCTCAACTACCCTCCTCTTATCACTAGAATTATTCAGGAATTGGACAACTGGATGGACCTGCCTCTCTTGCTCATGGGGAGATGCCATCTGGTAAAAATGGTCAGCTTCGCCCTTCTATACTCCCTTCAGACTATCCCCCTGCTACTAAAACACAAGGACATACAACTGCTCAGCAAAGCTATATCTGCTTTTATTTGGAGAAAGAAGCGACCACGGATAGCATTATCCAAACTCCATCTCCCCAGGAGCAAGGGGGGCGCTGGCCTTCCTAACATCAGGTTGTATAGGTATTGTAATTTCCTTTCAAATTTTGCTGTAGAATGTAACGTATATGAACTTATCAAAAGTTATGAATGATCCAAAATAATGATTGCCACATCTAAACAAATGGAACTAAACAAATTAATAATAATATGTTATAATTTCGGGTTTTCGAATTTTCGTTCTTATTTTCGGATTATTGTTGTTTGAAATGTTCGTATTTTCATTCTTATTTTCAGATTTTTGAATTCTCAGGTTTTTGAATTTTTGAATTACCGAATTTTTGAATTTTCAGAAAAAATCATTAACCACTTGCTGGCGTATCCATGTGGACGCAGTTTTGGGTGGGCGCATGCCCGCTGCGCGGTCAGTGAGTGGGGCCATGGGTCAGGCAGACTCGGTGTCCGCCAGAGACCCATGATGTACGCCGGCGAACTGCGATCACCTTCTACAGTGGAAGAACGGGGAACTGCCGATGTAAACTTGGCGGTTCCCCGCTCTGAAAGGCGGCATGACAATGATCTACTGATCCCTGTAATCGGGTTAACCCTTTCCCTGCCAATTACATTTATACAGTAACCAGCGGCTTTTTTTTTTAGATCTGATCGCTGTATAAATGTCAATGGTCCCAAAAAAATGTCACAGTACCAATAAAAATCGCACATCGCTGTCATTATTAGTAAAAAAAAAAAACATAGCAAAAACCCCATAAATTAATCCTCATGGTTTGTAAACGCAGCAACGTTTGTGCAAACCAATCAATAAACGCGTATTGCGATTTTTTTTTTTACCAAAAATATGTAGAAGAATACATTTTGGCCTAAACGGATGAATACATTTGTTTTTTTATATATATTTTTTTTGGATATGTATTATAACAAAAAATAAAAAATATAGTTTTTTTTTCCAAAATTGTCGTTCTTTTTTTGCTTATAGTGCAAAAAATAAAAACCGCAGAGATGATAAAATACCACCAAAAGAAAGCTCTATTTATGGGAATAAAAGGACGTCAATTTTGTTTGGTTACAACGTCGCATGACGTCGCAACTGTCAGTTAAAGCGCTGCAGTGCCGAATTGCAAAAAGTGCTCTGGTTAGGAAGGGGGGTACATTTTTTATTTCCTTTGATCACCTCTGCGTCATTTCTGATCGCAGCTATAAACAAAAAAAGAACGACAATTTTGCAAAAAAACTATTTTTCTTACTTTTTGCTAAAATACAAATCCAAAAAAATATAAAAAAACATTTTTTTCATCGGTTTTGGCCGATATTTATATTCTTCCTCATATTTTTTGGTAAAAAAAAAATCGTAATCGGCGCCTATTGATTGGTTTGCGCAAAAGTTGCCACGTTTACAAATGATGAGAATTAATTTCTGGGGTTTTTAATTTTTTTTTTTACTAGTAATGGCGGCGATCTGCGATTTTTAGCGGTGCTGCGATATTGCGGCGGACATGTCGGACCATTTTGACACTTTTTGGGACCATTGGCATTTATACAGCGATCAGTGCTATGAAAATGCACTGACTACTGTGTAAATGCCATTGGCAGTGAATGGGTTAAACTGGAGGGGGCACTCTAAGGGTTAACTGTGCTCCCTCAGTGTGTTCTAAGTGTGGGGGCTGGGCTGGCTGGGGGAGGGGAGTGATCAAGGCTTCCATATAAAGGAAGCCTGTGATCACAGCCCTTCACCCTCTATCAGAACGGAGATCCGTGTTTACATACACGGACCTCCATTCTCTCACTGCGGGGGAGCCAGTGCGGGTAGCCTCTGGTGGCATGCACTCACAATACTAGTAGAGTTGATCGAACCTCTGGAAGTTCAGGTTCAGCAGGTTCGGCCGAACTTCGGGAAAAAGTCCGGGTTCGGGACCGAACTTGACCCGAACTTTATCCCAGACCCCGAATCCCATTGAAATCAATGGGGGCCCAAACTTTTAGGCACAAAAATGGCTGTAACAAAGTCCTGGCAAGTCCTAGAGGTCTGCAAAAGGAAGGACATGGGGGTAAGAGTCGGACAAGTGCCCTACAAAGAAATGAGGATAGGGAAATAACTTACATTTTTAAGCTAAAATCACCTAAAAATAATAAAAAATGGAGGTGGATGTGGAGTTGGAGGTTGAGGAGGCGGTGGAAGTGGTGGTGGAGGAGGAGGAGGTAGCCAACACTGTTTTTTTTATTTTTGTGCAAGAAATGCACCGCTGGCCGCAAATGTCGTTTTTGGAATTTTTTTTTTTTAAACCAGCAATATAAACTTTTTTTTATTTTTGTGCAAGAAATGCACCGCTGGTCGCAAATGTAGTTTTTAGAATTTTTTTTTTTTTTTAAACCAGCAATGTGGATGCACTTTTTAATTTTGTGCAAGAAACAATAATCTGTCCCTTTAAGCAACAGCAGGACCCTCTCCCTATAGAACTAGGAGATGATTTTAGAACAATAATCTGTCCCTCTAAGCAACAGCTGGAAGAACCTTTTCCTATAGAACTTGGAGATGATTTTAGAACAATAATCTGTCCCTCTAAGCAACAGCTGGAAGAACCTTTCCCTATAGAACTAGGAGATGATTTTAGAACAATAATCTGTCCCTTAAAGCAACAGCTGGAACCTTTCCCTATAGAACTTGGAGATTATTTTAGAATAATATTCTGTCCCTTAAAGCAACAGCTGGAACCTTTCCCTATAGAACTTGGAAATGATTTTAGAACAATAATCTGTCCCTTAAAGCAACAGCTGGAACCTTTCCCTATAAAACTTGGAGATGATTTTAGAACAATAATCTGTCCCTCTAAGCAGTAGACTCTACCTAGTCCAGTCAGATTGTTCTGTGCAGCAGCATGAGGTCTGCAATCTGTCCCTCAAAGCAGCAGCACTAGTAATCTCTACCTAGTCCACAATCAGATCATTCAGTAATGCAGGATGAGATGTTACATAATATCTGCAATCTGTCCCTCACAGAGCCAGCAGCATCCTCTCCCTAAACTAGCCTGAGAGCATATGACATGCAGCATGGTGACTCCAGCCCCATATAGAGGCTGGGTCACATGATGCACTGGCCAATCACAGACATGCCATTAGTAGGCATGGCTGTGATGACTTGTAAAGGCAAACCAGTGAACCACTTGTTGATTGGCTGCCCTTGGCAGCATTCAACACGTGGAATCAAATACCAGAACCCCGAACTCAAACCCAAACTTTTTTTGAAAAGTCCGGGTTCGGGTCCCGAACACCCCAAAGTTCGGTACGAACCCGAACTTTACAGTTCGGGTTCGCTCAACTCTAAATACTAGTTATCGTGGTTTTGCAATAACGAACCACTTTCCGCCGTCAAGCCACGGCAAGCGGGCGGCAAGTGGTTAAGCAAATCCCAGACAGACTGTCTTTGGGTTGAATTCACATTCAATCTGAAACAAATTTTATTCCTTTTGCACAGAAGGCCCACACATATATGTCTTATTGCATTTTTTTATGGTGAAACCACTATAACATATGATAACTGTGAGTACATAGTAAGGAACTATTCCACAGAAGATCGATTGTTCACTTGTTCAAAGTACAAAATACAAATATTTGAAATTGATATATTAGATATATAAAGTGTTGCGCTATATATTAAACATAAATAAAGTCCACATAAATTCTGATAAATCGTTCAGTGTATCAGAACACCAATTCCACCGTATCAACGTGCATCCACCACCAAAGGAAAGGCTTAAATACTCTTACCAACGGTAAGTAGTTAACCCACATAGGATATTATCCTGGCACTTCTCAATGGGAGAATAGATGATATTGCATCAATTAGGACTTCCAATCCAGGCACATCATAATGGGTGTAGGGGCTCATTTCCACTTCTGTTCCTCTGGGTGTGGGTTCATTACACGATACACCGAGTCACTGGGATTTAAACCTCTCATCCGTATATTAACTCATACGTGCCCATCGGGGATCTATCCAAAAAATATATAAAACCGCACATTTTCATTGCGCTGACCTGTTCTTGGAATTCCATGCAATTTTTTTGGATTTAACATGTGAGTGTATCCAATTTTAAATAAATCTTTGTGTCATTTGATATCACACTATGTGCGGTTTTATATATTTTTTGGATAGATCCCCGATGGGCACGTATGAGTTAATATACGGATGAGAGGTTTAAATCCCAGTGACTCTGTGTATTGTGTAATGAACCCACACCGAGAGGAACAGAAGTGGAAATTAGCCCCTACACCTGTTATGCTGTGCCTGGATTGGAAGTCCTAATTGATGCAATATCATCTATTCTCCCATTGAGAAGTGCCAGGATAATATCCTATGCGGGTTAACTACTTACCGTTGGTAAAGCCTTTCCTTTGGTGGTGGATGCACGTTGATACGGTGGAATTGGTGTTCTGATACACTGAGCGATTTATCAGAATTTATGTGGACTTTATTTATGTTTAATATATAGCGCAACACTTTATATATCTATTTATGTCTGTGCACAAATTATGTTGAAGTTGTGGTAGTTGCTGTTTGCATTTGGATGCACGGTGTGTAATCTCTTTTTTCAAATTGATATATTACCAGATGACATTGAAAAACCACAGAAAAAAACAAAATATATATTGTTTTATTTGACAATTGCCTGGAAATACATGACCATAGTTCCTATAGGTCTTTATGCACATTTTTAAATGGGTTTTGTCTCCATAGCATTCATGGTTGTAAAGAAAACTGGAATTGTATTCTGAAAACATTTGCAACTCAATTCTCAGAAAGGTGAATCAGTAATATATTCTTGTTATATGTATCAAGTAGCAGCTATGTTGTTCAATAATAGTAATGTATCTCTATCATATTTTTTCCCGTTCTACAACCAACATTTCTGTGTTCTGTAACACTCCTGCCATCTTCAGTACTGAATAATAATACATCAAGGCGAGTTTGTGTACGTTTGAATGCTATCCTGAAATCACCGTAATCTATGTGTATTTTACTTCAATATTCAATACTGTGTACATTTTGTTCACTATAATTGTTTAGCAGTTCCAAATAACAATGGTTATCATTGCACACATAATTGTGTAGTGAATAATAGCTATACGTGTATGTAACTTGTCTCCCATTAGAGATTTTCATTTAATTGCCAAGCAGCCTTCATACACCATCTATGAGCAGAGAAAAGATGATGGCTTAATGCAGTGGCGGCCGCTCCATACGGGGTACAGGGGCATTGCCCCCCTAATTCATGTGGTCAGCCCCTAATCTACATGCAGGGTGATGGACGCATGGATTTCAATGGGATTTTTTGATATCAAAAGGTTTTTTACAGTGCCCTGAGCCCATCCAGTTGTGTGACAATTAGAAAATGAATATTCCCTAATGTCTTCCTTCTTCTCCTTCTGGCCAATCAGGAAGGGGTCCTAAGACCCAATTGGCCAGGGAGTCTTAGGACCCACTTTCAGGACAAGTATTGCCCCCCCGTCTCCTTCCTACAGCAAATACCCAAGAACGGAGGGATAAGTAGTGGCAGCAGCAAGCAGCAGAGCCGGGGCTTAATGTAACCGCGGGGACAACCCAGGCATCGCTACACCCATCCATAGATAGGGGGGAAGGGGCTAGATTTGGGGGCCTCTGCCCCCTGACTCTGCTCAGCCATGAATTCAGCCGAGCAGACCGTCACATGGTTCATTACACTCGCAATGCTGCAGTCCTCCAAGAAGACAGTCTCCGAACCTTCAGAGTTTCCTGCAGGCGTCCCTGAGGGACGGAGTGGTGCTGTGCAAGCTGTTGGAGAGGCTTCTGCCAGGCACCATAGACAACCTAAGGGCAATCCACCCTCCTGACATCTACCCGCCTAACCCTGTGACAGCTGGCCTGCTCCACACCAGCACCGCATGGGTTAAGGAGCAGCACTATCGTCCTGCATTCACTGTCGTAAGGGGGTATGAGTGAGGGGGTCAGGTTTGTTTGCCGCCCCCCCTCCCCCCCAAAATATTGAGCACCAACCGCCACTGACTTACTGATTACTCTAATGGGTATACAGCATGGCCATATTCACAAATCAGGCTTAGATGAAGAAACGTGTACACTGTCTCCTCCCTATATTGGGAGCACCTCAAAAAATGTTTTTGGGCGGAGGAGACAGCAGGAAGAACATTAATGGTAAGCCTTTTAATGCAGCTGGTATAGCTGGTTGGGCCAGAATCAAAGAAAGCCTCTAGTTTTTCTTTTCAGAAGCAGCACGTGTACTCTTTGACTGTAATTATTAGGATGCATTTAGCAGAATAACAACCTTCTAATGAAACTACATTGTAGTTGTGGCAGGTGTTTTTGGATCAAGGGCAGGAAATGCATCAATGTTTGCCCCTTAGGATCTGGCAGCAGGTTTTGCTTAACAAACCCTACGATCTAGCCATTACTTTAAATATTACACTTCTTTTTTTGTTACTGGCAGTACAGTTTAGTATGGTCACAGGACCTTATGCTGATATAATTTGCCTATTTTAATGTGTATTTGATATCTATTTATTTATTTTAACAGAACATATCTATATGCATTAGAAGAATTGTTGGACAAACTGACAATGAAAGGAAGGGAACATTATCTTGTGTCCTTTCCCTAAAAAGCTAGACAGAATAAAATGATGGCTAAAACAAAATGGACAGTTTCTTGATAATCTTGACAATATTGCACAAAGAATTCTGGAGTCAAAATCAATAATAGCTACAGAATATGCAGTAAAAACTTCACACCATACAGTTATGACATAAGTGAAAAAAGGCATTCTTTGGAAAAAAAATGCCATTCCTATTGTCTCTTTTGGGTGTACTGGAAAAAAGGTCCCACTCCTCAGCCACCTTGAAAAAGAGAGTTTATAGGATGATCAAACTATGTCATCAAGTGAATTTCAGTTGGAGGGTTCATCTATAATGTATCTTACCTTATCAAAGTACAAGAAAGGATGTCATGCAAACATCTATGCAAGAATTTTACTTTTTTTTCCACTGCACTGGTGTCAAAAACAGCACTTGACATCAGATATCAACATAAAATAGTAGAACAATTGAAAAATCACCAACAACCAGAGCTAAAAAAAGTTGAACCCTTGAAACCCTACATGAGAACCAGGGAAACACAGTGGATAATGGTTGATCCCGTCATGTACAGTATCTCACAAAAGTAAGTGCACCCCTCACATTTTTGTAAATATTTTATTATATCTTTTAATGTGATAACACTGAAGATACTTTGCTACAATGTAAAGTAGTAAGTGGACAGCTTGTATAACAGTGTAAATTTGCTGTCCCCTCAAAATAACTCAACACACAGCCAAAAATGTCTAAACCGCTGGCAACAAAAGTGAGTACACCCCTGAATGAAAATGTACAAATTGGGCCCAAACTGTCAATAATTTCTGTGCTCACCATTATTTTCCAGAAGTGCCTTAACCCTCTTGGGCATGGAGTTCACCAGAGTTTCACAGGTTGCCACTGGAGTCCTCTTTCACTCCTCCATGATGACATCCCGGAGCTGGTCAATGTTAGAGACATTGCGCTCCTCCACCTTCCTTTTGAGAATGCCCCACAGATGCTCAATAGGGTTTAGGTCTGGAGAGCTGCTTGACCAGTCCATCACCTTTACCCTCAGCTACTTTAGCAAAGCAGTGGTCGTCTTGGAGGTGTGTTTGGGGTCGTTATGTTGGAATACTGCCCTGCGGCCCAGTCTCCGAAGGGAGGGGATCATGCTCTGCTTCAGTATGTCACAGTACATGTTGGAATTCATGGTTGCCTCAATGAACTGTAGCTCCCCAGTGCCGGCAGCACTCATGCAGCCCCAGACCATGACACTCCCACCATCATGCTTGACTGTAGGCAAGACACACTTGTCTTTGTTCTTCTCATCTGTTTGCCACAACACATGCTTGACACCATCTCAACCAAATAAGTTTATCTTGGTCTCATCATACCACAGGACATGGTTCCAGTAATCCATGTCCTTAGTCTGCTTGTCTTCAGCAAACTGTTTGTGGGCTTTCTTGTGCATCAACTTTAAAAGAGGTTTCCTTCTGGGATGACAGCCATGCAGACCAATTTGATGCAGTGTGTGGCATATGGTATGAGCACTGACAGGCTGACCCCCCGCCCCTTCAACCTCTGCAGCAATGCTGGCAGCACTCATACATCTATTTCCCAAAGATAACATCTGGATATGATGCTGAGCACGTACACTCAACTTCTTTGGTCGACCATGGCAAGGCCTGTTCTGAGTGGAACCTGTCCTGTCAAACTGCTGTATGGTCTTGGCCACCATTCTGCAGCCCAGTTTCAGGGTATTGGCAATCTTCTTATAGCCTAGGCCATCTTTAGGTAGAGCAACAATTCTTTTTCTTAGATCTTCAGAGAGTTCTTTGCCATGAAGTGCCATGTTGAACTTCCAGTGACCAGTATAAGGGAGTGAGAGCAATAACACCAAATTTAACATACCTGCTCCCCATTCACACCTTAGACCTTGTAACACTAATGAGTCACATGACACCGAGGAGGGAAAATGGCTAATTGGGCCCAATTTGGACATTTTCTCTTAGGGGTGTACTCACTTTTGTTGCTAGCAGTTTAGACATGAATGGCTGTGTGTTGAGTTATTTTGAGGAGAAGACCCACGGATGAAAAAATAAACTGTAGATGTCATAGAGTGTTTTCACTCATGTGGGGAGTGTAAAAACATTTATAAAATAATATAGAAAAGTACGTTGTTGTGACTTGTTTACTGTGAAACGATGTTACATTTCATCACACACATGTCGAACTTATTGTCACATTTAAACGATAGGGGAGTTTTATTGAGTTGTGTGTCGGTAAGTACAGATTTGACGATCGTTGTTTTCACTCATGTGGGGATTCTCTTTTACAGGTTTAACCCGGGTTAATCGGTAAAAGGGAG
>BLSH010321010.1:101805-115440 GCA_018402905.1 Glandirana rugosa | reverse complement strand
CATCATACCACAGGACATGGTTCCAGTAATCCATGTCCTTAGTCTGCTTGTCTTCAGCAAACTGTTTGTGGGCTTTCTTGTGCATCAACTTTAAAAGAGGTTTCCTTCTGGGATGACAGCCATGCAGACCAATTTGATGCAGTGTGTGGCATATGGTATGAGCACTGACAGGCTGACCCCCCGCCCCTTCAACCTCTGCAGCAATGCTGGCAGCACTCATACATCTATTTCCCAAAGATAACATCTGGATATGATGCTGAGCACGTACACTCAACTTCTTTGGTCGACCATGGCAAGGCCTGTTCTGAGTGGAACCTGTCCTGTCAAACTGCTGTATGGTCTTGGCCACCATTCTGCAGCCCAGTTTCAGGGTATTGGCAATCTTCTTATAGCCTAGGCCATCTTTATGTAGAGCAACAATTCTTTTTCTTAGATCTTCAGAGAGTTCTTTGCCATGAAGTGCCGTGTTGAACTTCCAGTGACCAGTATAAGAGAGTGAGAGAAATAACACCAAATTTAACATACCTGCTCCCCATTCACACCTTAGACCTTGTAACACTAATGAGTCACATGACACCGGGGAGGGAAAATGGCTAATTGGGCCCAATTTGGACATTTTCTCTTAGGGGTGTACTCACTTTTGTTGCTAGCAGTTTAGACATGAATGGCTGTGTGTTGAGTTATTTTGAGGGGATAGCAAATTTACACTGTTATTCAAGCTGTACACACACTACTTTACATTGTAGCAAAGTGTCATTTGTTCAGTGTTGTTGCATGAAAAGATATAATAAAATATTTACAAAAATGTGAGGGGTGTACTCACTTTTGTGAGATACTGTAGATGTCAAATAAAAAAGTAGGCACCCAGAAGATAAAGTGAAAGCAACTCAAGTGGGCATGTCCACCTGTAAAGAAGGAGTACAATGGTCTTCAATTACCTTGTCAACATCCTTATGAAAAAATTGTATTGTAGCACATTGCTACCGTACTCCCACTCTAGAGTGTAAATGTGGACACCCATCAAAATACACTTTCTATTATAACAGGGAATTCAACAGTGCAAGCCCCTTTTTTTCTGAAAATTGGTTTAATAGAGAAAATGGAAAATTGTTTTTAGATACTTACCATCATTTTCCTTTCCTGGCCTATCCTCATGTCTCCAGATGAAGTCCCCTTGGACAAAACATGCCAGTTTGTACTTAGCTTGCCCTCTGATATTGTGCTGTTGGATTCCTGGATTTTACATGTGATCACAAACTTTGATGTGTCTGCTTTTATCATTTCTAATGTACTGTATGTGTTCTACCTTTCGTTAATTATTGGTGTTTACGATTTTACACTATGTGGAGTATTTCTTTTTTCTATGAATGGTGGAGCTCATGTTGACAATCTGGTGTGATGTTGGGATCTATTATTTTGGATTTTCAGTGGCCATTCCTTTTGAACATCAACATATGGTGATAAGATTACTGCCGTAATGGATTTTCAATGACCGTTTTCACGAATATCTACATATGGTTCCAACCATAAGGCCGATTGACTCTTTACTGCTGGTAATAGAGTCTACATTTTCTGGTAAGTGTATTTACTCACCCCTCCGAGTGGCAGATATACATCCCCTGGTGACTCCTTAAGTGGATAGTAGCTCAATCCTATCTGCACTAAGTGGATTTTTCTTTTCTTCTTCAGGCAGCAATGCCCATTGCCTTGCTAATTTTAAACCTTGTTCTAAGGTTGAAATGGTGTATGTGCGATTTTCTTTTGTGATAAGGATTTTTGTGGGAAACCCCCACAAGTAGGATAAATTATGGCATTGGAACAATTTTGTTAGAGTTGCCAGATTTCTACGTGCCTGCATGGTATGTTGTGAAAAATCCGAGTATAGAGTGATATCTGAGTAAGGTTCAGGTAGGTTCTTATTTTTCCTGGAGAATCGCATCAACTCATCCTTAATATGGAAAAAGTTAATGCGTGCGATAACATCTCTCACAGTATTCTTAGGCAGATGTTTAAACTTAGGTAGTCGGTGAGCACTGTCTACAACTACCTCTCTTCCCGGAGTATCCGGCAATATGGTCGCAATAAAATCCTGAACATATTTTCGTAGGTCTGCTGGGGGGACTGACTCTGGCAACCCCCTCAATTTCACGTTGTTCCTTCTTTTCCTATCTTCGATTTCTGCCATTTTATTTTTCATAGCTTGCACTTCTTCCTCTATTTCATTGTGAGCGTCTACAAGCTCATTGTGGGCCGTGGCGAATTCCCCCATCTTATCCTCTGTGTGACTCACTCTATCTCCTAATGCTGATACCTCCGCTTTTAACTGAGTGACACATTCCATCATGTCCCTGTGCAGGGATCCTCTTAGCGTTATGAGCATGTCCCTCATTGTGGTGTCAGTTAGGGGTTGCCCAGATGTGGGGAATTCTTGGATTTGCTCAATAAATTCCCTGGTATTATCGTGTGACCCCTCCTGCTCCCCCAGCTCACCTGGATATTTGTGTCCCATGGAGCGCTTCTGTGACACCTTCTGAGGGCTTTGTGTCGGAGAGGAGCCCGGAGAGGAGCTGGTGCTGTGCCCTGCTGATGATGTGCGGTGCCGCTGTCCCTCGCTTGTAGCGCCGCCGCCTCCTCTATCGCGCCGGGAGTCATGCGGTCCGTTGCCATCTTTGGGCCCTGTCCTGCCCGCTTCTCCGAAGAAATCTGTGAGTTTCCTCAGGCCGTAGGGACTTTTCCTTTTGCCCATTTTGCTTTGGCTTGGTGGATGGTTGTCTGGTCGTGAATTCCACTGTGTTCGGCTGCTGTAGGTCGCCTCTAGCCACTGGATGTCCGGGGATTCTGTCGGAGCTCCTTCCTCAAGCAGCCATTCTCCTCAGCCACCGGCCACACCCCGGATTTTTCTTTTCTATTGTTTCTGGACTATATACACAGAGAGAGCACATATTTTTTATTTCTTACATGGATTAGTTTTTGCACTGTTTGCACTTTTTATCAATGCTAATTTTGCACTATATCAGTGATTTATGATATTGATTTATTGCTTATTCCTTTTGCACATTGCACTTTTATACAGTATATGGTTCTGATTTATACTGCTCATAGCACTTTATTTATAGCGCTGCACTGTTTATTGTTGTATTCTCACATCAGCACTGAATGGGTTAACACCTCCCCCAGAACCCTCAGGACCACCTTCCCCTAGCCTAATAAAAAAGAGCCTCTCCCCTTCAGCCCGTGTTCAATGATTTAAACAGCGACAGGCCACTAGGGAGGGAAGAAAATTGTGCTGATGTGAGGATAGGCCAGAAAGGAAATAACAGTAAGTATTTGGAAACAATTTTTCTGGCCCCCCCTCATGTCAGCATTGAATAAACAATTTAAGGTTGCTACTCCTAATTTAGTGAACCACTAAAATATAAATAATTTGTTGAAACCAAGGGTGCTACCATAAACATGAACCAATTAAATATGTGAAACCCTAAGTCTCAGACCCAGTGAATTAGTTATTAATTGTGCATAACATTATACTCCAAAAACTAAAAGACACAAACAAAAAATTCACAAACATATTCAGAAGAAAAGAAAAACTCTCAAAAGGGTATTCAAAGTTCATATATCAAGTTCATGTAAAATAAAATAATAAAAAACTTTTGTTATAAACAATGAATAACACAATCCTTGTATGTGCTCCAACACCAGTGTCAGTATAATTGATGTGCTTCTATATATCCAAAACCGACAAACGTGCTCCACCCAAAAAGTGAATATGATTGCGCTCACCAGAAGTATTCACCCAAAAATTGGCCAATAGGCTTAAATATAAATGGATAATCGGCTTTCCATTGATCACTGCATCAGGTCCTCTCAATCTCCTATCCCGGTTCTCAATGGCAGGCTCTACAGGAACGGCTTCATCAAATGAGCCACAGACAGGCAAAAAATAGTGTAATACCATTTTTTATTTGTAAACAATTTAAAAACACTCTCATATTGCACTCACATGTAACCAGGTAATCATAAGCGTCAGGTCATATGCAGCTAACAGGACCGTGGGTAGGGATCGACTTTAATGTTGGAAATAGCGTACGTTCCACCAAGCAATACGACTAGGTTCTTGGGTTCCTCAAACATGCGGGTCAAGCCTCTCTCCAATGCATTTCACGCATGTGCGCGTCATCAGGGAGTTCCCCGTGTTTAAAAATCTGTAAACAAAAAATAAACCTGTAACAAAATAGTGATAGCTCATGATAAAATGTTAATATGGGATTGTCCAGGCCATTAGCTAGAGAAGGGGGCTGTTTCCACCAGATGGTTCAAAAGAAATTGAAGTGCCAAATGGGCATACGGGCTCTGGCTGTGTGCAGGAAATTGGGGATTATTATTATACAAGATTTATATAGCGCAAACAGCTTGCGCAGAGTTTTACAACATGAGGGCAGACAGTACAGTTACAATACAATTCAATACAGGAGAAATCAGAGGGCCCTGCTCATTGGAGCTTACAATCTAAAAGGGAGGGTCAAGTGATACAAAAGGTAATAACTGTGGGGGATGAGCTGATGGAGAAAATAAAGTTGATAGGTGGAGGCAGAATCGGCTTCTCTTACAGTTACATAGTTACATAGTTAGTCAGGTTGAAAAAAGTCACAAGTCCATCTAGTTCAACCAAAAAATAAATAAATAAAACAGAAAAATTATATATAACCATACAATCCCTTATACAATCCTTCACCCACAGTTGATCCAGAGGAAGGCAAAAAAAAACCCAGCAAAGCATGATCCAATTTGCTATAGTGGGGGGAAAATTCCTTCCTGATCCCCCGAGAGGCAATCGGATTCACCCTGGATCAACTTAACCTAAAAATGTTAGTACCCAGTTATATTATTTACATTGAGTAAAGAATCCAGGCCTTTTTTTAAAGCAATCTACCGTGCTGGCCAAAACCACCTCTGAAGGGAGTCTATTCCACATTTTCACAGCTCTAACTGTGAAGAAACCGTTCCGTATTTGGAGATTAAATCTTTTTTCCTCTAGATGTAAAGAGTGCCCCTTTGTCCTTTGTGATGACCTTAAAGTAAATAACTCCACACATGTTGATCATATCCCCCCTTAATCTCCTCTTCTTAATAGAGAATAAATTCAGTTAATCTAATCTTTCTTCATAGCTGAGCTCCCCCACACTTCTTATTAGTTTGGTTGCCCTTCTCTGCACTTTCTACAGTTCCCTGATATCCTTTTTGAGAATTGGTGCCCAAAACTGAACTGCATATTCCAGATAAGGTCTTACTAATGATTTGTACAGAAGCAAAATGATGTCTCTATCTCTGGAGTCCATACCTCTCTTAATACAAGAAAGGAGTTTGCTTGCTTTGGAACCCGTAGCTTGGCATTGCATGCCATTATTAAGCTGATGATGTACCAAAACCCCCAGATCCTTCTGCACAATGGATTCCCCCAGTTGTACTCCCCCTACAGGGTGGGCCATTTATATGGATACACCTTAATAAAATGGGAATGGTTGGTGATATTAACTTCCTGTTTGTGGCACATTAGTATATGTGAGGGGGGAAACTTTTCAAGATGGGTGGTGACCATGGCGGCCATTTTGAAGTCGGCCATTTTGAATCCAACTTTTGTTTTTTCAATAGAAAGAGGGTCATGTGACACATCAAACTTATTGGGAATTTCACAAGAAAAACAATGGTGTGCTTGGTTTTAATGTATCTTTATTCTTTCATGAGTTATTTACAAGTTTCTGACCACTTATAAAATGTGTTCAATGTGCTGCCCATTGTGTTGGATTGTCAATGCAACCCTCTTCTCCCACTCTTCACACACTGATAGCAACACCGCAGGAGAAATGCTAGCACAGGCTTCCAGTATTCATAGTTTCAGGTGCTGCACATCTCGTATCTTCACATCTTGACCCTCTTCCTATTGAAAGTATAGTCGCCCAATTAGACAGTGCATTGAGGTCTGCTTGTAAGTTGGAGACATCCTGTAAGGACGTTCTCTGAAGAGAAAAGTATTCATGGATAGCCTATAAGTGGGCAGAGTAGTAGACATTTGGACAGTTTGGG
The DNA here is from genome assembly GCA_018402905.1 of Glandirana rugosa. NCBI lineage: Eukaryota > Metazoa > Chordata > Amphibia > Anura > Ranidae > Glandirana > Glandirana rugosa. The sequence goes on along the minus strand of BLSH010321010.1, from coordinate 109,359 downwards.
GTAGGGAATTCCAGAGGATGGGAGAGGCTCAGGAGAAGTCTTGGAGGTGAGTATATGAGGAGGTGACAAGGGAACTGGAGAGCAGGAGGTCTTGGGAGGAACAAAGAGAACAATTTGGTTGATATTTGGAGACTAGGTTAGTGATGTTGCTGGGGGCCAAGTTGTGGATGGCTTTGTAAGTTATTGTTAGCATTTTAATTTAATTTGTTGGATGAGTTGGGGAAAGTTTTTTTCTTCCCCTCCAGCAAAAAACACGGGAAGGTTGTTACTGGAGACAGAAGGGTGAGTGTATTTGAATGCTGCTTTGTGTTTCAAGGATTTACTCTGAAAAGGTGCACAGCCTATGGCCATAGGTTTGTATGCTTAAAGTTTTTCTGCTGCCTACCCTTCCCCTCTTGAGCCTGGGGAAAGACTCACGTAAAAAGACCAACAAGGACAAAAGGGGATTGAAATAAGTCTCTCACCAAATGTGGCAGCCCCACAAGCTCCCCAAAGGTCACCCTTCTCAACTGCTGTTATTTTTACACCATTTGCAATACTGTGCCTACCCACGTTTGCTTCACCAGGAAAGGGACAGGCTTATGAAGAAAAAAGAAAATAAATCGAAATAGCAAACAAGTAGATCTGTAAGTAATTGTTTAACAAAAAATGGAAATACATTAGAAATGTATAAAGGTGGGTATAAATATGTTAATGTAGGCCTGCCTGGGCCATGAAATAGAGGAAGGGAGTTGTTTTAACCAGTTCTTGACCATGTATTATTCAGTAGGCACTATTTTCATCATATAACATTAGCTTAGTAGTTAGCATATTTACCTTGTTGCACTGGGGTCCTTGGTTCAAATCCTTTCCAGGGCACTATCTGCATGAAGTTTGGATGTGCTCCCCATGCTTGTGTGGGTTTCCTTCCACACTCCAAAGATATGTTGGTAGGGTAATTGGCTTCTCTCCAAAATTGGCCCTAGTGAATGTATGTGTTAATATGAGATAGGATGCTTATATTGTAAGCTGCTTGAGTGCAGGGACTAATGTGAATGAGTAGTATATAAAGCTCTGTGTAAATTGAAAGAGACAGAAACATAGAAACATGGAAGCGTGATGGCAGAGATATATCAATACCTGTAATAAATAAATAAATGTAAACATTTTTTTCTTTCGCTCCATCAGCTTCATCTACACCAGTGGTTCTTAACTCCTAACCTCGGGACCCACTAACAGGCCAGGTTTGCAGGATAACTGAAATACATCACAGGTGATATCATTTGCTGCTCAGTGATTGCAGTATTCTAGTCTGCATCTCCCCAAGGTAATACTTAAAATCTGACCTGTTGGTGGGTCCTGAGGACAGGAGTTGAGAACCACTGATCTACACTGTAGAGCTCTGTACACTGGCCCTGGGGATAGCAGTGGCCTGTAACTGTGGGGCAGTTCTGCCAGACAGATTAGGATGCACCTCCCTCCAGTCCTCTACCATCTGCCCTTGTCCCTGGACAAAATGCTACTTGGACTTTCCTTCTCTACCCATAAATGGGTTTTAATTTCTTCATACACCCCTTGCTCATTACAGTGAGCTCCAGCTGTTGGGACAAAACTGCCTCTTGCAGCAACCTGCTTCATGTCTCCTGCTGCTTTGTGGCTGAACTTTCCTCTCCCTCGATAGTCATAACACTGTCTTCCTCACCCTCAGTATCTGTAAGTAAGAATGTTTGCACATGGGCAAGGTTATCCTCCCAGAGCAAGTCTTGTGTGATCAATATATTCAGCTGACTCCTTATTGTCAATTAGCTTTCAAGTCTATGATGGGATAAGCAGTAGACGAGGAAAAGGGCATATAAGCAGCACTTGCAAACAACTAGCTGCTCTTTTCCTGGAAGGAGAAAGAAGATGAATGCTTTGTCAGCCTATTTACTATCTTCTGTGTTTGCTATAACTGAATAGCACCGCCAGTCTTAGAAAAGCCAAATGTGCCCTGACTCTAGATTCTGTGGCCCAACAACAAATTTGTTTTGCAGAACCAGCCTGGCCCCTACTACCTCCACATGCAAAACCATTGTCTCTCACTTGGCATTTGCCTTACAATTTTTACAAAGGAAAATGTTTTGATGCACACTACTTTAAAACACGCAAGTATGCAGTGACATGATGTAAACAAAGGGCAGCAACAAGTATACATCTTCCAAAAATGATAACACTGAAAAACTCAAACCCAACCAATTTTTTTTTACCTAACAGAATATTTTTAAAAATATGAATAAATAATGGAAAAAAAAAACTCAATAAAGTAACAGCAAAAGAAAAAAATGGACTAGTATTGGAGAGAGGGGGTACATGGCAGCTAAACAGCAGTAAACAAGTGGTCCTAAAAAGGACTGTTGGGTTTCTGCACCGTTGAACCACTGGGCAATGTGTATGAAATTGAGGGCTTTCTCTTTACTTTTTTTTAAACAACATTTTTATATAGCTTTTAGATCTGTTGTGGCTGCTATTTCCACTGGTCAATTTAGGCCTATTACTGCTTGATTAAAAAAAACTGGTATTGTTGCCAAAACTACGCAAAAGCCCTTTTTAATGTTGAAATTATTCAGATTAGGTGACTGCTGCTGTATAGCCCCCCTGGCAAAAGCAATTTTTCACCCTAACTCCCTCCCACTCACCTCTAACCCATCCTGATAGTCTTTTCTCCTTTACCTAGTGAAGATAGATATGCTTACCTAGGTTTCATATCTAGGTCTCTCACTCTAGCCGACACTGGTGTGGAGAAATACTGTTCCAGCACTGAAATGATGCCTTGAGACCAAAGATCCTTTGCAACTCCCTGTGAGGACATGGTCCTCTTCTCTCTCCATCCATCTCCATCAGCCATCCAACAAGAAGTGTCTACATCTCATTGACGTAAACACAAGAGGAGAACACTCAGGCTTAAAAAGGGTATCTACCAGTACCAAGCCCAATTGTAAAGGTTAAAAATTAAATTACACATTCAAAATGTAATTCCAGAATGTGGTGTTGCTAACGTTTGTGAAAATCATACTGTTCCATAGTACCACACACAGCTTAAAGGGCTTCAGCTTTTTTTTTCCTTCAGCTTTTTCCTTTCTATTTTTGCTTCAGCAATGGTCCCCCATGGCAGTGCCCAGCACATCATGCCCTTTGTAAAATTAGCTTGTCTATTACCCTTTAAAATGGCCTGAAATGAATAACAACCCCTATAGACATCAGTGGGGTTGACTGTTAAATTTGGGTTTTAAGGATTTTAGGTAGTATTAAATTAAATCAAATCCAGGAAGATTGGCTCATCCCTACACTTCACTATTTGTCATCCCTATTTTCATATGTCTAACAAAAACATTTATATTTCTTATATTTATTCAGTAAATTGCTATCCACAAGGTGAAAACATGTATAATTTCCATGAAATGTTATTTTGTACAAATGTTATATTTCTTATCATTTTAGTGACCTTATAACTACGGAGAGGTTGTGTTTTTTTTTTTCTAGACTTTTATGCATGTACAGGTATGTAGCACCCTATTATTAACCTTGAAGAGTTCACTTTACTGCTATATTACCTTTTCTGTGCTCAAGGCAGCCTGCAGACTGTGGAAAGGTAATCAAAGTTTCACACACTAGGATGAAATGAATATCATCGCATTATTACAAAATAAATTTTGTTACTGGCAAGAACTCTCAAATACTAATTTTGAGTGAAGACCAATTTTTCTCTAGAATTCTATGTATCAAAAGAATGACATGAAGATGAGCACTCCTAAATTGCATAGTGGTTTAAAATATGTCTTCAAGAGTAAAATATCTTATTACAAGGTGAACGAAAGTAAGTGAAACATACTGGGCCTGAGCATTGAGAACAACCTGAAAGAGAAACTTAGTTTGCGGTTTGCATACACATGGTGTGATAGAGGGATAGGATACCTAGGTATAACGCTAACAGCCAAAACAGATCAACAGGTACATGCCAATTACATCTCATTCCTCAACAAAATAGACTCTCAACTTAAGGCCATAGCCAAAACTGAACTCTCATGGTCAGGCAGATTGGCTGCCTTTAAAATGCTAGTCCTGCCCCAACTTATCTATCTATTTAGAACTTTACCAATACTAGTCCCAGACTCCTTTTTTCCAAGGCACAAATGCTGGTCAATAAATACCTTTGGCAAGGTAGTTGAGCAAGATGTGCATTTAAAAAATTGAACAAAGAGCGGAATGCTAGAGGCGTGGGCCATATTCTCATTAAAGATTATTACACGGCCGCAATACTAGCACAACTAAATTCCTCGTTCCCACACCCTAATAGGCCTAGATGGATAGAGTTGGAAGAATACCAATGCACTAGCAATAACTTAGTTGATATGTTTATGACGTGCACGATCAGACCACAACCACACAGCACGACATCCACCACTATATTGGCAGCAATTAGAGCATGGAAGACACTTCTATCTACGCCTAGAAATAATTCTAAAACGATTACACTATCCCCCACATACTTGTAACCTCCATTTACTCATCCCACACCTGCGAGTTACTCATTGGATAACCAAAGGGCTAAAATCAGTAGAAGACTTAATGATAAGACCAACACCCAAAACGTTCAGAGTACTTCAAGTAGTATTCGGACTAGACGAATCCGACTTCTATAGATACATCCAGGTAGCTCATGTACTGAACTCCATACCTAATATGTCTATTGTCTTACCTTGGAAAATAGCCACTTATCTTACTACGCATAACAACAATATTAAAGGTATCTCCTTATTCTATAATTTTATAAACCAGAGGGAGATCTTTGTTAAATCTTCACCCATTAAAGCTTGGGAACATGAGATGCAAACCACTTACACTAACGAACAATGGCAGAAGGCACTTACTTCAATGTATTCGTCAACCAAGTGTGCCAAATTATGGGAATTGACCCAAAAAATATTACTCAGGTGGTACCTTACACCCAAAATTTGACACCCAAAGCTCTCCCTTGTGCTGGAGACGTTGTGGGAATAGGGGCACATTATCCCACATACTATGGGAATGCCCAAAAATACACACCTTCTGGATAGGAGTCTTCCATACAATAGAAAGTCTTACATCCTATTCTCTTCAAGTTACATCATAGGGGCTTAATTCCAATGCACTATTTCTTGTTTACATCCTCTAATAATCTGTTTTCTATACATATGTTTGTTGTAGGAATATATGACATTGTGAATACAGTGCAGAGCCTCTAGTGTTCTGGTGGGGACGGACGGGATTGCTGGGCCTTACCCCTGGACCACAGCTTGTTCCTCAGCGGGGTGGCTGGGGGTGGGGAATGGGGCCTGGGCCTGCCTTACCGGGATTCAACCCAAAAAGCCATCTATATAATGGAATTGCTACAGACAATATCTGCTATATGTAATGAAAAATCTCACCCATATATCTTTAGGAACAATATACATGCCATGACAAAGATATGTAACCATTGTTTATTACACTCTGTCTTCTATCTCTTTGTTATACTTGTAATACTTGCAAACTCAATAAAAAACTATTGAAACAAAAATCTGTCTTCAAGAAAGTGGAATAAACTACTCTTGTGAATTACTAGCATGATGGGATTATGGACAAGAAACCAGTTCATGTATCTTGGACGTCAATGTTTTTGGGAACCTGTGAACCTCAAAAGTTCTCCCAGTAAATCGATCTTAGAAATGATTGTTTGTCATCTGGTTTTGATGTTACAGGAGCCTTTGTTTCCAAATATAAAATTGGCATAGACATGAAAACTTCTACAATATTGTCAAAGCTTTTTTCATTAGATGGATGAGGGCATAATGTCTTTCCATCATCTAGTACAGGGGTCTCCAAACTTTATAAACAAAGGGCCAGTTTACTGTCCTTCAGACTTTAAAGGGGCTGGACTGTGGCCATTGGGAGTAGAAAAGGTCCCAACGTCAGTGGGATTAATTGTGCATAATTATTTGTGTTAATGGGAAGAATTGTGCCCCATTGTTGGTGTCACTGGGAGGAATTGTGCCCGCAGCCCCATCATTGGTGTCACTGGAGGAATTGTGCCCCATCATTGGAGTCATTGGGAGAAATTGTGCCTCTTCATTGGTGTCAGTGGGGGAATTATGCCCCATTGTTGGTATCAGTGGATAAATCAGTGCCCCAAGGGCTGAATAAAAACAAGTGCCTGATCTCCTGCACTACTATGTGTGTTAAATATATCTGTATATTATTAGTAAATAACAAGTGAAAAGGATAAGGGTTTGCTGCTAGATACCCAAATGTGTTCCTAAAATGAAATTATAATACTAGTAGTGGTAAAGTGCTACCCTAATGAACATAACAACACATATGGAATCGTTTTCATTGTTTTTTAAAGTGGTGTTATCCCCATTGGAGAATCCACATAGAGTACTGAGACCATTTATTTGTATGTGCATTAGGAAAGCGCTTTACCACTACTAGTACTATAAAAGCAAGCAAAGGGCCGCATCTGGCCCCTGGGCCATAGTTTGGAGATCACTGATGTAGTAAGTGTAGCCAGTTCTAAAGGCATCATCAGAGACCTTACAGCTAATTATAGTTCATAATCTCTTGATAAAAACCAATGTAAATGGTTTCTTTAGACCTCTTAACAATTCATTATTCCTGCTCAAAGTTGAATATTCTGTAGTATTGGACCCCATTCCTAAACTCTGACTGCTGATCAAAAAACCTGTCTTGATTTATGAATATTTATAGTGCTTTGTGAACTTAAATAACTCATAAATCGTTTGATTTTGTGTTATGACACATCAAATCCTACAAAACTTTCCTCATGAGTAGGGATAGGCCCGATGTGCAAGTTGAACGTAAGTTCGACTCGAACATCGGGTATTTGCCCGTTCTCAGAATGTAGAACGTTATGGGGCGTTCGCGGGAAATTTGAGCACCGCTGAACGCTACATAATGCAGTGCGAGGTAGAGGGGAAATTACTTCTGCTGATTGGTATAAGTATTAGGGGGTGCTGGGGAGGCTGCTACACACAAAAGGTTTTTTATCTTAATGCATAGAATGCATTAAGATAAAAAAAACCTTCTGCCTTTACAACTCCTTTAACCATTTACTTACCGGGCACTTAAAGCCCCCATCCTGCCCAGACCAATTTTCATCTTTCAGCGCTGTCACACTTTGAATGACAATTGCGCTGTCATGGTACTCTGTAACTATGAAATTTTTATAATTTTTTCCCCACAAATAGAGCTTTCTTTTGGTGGTATTTAACCACTTCCTTACCGACGTATAGCAATTATACGTCGGCAAGGTGGACTCCCCATCCTAAGTGGACGTCATATGACGTCCTCTTGTTTTCGCCGCTTTGCGGGCCCTTTCGAGATAAACACCCCTTTTTTAATATTTTTAAAGTATCAATGTCTCATGGTACTGTCGCGTTAACAGTAAGTTTCACACTGTCGCGACTTTCTACTTTTAACCAGACCCGTCCTACCCCCGAAATTCACGGGCCATTCATTTACCAATTTCCTCAACATTTCCGTCTTCCAAAAAAAATAGAA
>BLSH010321010.1:72509-95824 GCA_018402905.1 Glandirana rugosa | reverse complement strand
CGGCCATGACGTCATCGCAGGGAGACTCCTCTCCTCTGCAGGCGTCTTCTAAGCCCGGCTAGGTCCCTAGTTATGGCGCATGCACCAACTGCGCAGCGTCATAACTCGGGGAATTCCCTCACTGATCCCCCAACCGTGTACGGGGATCGAGGGGCGCCGCACACTAAAACCCCCCCGGCCCAAGGGCGACAGTGGGGGGATGGGGTGTACGGCGCTTTCAGCCGCACACCCCATGTACCCGCCCGCCTAATCCGACCAAGTGGAGTCTTAAGGGCCAAATAGGATGTATGCTATAATGATTGCTTATCGTTTTTTCCTACAGTTATTATGATCACAATTCAGTGTTTTCTATGATCCTTCAGTGAACTGGTGCTGGTCGTTCTCCTTTTTGACCACTGGATGTCGCCTTCCCTGCCAGCTGAATCTCCCTACTCCACTAGGTCGGATTAGGCGGGCGGGTACATGGGGTGTGCGGCTGAAAGCGCCGTACACCCCATCCCCCCACTGTCGCCCTTGGGCCGGGGGGGTTTTAGTGTGCGGCGCCCCTCGATCCCCATACATGGTTGGGGGATCAGTGAGGGAATTCCCCGAGTTATGGCGCTGCGCAGTTGGCGCATGCGCCATAACTAGGGACCTTGCCGGGCTTAGAAGACACCTGCAGAGGAGAGGAGTCTCCCTGCGATGACGTCATGGCCGGGACATATAAAGCGGCGCCGTGTCCTGATCAGGCCACACACCTGTGTCGGACAGGCGCCTTCCACACATGAGACCTCGAAGGACAGGGCAAGTTTAATGATGACCCGCTCCACCAATATGCTACCTTACATTTCCAAAACTTCCAATCTCCCTCACTCCCTTCCTTTCCCCCTCCCCTCTCCTTCTACTCTCGTGCACTAATCTTAACTGGGGACTTTGTTTCTTTCAAGAATCAAGACCCATAGGAGTACCTGTGCTGCCTTCAGTAAACTAAGGGATTGAGGAAATATAGATTTTCTTCAATGCATGCAGCCATCAGGATCCCTTTATTCCAGCCTTATCCCTGGTTACAGGTGATCAGAAGAGGTTCCATGTTAGGCGTATTGGTTTCCAATATCTACCAATTCAGGTATTTATTTATTAGTAGCTACTAATTGTTTGTGGTTCATTGCAAGAAATTCTTTTAAATGTGAATAGGCGGTGAAAAGAATATATGTGGTATGATAGCTATTTAGAGCTGAGGTGATTTTTGGAAAGGTTGGCCATCTAGTGGTTGAAGCTGGTATTAGAAATACCAAGTATGATATACTACATCTATAGGTTAAATAAAGTGATGAAATATTTTTACAGAGAGTACCTTATACGTCCCCACACCCCGTATATGACATCCGGAGGTTCAATGAGTGAGTAGACCTGGAAGACACTTGGTTCACTGATTTAGGATCATTCGAGTAAGTTGAAATGTAAATATATGAAATAATTCACTGTGTAAAAAATCGTTTTGGAATTCTAATTGTGTATCTATTACAGACTATACCTACTTACCCCAATCTTCTGAAGAAGCGTGCAATTAAGAATGCGAAACATGTAAAGAGAAATTCCCGAGACATGACCGTGGGTCCATGTGCCTGACTGCATCAGTAGCAGTACATCATGGCAAACCTTTCATTTAATCTTCTCCAGTGACATTTTGTATGAGGTTATCTTTGTATATTGTTTTGGCCGAATTGTTGGTTCCCCCAAAACCACTGTGAGACATTGATTGATATATATATTATGATCATAGTCCTAGGCATAGTAGGACCCACTCCTCATGAGGGATTTCAAGGGTATTAGTAGGTCTTAATATGCCTCCATCTGGATGCTTTTTCTATAGACACTTTTTGTAGTATGTACTCAAGTATGTGTTTTTTATAAAAAAAGAGTTTTTCAATTATAATAAAAATTAATTTTTTATAATTATTGACTCCTGTGAAGGATATGTTCTACGGTACCTATAAAGTCCCAGGTGCTATCCCCTTTCTTTTACTTCCATTATGAAATAGGGACGCGGTACCTTAGTATCTCAATCCAGGTCTCTGGCAGCCACTCAGATGGACTCTGGCCAATCACTTGATTATCAATACATGCAGTACATCACAGTGATAAAACCACAAATTTAGTAATTGACCATTAAATGGAATTAAATTTGGAAATTCGGAAATAAGGAAGAACATTTGAAATAATAAGTTATTAATTTATTATTTTAACTTATTATAATAAGCTATTATTATTTTAAATGTTCTCTCTTATTTCCGAAATTCGGAAATAAGAAGGAACATTTGAAATAATAAGTTATAATTTATAATAAGTTAAAATAATAAATTAATAACAAGCTATTATTAGTTAAAATTTTCTTCCTTATGTCTGACTTTTGCAGTGTGTGACTGTATATAAGCAAACTGTATGTATGTATGTATGTGTGTGTGTGTGTGTATACCGGGTGTGTATATACAGTATACATACAATACATACAATATAAATACAATATACATACAATATACACAGAGTATATACACACCCAGTATACACACACATACATACATACATACAGTATGCATATGTACAGTCACACACTGCAAAAGTCGGAAAAAAGGAAGAACATTTGAAATAATAATAGCTTATTATAATTTATAATAAGTTAAAATAATAAATTAATAACTTATTATTTCAAATGTTCTTCCTTATTTCCGAAATTCGGAAATAAGAAAGAACGTTTGAAATAATAATAAATAGCTATTAACTTATAGGTATTGAAATTTCCTTGAAGGTTTGCCTGTTAGTGAACTTAAATATGATATTTATCACTAATAGTCATATTTTCAAGAAAATTCCAATACCTATAATTTAATAGGTATTTATTATTATGTCAAATGTTTTTCTTATTTCCGAATGTCCGAATTTCGGAAATAAGGAAGATCATTTGAAATAATAAGTTATTAATGTATTATTTTAACTTATTATAAATAATAATAAGCTATTATTATTATTTCAAATGTTCTTTCTTATTTCCAGAATTTTGGAAATTCAGAAATAAGGAAGAAAATATGAAATAAGTTATTAATTTATTATTTTAACTTATTATAAATTATAATAAGCTATTATTATTTCAAATGTTCTTCCTTATTTCCAACTTTTGCAGTGTGTGACTGCACATATGCATACTGTATGTTTGTATGTATGCGTGTGTGTATATGCTGTGTGTATATTGTATGTATGTATGTTTGTTTGTATGTATAGGTACAGTCACACACTGCAAAAGTCGGAAATAAGGAAGAACATTTGAAATAATAATAGCTTATTATAATTTATAATAAGTTAAAATAATAAATGAATAACTTATTATTTCAAATGTTCTTCCTTATTTCCGAATTTCCAAAATTCTGGAAATAAGAAAGAACATTTGAAATAATAATAGCTTATTATAATTTATAATTAGTTAAAATAATACATTAATAACTTATTATTTCAAATGATCTTCCTTATTTCCGAAATTCGGAAATAAGAAAAACATATGAAATAATAATAAATACCTATTAAATTATAGGTATTGGAATTTTCTTGAAAACATGGCTATTAGTGATAAATTTCATATTTAAGTTCACTAACAGCCAAACTTTCAAGGAAATTCCAATACCTATAATTTAATAGTTATTAGTTAGTTATTATTTCAAATGCTCTTAGTTATTTTCGAATTTTCGGATTTCCGAATTTCCGATTTTCGGCTGTTCCGATTGCCGAATTTCCGAATTACCGCAATTGCCAAATTACCGCGAATTTCTGAATTATCGCAAATTTGCGAATTACCGCAATTGCCGAATTACTGCGAATTTCCAAATTTCCACAATTGCCGAATTACCGCAAATTTCCGAATTACCGCAAATTTCCGACTTTCGGATTTCCGAATTTTTAATTTCCGAATTTCTGAATTCCGAATTTCCAAAAAATGAAAAAAAACTAATTTTTTTAGCCATGCACAAGTCTAATTGGGAGTACATTTTGTATTAATCACACTCCCTCTAGTGGTCACATCTATATTACATATTGGGAGTAAATCATGTAATAATCGTGTCACAACTATATTAACCACTTCAGCTGCGGAAGGTTTACCCCCCTTCATGACCAGGCCATTTTTTGTGATACGGCACTGTGTCACTTTAACTGACAATTGTGCGGTCATGTGACGCTGTACACAAATAAAATTGTCCTTTTTTCCCCACAAATAGAGCTTTCTTTTGATGATATTTGATTGCCTCTGCAGTTTTTATTTTTTGAACAATAAACAAAAAAAAGACAGACAATTTTGAAAACAAAAAAAAATATGTATGCTGCTAAATGCTTTTAGTAAAAAATAAGCACATATTGATTGGTTTACGCAAAAGTTATAGCGTCTACAACTCTACAAACTATGGGATAGATTTATGGAATTTTTATTTATTTTTTTACACTAGTAATGGCGGCGATCAGTGACTTATAGCGGGACTGCGACATTGCAGCGGACAAATCGGACACTAAGTGACACTTTTGACACTTTATTGGGGACCAGTGACACCAATACAGTGATCAGTGCTAATAAAAATATGCACTGTAACTGTACTAATGACACTGGCAGGGAAGGGGTTAACATCAGGGGCAATCAAAGGGTCAAATGTGTCCCTAGGAAGTGCTTTCTAACTGTGGGCGGGGGTGCTTGTTGGTGTGGAAATATTGAAACCTAATTACATATGTTTTGATGAAACTCTTATTTGGACTGTTGAAATCCATATTTTAATCAAGGTGCTCCAAAGGAACCATTTTGAGGACTCTCAGGATTTGTTCGTCCCGGAGAGGGGGGAATGTAAGAAATGACCATGCCCAGTCAAATATATTTACACATTTTACAGGTAACATTATGTACTTAATAATCATGAGAAATTGGCCTGGTTTGTGTAACAAGACTGGCTCCTGGGTCTCAAAAGGACAAAAAGTGTATGCATAGTAACAAAGTTACCCTTTAGGGTGGCTAACCAGACATTGTGTCTCCATTTGGTCATAGGTCCTTGACATGCTAATTTGGGGACGGTTTATACTAGGGTCAAGGATGGTGGCAGACTTAACAAACGTAAATATGCTGCAGACATTGAGTCATCAGAGATCTTAATTCTTATGTGAAAAGCATGGTAGACAAGTAGGCTTTAATTCCAGCCATTGAGGATTTGATTGCACCTCTGGGCCAATGAGAATGCTCAATGGGGTGAATGCAGGTTTGGGCAGAGAGGGAATATAAAAGCAGCTAGAAAGCTCTAAAGAAATTCTCTTTGAGCTCAGGTAGTCAGAAGATCACGACATCTCTGTAACATATCAGCATTATTATTTTGTTTCTCTTTTCTGTAACTTCTTCTGTCCTGTAATTTTCCTTAAACTAAAGGCTAAGTTCACTTTTGTTCGCTTTTTTTTTCTAAATTCCAGCTCCCCTATGTACCAATATAGCATTCATGTACTTTTTTTGCAAAACTATGAACGCTTTCCATAAAATCTACAGACACTTACCTTACTGTCCTCTATCCATGTTTCCAAACACATCTATTGCTTCTGTCTACTTCCTGATCAGACTAGAGGTCATGACACAGGAAGCAGTTGACCAGCTGACCTCATTAGCACACACCCTGCATCATCCACCCTCCTACCTATCGCCCATCTCCATGTGCACGTTTTTTAAATGAAATACAATCAATCACTGATCACCCCTCTCACTAAAGCCACAATATACAATCAGATTGCATAGTGTATGGCCATCTTTATGCAAGTACATAGGAGGGATTGGACGGAAACACGCAGCTGTCAAGCCCCATTTACAGCTCTGCATAGCGGGAACTCGTATTCCCACATGTGTTTTTTTTTCAGCAAGGGGGGGGAGGCATTTTGGAGCATTTTTGCACATTCCACATAGGGCAGCACATCCACCTGAATGGGCCTACACACAGCAATCTCCCCAAAGAAGTTTCAGAACTTTTTTATAGAGCATGGTGCATTTTTACAGCGATTTTTGGTGCAGCTCATTTCTGAAATTGAAGGAAACGCACAGATGTGAATGGAGCCTCATTGTTCGTGTGTTACTGCACCAATTTCACTTTCAGGCCCCATTCACATCTGCCATAGTGGGAGCGAACGTTTTGTGTCTCGTTTTTACTGTGACATGCATAGGGCAGCATGTTGATTTCAATTGGCTGGGACATTTTGCCATTTTGTGGGTTGCAGTTTTTCACTGTGCATTTTGCAGAATTTGCCACTCATTTTTTCACATGGCAAAATGTGTGTTTGCTTCTGTGTTTGGTCTGCGGTTAACAATTAATGGCACTGAAAGCTCAACTATTAATTTTAGGTGTATAAACATGACCACACACTATGCAATCTGATTGTACAATCTCCTTTAGATTTGCCATCAGTTATGTAGTGCAAGGGCCTGTCTGATTGGATATAGAGAGATTGGCTAGATAGGTGTTTCCTCCTATTATATAAACTTAGTAAATCTAAAGGTGATTGTACAATCAGATTGTATAATGTATGGCCACCAGGGGTGTAAGGATAGGGGTTGCAATTGCAACCGGGTCCCATGCCCCAGGGGGCCCATGTGCCTCCCTTGTACACCTGGATAGGGGGGATGGTGGGGCGGCATTAGAGGAACCATTCTCCTCTATTTTCCTCCTAATGGAGGAGATTGGTTCCTCTATATGCTGCCCCCACCGCCCCTCGTATCCAGTTTACTTGTCTTCTGCTGTTCCCAGGGTCCCTGTGTGCTTCCCTGCCCCCCCCCCTTCCCCCACAGAGCTGCTGTCTTCCCCCCTCCTCTCTCCTGCCAGCTGCTGTAGAAGATGTGTCATGATGGAGAGATGGGAACGGGTCAGTAAATTTGTCATTTACCAGCTCCTTCTTTTTCTGAATGGACAGAGTCAGTGATTGGTACCAATTGGTTCATTCATAACTGAAGCATAGTAAACTGTTTTTACTATACTTCCATTTCTGAATGAATGGGAGTCTCGGTGCACAACTATTCCTGTCCATTCATATTGTGCAGCTGAGGCTACACAGATAGAGATTGAGGGCTGAGGTTTGTTTAGACCCCTGATATCTTATCACAGCCCCCCCCCAACAGGGCTCCTAAAATTAAAATTGTAAAAGAAATAAAATGAAATGGTAAAAAAATTATAAAATAAAAATAAAAATTAAAAACTACTGACACCAGTGAGGGAACTATCAGGATTGCAAAGGTTGCTATTAGGACCAGGCCCTGGCATTTCACCATCATGGGGCGGCCCGAAGATGGCAGAAAGGGGGCCCACTGCAGAACTTGTGAAAGGGTGCCGCTGCAGTACCGTAATAAAGGGACCCGCGATGGGAGCAAAGGGCCCCAGGATCAGCGGGAAGAGGGAAGGGCCTTGGCCAGGGGTCAGGGGGGCCCTTCATAATTTCTTGCACCAGGGCCCTGAAGGTTCTAGTTATGCCTCTGATGGCCGTTTTTATACACCTAAAATTATTAGATACGCTTTCAGTGCCATTAATTGTTAACCGCAAACCAAACACAGAAGCAAGCACACAAGCCACATATAGCACAGCCCATTGAAAACAACAGGCTCTGCAGAGTTGTGAACGGGGCTTGACAGCTGAGTGTTTCTGTCCACTTCCTTCTATGTACTTGTATAAAGATGGCCATACACTATGCAATCTGATTGTATATTGTGTATTTAGTGAGAAGGTTTTTTTGCTAAAAAAGTACATTAAAAAAAGTAAACAAAGGTGAACTTAGCCTTTAATACCTTGATAATGTTTGTAGTTAGATTGCAACATCATTCTTCTTTTTGTATTACTACTTTGTATTTCATTGGTAACATCATTGCTTTTAAGGTTTTACCATCCACACTACATTTGGTTAAAATTTGATAAACACAAGTTTCTTTTACTGTATATAAGTAAGTTTAAATAAATTAGATCTTTATTCTTTTTGCATAGTTATCATTTGTTATTGATTTTATGGGTAATAACCGCATAAGCATTGGCTAGATTCTTATATAGACAAAAGGTTGTAATCACTTATATTATTTATCATTAAGTGAATAAGTGAGGAGGTAAAAATCACCAAAACATTGTACAGTAAGAAGACAGAGATCCGTGTTCCTGCTTAGCAGACACACGGGATCTCTGTCTTCTCCTGTCACAGAATGGCGATCTGGCTTGTTTACATCAGCAGACCGCTGTTCTGTCTGCCTCAGGAACGACCGCCAGACCTGCTGATCGGCTGCTGCTGTGTCCAATCATAACGGGAGCTGGTCGACGGCGGCGGGCGTGCGTGCCCCAGACCCGGGAGTGTGAAATCACATACAGGTACACAATTTTGCCCAGGAGAGCCGCCACCCCACACTCCATGTACATGGGGCGGTCAGCAAGGGGTTAAACATAGGGAGTAAATCATGTAATAATCACACTCTCTCTAGTGGTTCCAACTATATTACATATTAAGTGTAAATTATGTATTAATCACACTCCCTCTAGTTGTCACATCTAAATTACATATTGGGAGTATATCATGTATTAACTACAGTCCCTCTGGTGGTTGCATCTATATTACATTGTGGGAGTATATTATGTATTAATCATACTCCCTCTAGTGGTTGCATCTATATTAACATCATATGATGTTCTCCCAGGATTTTTTTTTTTCAATATACTGTCACTAGTCCGTGTCCCTGATCACTGCCACACCAGATATATAATGACCCTATAATGCACTGGTGACAGTAGATAAAAGAAATATTTAAAAATGTGAAAATAAAACATTTTTTAAAATTTCTCATTTTCAAAAAAAATGTTACAATTAATTACAACTTCAAAAAATATGCCACGCCTTTTATTAAATACCTTGGGCTGTCTACTTTTCAAAAAAGGGTCATTTGGCTGATATTTGCACTGTCCTGACCTTTTAGGGCCTCAATACATCAGGATTGATCAATTTTCAGATATACCGTATATACCATAGTTTGTGGACTCCATAAATTTTCTACAGACTAAATAATAAACACTGATTTGGGTTATTTTTTTACCAAGGAAATGTAGTAGAATACATTTTGGCCTAAATTTATGAAGAAAGATTATTTATTTGCAAAATGTTATAACAGAAACAAAGAAAAAACTGAAAATTTCTTGTCAAATACTTACCGTAATGTTCCTTTCCTGATGGACTGCATGGCAGCTGCGTGTGGGTTTACCCCGCCTGCTCCAATCCTATAGGACCCCATTAAAATAAATTTAGCCTCATGATCCACACCTGTGTTCCGTCCATAGCCCCTCCTCTAGACTTGAGGGTGGGGACTCCGGCTGCCATAGAGTCCATCATGAAAGGAAAATTACGGTAAGTATTTGACAGGAAACTTTCCGTTTTCCTGACTGACTCCATGGCAGCCTATGTGTGGTATTTAACTAGCCACAAAAACCACACGGGCGGGAATGCTGACAAAAGAATTTTAACTCACATTATCGATAAACAGAACTATCAAACCAAAATGAATGGAAAATAAAGACGCTGGATCTACACAGTAGTGCGTCATGAATATGTTCAATGAAGACCATGAGGCTGCTTTAAAGATGACATCAGGCGCCACATGCCGTGCCACCGCCCAGGAAGTAGCAATGCCCCTAGTAGAGAGTGCTGTCACCACCTCTGGAGGGGCAAAGCCCTTAGCCCTGTAAGCCCTCTGGATGGTCTGGATGATCCAAGCTGCAATTGCCCTAGAAGAAGCTACCTTGCCCATGTTCTTTCCAGAAAAAAAGTATGAATAGGTGATCTTACCTGTAGATAATTCCTCAGCGTCTCCCCAACATCTAGGGGATGAGTCTCTGTGGTTTCTGGAGACCTGAATGTCGGTAAGGTGATTTCCTGATTCTCATGAAACACAGAAGTAACTTTAGGTCTGGAACCAAGCATAGTGATCAGTACTACCCGATCCGGGAAGAAAGTCAGGAATGGCTCCTTGTGTCCCAGGGCCCCAATCTCCGAGACCCTCTCGGCTGAGATGATGGCCACCAAGAAGGCCACCTACGTGGATAAATCTCTTACTGATGCCGGAGTTGGTCTATTGGGTGCCGGTTCAATCAAGAAGTCAGATACTAAGGGAAGGTCCCCATTTTGGGAATCTTGATCTCTTCTGAGGTCTTAACCTCGCAGCTCCCTTGAGAAATTGGCAGACCAACGGGTCGGCTGCCCAGGTCGCTCCCGTAAAATGCTAACAGGACCGATACCAGGTATCTCAGTGAACTAACCGACAGAGGCAACTCACATCTCAAATACAGGAATTCCAGGACTTCTTGTATTCCGGCGTCTTTTACTGGCTTTCCCTTTAGAGAACCTGGCCCATATACTGCCAAAATGGTGCTATCGTCACTATTTCGGCTCTCTCGGACCGGAGTCTCTGCACAAACTTGCCGATGATGGCTGTCGTTGGGAAGGCATAAGCCCTGCTGAATCTCCAGCTGTCCGTCAGAGCATCCACTCCAATGGCCTGGGGACACTGACCCCGTGTGTAGCATTTGCGGAGCTTGAAGTTGTGAGGGGAGGTAAAGAGGTCGACCTCGGGTTCGACTCCTAGGGATAGGATCCAACTGAACACCTCCGATTGCAGTGACCATTCTCCATTTCTCAGCTGTACCCTGGATAGAAAGTCTGCCTGGGCATTCTGGACTGCGGGGATGTAAACCGCCAAGATATCTGTCGGGAACCTCTGAGCCCAGGTTAGAATAAGATCCACTTCCGCCATAGGGAGGGACTCTGTGCCCCCCCTTACTTCCTCACTTAAGAGACCGCCGTCATGTTGTCCATCTTCAGTAACACCGCTTCCCCTTCTATCAGGTGGCGAAAGGCACGGAAGGCACAGTTGGCTTCCCGTAGTTCTAGGATATTGGATACTGGAGTGTGGGAGAGGTGACCCCACTTCCCCTGCGCCATCGCTGTCCGCAGTGGGTTCCCCAACCTGAGTTGCTGGCATCCGTTGTGACTGTCACTCATGAGGGTGATGGAATGGCACTTGAGAAGATTCCTGCTCGGTAGCCACCTTGGTAGGCTGTCCCTCATGGCCGAAGTTACCCTTGACCGGCTTCCATTGGCACAAGAACCCCGTCTGGAATGGGCGCATTCCTCCACATGGCCCATTTTACCAAGGGGCTCTCGATACTATAGTGCCGATTACCCTGAGGCATTGAGATGCTTTTAGCTGTGCGGACCACAGGGCCAGCTGTATCCTGTCTCAGACTGTCCCAATTTTCTCCAATGGCAGGGAGATAGTGTTCCTTGCCGTACCGAACTGTGCGCCCAGATATACCAGTATCTGAGATGGCACCCAGTGGCTTTTTTCTATATCCAGCCAAACTCCTGCAGGATGGAAAACACTTGGCCTCTGTGGGCCAGCAGCTGATCTCTGTCTTGTGCCAGGAGGAGCAGGTCATCGAGGTAGTGATGTAGTCTTTATGCCCTTTGTCCTAACAAGGGCCACCATAGCCAGGAGAACCTTTGAAAACACTCTCGGCGATGTTGACAACTCGAAGGGATGGAGCTGAGATTGGTTTATCAGAAAACGAGGGTACTTGCGATACTCTCCTGTCACTGGGACATGAAAATAAGCGTCCTTCAAGTCTATTGACACCATCCAGTCACCTGGCTGTTGAATTGTTGACAGCGTCTCCATCTTGAATTTTCCGTTTGTTTAAGTGTGTCAGATCTATGACCCGCCTCCAAGACCTGTTCTTTTTTTTTTTTGCACTAAAAAGAGAGGGGAGTATAGGCCTTGAAATCTCTCTTCTGGTACTGGGACAGCTGTGCCCTGAGCCACAAGAGACGCCACATAGTTCAAAGTATACGTTTATTTTCCACTGAATGCGGCATCATTGTGGGTAGGAACTTGAAGACAGGTGGGCTTGCAAGGGACTAACAGTGTCCGTTGCACACCGTTCTGACAACCCAGGCATCTGAGATCGAGGCCACCCAGACATGACAGAAGTGGCACAGACGTGCTCCCACCCAACCTGTCTGGGCGGGCCCAATCCCAAAAGGTCTTTGCTGAGTCCCGTCCGGCGGGTGCTCAGCTCTTCGCAGCCCATTGGGTGAACGATTGGTCTCTTCTCCAATTCCGCCTGAAGTCGTGTCCGGGCCTATAATTGCGGACTTCTCTCACCCGGTCTGTAGCCTGTCTTCTTGATTGAGGCCTCTGTGGCCAAAAAGTCGTCTGTCCTGTGGGTGGAAACCCAACTTCCCCCCCGTGGCCCTGGCGAGGGCTTTGCCCAACCTATTCCCAAATAGCGAAGATCCTTCAAAAGGGATCCTACACCAGGCTTGTTTTGCTGGTCCGCCAGCCATGGACGTAGCCATAGGGCCCGCTATGCCATAACGGAGGACAAAATCACCTGGGCCACCAGGCGAATTAAGTCAATGGAGGCCTCCTCAGAAAGGCCGAGGCCCACTTGAATTCTCGTAAAGGAGTTTTTTCTGGCTACCTCCTCTGGGACATGACTTGCTGTGTCAATGTCTTCAGCCCATACCTTCATCGCCTTTGACATGGCTGCCAAGGCTAGAGCAGGTTTGCATACCATGCCTGCTGTCGTGTAGACCTTTTCAAGGTTCAGGTCGATTTTCCTGTCAAGAGGATCCTTAAAGAACACTGCCTCCTCTTAAGGGAAGAGTGACATATTTCAGCAATCTCATGACCGCCGCGTCCACCAGGGGGCGGACTCCAAACTCTTGACTTCATCCTCCTTTGAAGGGATATAGTCTGGCTGCCTTTTAAGATATCCTTTAACTCTAGCAGCAGAGGAAAATTAGGGCGATCCTTGATTAGGTGTTTTGAAAAACTTCCTTAGTTTTGCCGGAGAAGCGACTGACTCCCTCCCTGGATTAGAGCACGCTCGCTGACCATCAGCCTCCCTTTCCTCCACCGCCCGGGGTAACATGCGTCCCATATCAACTTCCCTTCTGGCACATGCGCACCATATCCCCAGCATGACTTCTGTCTGGCGTGGCTACCGTGGCGGTGGGAATGGTGTCTAGAGGAAGAGTGAGAGCCTCTTCAATGGTGCCAACCCCTCGACGGGGATCTATGACGTCGAGACCTAGACAAGGAATGTCGTTGCTGTGTCTTGGCACGGTCTCTATGATCTCAGCACTGGTGATCGCACCTGTGGGGGCTAAGAGACACCACAAAGAGGAAGAGGGAGAGAGAGATACACACCAAACAGGGATTAGCTATGATCAAGCTAGAGAATACGCAATGTCCCTCAGCCCTGCACTATACCTGTTAGGCAAGGGCTGGCCACTAGGAGGCGGTGAGTGTCCACTGAGCCAGATAGCACTCAGCCGAGTCCACCTGGAAGGAAGGGAGCACATTATATGGGCACATGCACAGCTCTTCTCTCTCTCTCAGCTTCTCCTGGGAGCAGCCTTGCCTAGAGAAGGGACCCCAGGTCCTGGGGAAGCCACTGCACACAGTCATCCCACCACTGAGCAGGGCTGCATGCAATTTAAATCCCCCACCTTGCCGCGTCAGCGGCCATCCATGTTGCCAGCTCCCATTGCGCCTGCGATGGCCAAGCCTCATCCACCATAGGAGACCGGCTGCACCGCTCTGGGCCATCGAGGGACACCCAAAAAAAAGGGGGGTAACGCAGACAGGGATACATAAATATATACATGTTAATAGGCCCTGCTATGGAGTGACAATAAAGTAAAAGATGACTTGCCAGACATCTTCTGAGACCCTGTCTGCGTTGGCGTCTCCCAGGGCAACCACTAGCAGCCCCTCCCCAGGGCTCTTGGCCTGAACACCGCTCACCCACTGTGGCTGGGTCCTGAGCGTAGGGGGACGCCATTACCCCAAAGTCTCTGCCCCGCTGCAAGCAGGGGATCCTATTGCATGGATGTCCTACAAATCTTGTCTGCAGAGGGGGACAAAAAATGAACACAGGTGTGGATCATGAGGCTAAATTTATGGTAATGGGGTCCTATAGGATTGGAGGAGATGGGGTAAACCCACATGTAGGCTGCCATGGAGTCAGTAAGGAAACACATTTTTTTCAAAATTTTCAGTCTTTTTTCATTTATTTAGCAAAAAATAAAAAACCCAACAGTGATTAAATACCACAGAAAAAAGCTCTATTTGGGTAAAAAAAAAAAATATAAAAATTACATATGGGTACAGTGTTGCATGACAGCGCATCATTCAAAGAGCGACGGCACTGAAAGCTGAAAATTGGCCTGGACTGGAAGGTAAAAGTGTCCAGTATTGAAGTGGTGAAATATTAGGAGTAAATCATGTATTAAGCATGCTCCTTCTAGTGGTCACATCTATATTATATTGGGAGTTCATTATGTATTAACCACATATTCTCTAGTGGTCATATCTATATTACATAATGGAAGGTGATTATGTAATAATCACAATCCATCTAGTGGTTGCATCTATATTGCATATTGGGTATACATTATGTAATAATCACACACAAAATCAAGTTCAGATACATAAAGAACACAACATCAAGTATAATATGCAATATGTGATGGAACCCCTCGTCTCTCCGATTCGGTGTATCCTTCCGCCAAACAGTGCCTCCTGCCCTCCAAACAGTTCCGAGCAGACCGAGAGCTATATAACTGTACAGCATATAACTGGTGTGGCGGTGAACAGGGACTGGTGACAGTACAAAAAAAAAAAATACAATTTTTTAAAACATTTTTTATTACATATTTTTTTTACTATTTTCTATTAGAACATTGTGACCAGAATAATATAATTTTACCATAGTAACATTGTGCTACTCTGGGGAAGTGATTCTTTTTTTACACATTATGATTGCTTATAAAAGTGAATTTCATTACTATAAGAACACATTTTACTGAATGAAACTGATTCATTCAGTATGTTTTGTTGTAATTAGCTGTGATTGGTCTTGTCTGTACCATGTGATCACATTGACCAATCACAGCTAGCAACACAATTGTACACAATGGATTGCATGAATAGAAGCCATCCATTGTTTACAACTGTCATGTGATCTGCTGTGATTAGTCACATCAGTCACATAGTACCAGCAGCAAGCCAGTACACTAATCAGTCATTGGTTGTGTCCGGTGGACATGGCCGGTCATGGGCGTCCGCAGAACATTTTTCAGGGGGGGGAGGTCACCCATGCTCTTAACAATGTCATTATCACGGTCAGAGACTGCAGACGTAGTACAGGAGATGGTCAGAGACTGCAGATGTAGTACAGGAGACAGTCAGACTGCAGACATGGTACAGGAGTCGGTCAGAGACTGCAGACACGGTACAGGAGATGGTCAGGGACTGTGAACATGGTACATGAGATGGTCAGAGACTGTGGACACGGTACAGGAGATGGTCAGGGACTGTGAACATGGTACATGAGATGGTCAGAGACTGTGGACATGGTACAGGAGGCCGTCAGAGACTGCGGACATAGTACAGTAGACGGTCAGAGACCGCATACATGGCATAAGAGACTGTACGACATTGCGGACATGGCACAAGAGATGATCAGACTGCAAACATGGCACAAGAGACTGCGGACATGGCACAAGAGACGATAAGAGACTGCATACATGGCCCAAGAGACTGTCAGTGACTGCAGACGTGGCACAAGAGACTGTAAGAGATTGTATACGTATGGGGGTGACAGAGAGAAAGGGGGGTGACAGAGAAAGATGGGGGTGACAGAGAGAGAGGGGAGTGACAGAGAAAGAGAGGGGGTGACAGAGAGAGACAGGGTGGGTGACAGAGGGGTGTCAGAGAGAGACCCCTAGCCCTGTCTGCAGTCCCTCTAGTGCCCCTATGTCCCAGTGGTGTCTGTAATGCTCAGTACGGTACCTTGCATGCCAGTGAGATGTTCATGATGGCCAGCAGCTGCCAAGAGTCGTTTTCATTCTGGGTGAGGACAGGAGGCGCTCTGTTCCTTGCATCGGATCTCTGATGTAAAATGGAGTTGTCCCTGGCTACTTGCATTTCCTGCCCATCCTTGTTCTCTGAACCCCCCAGTCTGTCACAGTGTAACACAGGAAAGCCGTTTATCGGCTTTCCTGTACTCAGGTCTGCAGACCTGATGAGTTGAGAGCCGATCGGCTGCATCCCTGACAGGGAGGGTTTGTGCTGATGATTTATCAGCACAGCCCTCCCTCGGATCGCCACCCTAGACCACCAGGGAGCCTGCCCAGGGACCACCAGGAATGTGCCCACCCAGGACCACCAGGGAGCCGACCATGGACCACCAGGGAGCCGATCTGGTCCACCAGGGAGACCCCCCTAGACCACCAGGTAAGTGACATAGTGCCCAGTGTGGATGGCACACAGTGCCACCTTCAGATGCCACCCTAGACCAGCAAGGAATAAGCCCCTATCAGTGTATATGCCCACCAGTGCCCATATCAGTGCCCACCAGTGCCCCTATCAATGCATACCAGTGCCACATATCAGTGCCCACCATTGCCACCTACCAGTGCCCACCTATCAGTGCCACATATCAGTGCCCAGTGCCACCTATGAGTGCCAATCAGTGCTGTCTATTAGTGCCCATCAGTGCCGCTTAGCAGTGTCCGTCAGTGCTGCATATCAGTGCCACCTCTCAGTACCCGTCAGTGCTGCATATCAGTGCCCATCAGTGCTGTATATCAGTGCCACCTCTCAGTACCCATCAGTGCTGCTTATCAGTGCTGCCTAACAGTGCTCATCATCGCTGCATATAAGTGCCTCATCATCAGTGCCACCTCATCAGTGCCAATCAGTACTGCCACATCAGTGCCCGTCAGTGTAGCCTCATCAGTGGCCACCAGTGATGGAGAAAATTTACTTATTTACAAAGTTTTGTGACAAAAATAGAAATTTTTATTTTTTTTAAAAAAAATTTCGGTCTTTTTTTATTTGTAGCGCAAAAAATAAAAACCGCAGGGGTGATCAAATACCACCAAAAGAAAGCTCTATTTGTGGGAACAAAATGATAAAAAATCTGTTTGGGTGCAGCGTCGCACGACCGCGCAATTGTCATTCAAAGCGCAACAGCACTGAAAACTGAAAATTGGTCTGGTAGTAAAGTGTTCTAAGTGCATGGTATTGAAGTGGTTAAGGAGTCCATGGGTTCCAGGCTCTGGGAGGTGCTGTGGACACTGTGCCACTGTTCCTGGCATCTTGTTGCTCTCCTTTCCCGCGGCCTCCATCTCCTGGGCCGCTCGCTCCCACTATTTACACCGGGTGATGTCATCCAGCCCACCCCTTGAGGCCTGTCCTGTCCCGCTCCTCACACCAGCTGTCACCGACCCTTGTACAGTTGTGAGCAGGGCCGGCCACCGGCGCTAGTATTAGGACCAAGTGGGGAACCCCCAATCCAATACCTGATTGCAGTTCCCCCCTTGCCCCTACCTGCGGACGCCCATGGGCCAGTGACAGATTGTGCCGCCATGTGGCCCCTTCTGAAAGGACGTCATATGATTTCCAGTCCGAAAGACGAAAGGTCTGCCCGGCCATCACTCTGCTATAGGCTGAGCGGGAAGGTGTTAATAGGGGTTTTTCTGTGCCCCATTCTAGAGCTCAGCTTATTAACTCTATTGCAAAAACTTAGAGAGTGGAGTGCCTTACAGCTTTACAGAAGCCACATTTACATAACTTTAATAGCCTATGGGAACCATGAGACCTATGTACAGTTGTATGCATTCATCCAGAATCCAGACACTCATTACAGGCTATAGGAAGCGTGTAGAGACTGTTATTTCTGCTAAAGGAGGCTCTACTAAATATTGATGTGATTATACTGTTGGGGTGCCCAAATTTATGCACCTGTCTAATTTTGTTTTGATGCATATTGCACATTTTCTGTTAATCCAATAAACCTCATTTCACTACTGAAATATTACTGTGTCCTTCAGTTATTTGATAGATCAAAACGAAATTGCTGATCCAAACACCCAAATATTTATAAATGACAATCATGGAAATTATCAGGGGTTCCTAAACGTTTGCATACAACTGTATTTTGAGTACATTATTTACACTTCTGTCATATCCATAACCATGACTTCTGGAAGATTTATCTCGGCTATTTTCCTAATATGATTATCTTTATGATTGTTAGCATTTTCTTTAGTTCCTATTTGTTTTTTTTGGGTGGGATATTCCAGGTTGAGATTCTAATTGCTAGGTATTTCCACCCTGATTTTTTTTCCTTAAGACTGCTCATTTATACCTTAGTTTTTGACCAAGATTAGATCTTTAGGTCTGCATAACCACTTAAGCCCTGGTTAAAAACATTTTTTTTTGCTAGAAAATTACTTAGAACCCCCAAACATTATATATATTTTTTTCAAACACCCTAGAGAATAAAATGGCGATCGTCTCAATACTTTTTTTCACATGGTATTTGTGCAGCGGTCTATCAAGCGTGATTTTTTTTGGAAACATTTCAATTTTTGAGCTAAAAAATAAGACAACAGTAAAGTTAGCCCAAATTGTATATTGTGATAGAGGATGTTACGCCGAGTAAATCGATACCATACATGTTTCAGTTGAAAATTGCACACACTTGCGGCATGGCGTCAAACTCCGGTACTTAAAAATCTCTATAGGCGGCGCTTTAAAATTTTTTAACGGTTACCAGGTTAGAGGTGCAGAGGAGGTCTTTTGCTAGAATTATTGCTCACACTCTGGCGATCGTGGCGATAACTCACATGTGTGGTTTGAACACCGTTTTCATTTTCTTTGCTACGCGAGCTCGCGGGGACAGTGGCGCTTTAAAAATAAAATATATTATTTATTTTATTTATTTATTAGCACTGTTCCTAAAAAAAAAAAAAAAAAAAAAATCTGATCACTTTTATTGCTATCACAAGGAATGTAAACATCCCTTGTGATAGTAATATGTAGTGACAGGTACTCTTTATGGAGGGATCGAGGGTCTAAAAAACCCTCAATCCCTCCTTTACACTTCACAGTATTCAGATCGGCAAAAACCGCGATTCTGAATACTGTAATTTTTTTAAAACCGGCGCTGCTAACCGCCGAATAAACCGGAAGTGACATTGTGTACGCTTCCGGGATTTTATGAAGGAGACCCGATCGGAGCTGATTCCGGCTTCCTTCAGGTCTCCTCCTAGCCGGCGGACGCGCCGGATCAGTGCTCCGGTCTTCCGGTGGGACGGGAGGCCAGAGAAGAGCGGCGGAAGGCAGCGGGGGGGGATGTCCCCTCCAGCGGCCCGGGATAATGGCCGAGCAGCTCATGAGCCGGATCGGCTGTTATCGCTGGATAGCCGATCACCCTCTCTAAAAAACGGTAGCAGGATATAGTCTGTAGCTGCAGGCTATATTCTGATACCTCCATTTAAAGCAGCCGCCGTTTATAA
Source organism: Glandirana rugosa (assembly GCA_018402905.1). NCBI lineage: Eukaryota > Metazoa > Chordata > Amphibia > Anura > Ranidae > Glandirana > Glandirana rugosa. The sequence goes on along the minus strand of BLSH010321010.1, from coordinate 76,401 downwards.
ACGGTGATTCACGTTAAGTGGATAATTATCCCTGTACCATGGAGAATTCTTTTTGAGTTTAAGTCAAGACTTCAGACCATATTACTTGCATAATCAGGGTTAATTATTAATTGTCCTCTCACTGTTACATTGTATATCATTTTCATTCGCTATTACTAATTGTAAGTGATAACTAGTAGCTTTATGTTGGCAACAGTCTGATACAAGATTTCATTGTGTTTTCACCTTGGTTTTTTTTTTTTTATTTGCATTTTATTGTCAAAACTTTAATAAAAATACAATTTATAAAAAAAAAAATCAGCTGCTTAAAGTGTTAAAAATCTGAGGATTTAATATCATTTTAATCACATATGTTTTCATATCATGCCTCAGATATCTTACAATACCCTACATTATCAATATTTTTGAATTATCACAAATGCACAACTTGAAATCAGCTTATGGGGAAGACATCAAAGGAGTGTTTGAAATTCATATCTATCTACAATTTCCCTCTGCCAGTGGAATGGTGAGCACAATCACAGAGATATACTCTTTCTGTTTAATTCCAGGGGATCTCTGGCTGTCATTCATATTTACATGAATTATATGATGAGAACTCTTCTGAATACAGTACTACAGGATTCTCTGGAATATAAAAATGAATCTTTGCCTGATAAGGCTAACTTAAATTGTGAATGTATTACTGTTCGCAACATTAAGCATGTGTAGCCAAGGTCCCCCTTAGGGGTGGCTGGTTGCTGTGGTCATCCTGCTCACACTGCCCTCAATCACATCCATACCACTTTCAGAGTCAAAGAACAGGTGGTGTTTTGTTTTGTTTTGTTTTGTTAGGGGAATTGAACGTGGATGGGAGTTGGGATGTTGTGGGATGCCCAAAGAATTAATTTAATTTACACTGGATCTCTATATACACCTCCGTATATACATTCCTCCTTCTTCACTCCAGCACATAACTTGCTGCACGGTTACTCCTTGGTCCTCTCACCTGCACTTCTCTTATTTCTCCTGTGAGCAGGGCCTCCGAACCACCCATTACAGGTAGGGACAGCTGGGCCCAAAGTGTAGAATAAACGTTACTACTGTGCTAGCCAGCAAGATGGACTACTACTCCCAGCCCGTCCTCTTCCTCCAGGCCCTGCCAGCCTCTTCAGCTGTGACGGCCTTCACCACTACCATGGCAGCACGACAGTCCCTCACTGACTTCTGCATCCTTTCAGATTGACTCTCACCCCCAATCTGCTCTGGAATGCCTCTACAGCTTTCTAGGGTGTGTGCCGCTCACCGACCACTGGTGGACTCTTTGCTGAGCTTCCCCAGTAGCACTGTCTGTTGCTCTCCTGCTCCCTTGGTCAGGATTCCTCTGGGGTTTGTACGAGGAACCCCTTCCACTCCTTCAGCTCCCAGGCCTCAAGGTCACCCCCTCCCACACTGTGGGGCCCCGGCAACCTCAGTTACATTCCAGCTCTTCCACCGGAACTCTCTCCTTCCAGACTGGGCTGACCCTGGGTATTTAAGGAGGCCTGCCCCCTGCCAATCCAGATTGGGGATTGTTCTGGGCTCCTTCGAATACCCCAGAATACACCTCCCTCCCAACTATCTGTCCAGAACATTCTACCAGCTTCTGGAAAGAAGTGGGAGGTCCCGGTGACCTCATCTGTGAATCACCCAGGTCTGCACTCAGTCAGGCCTGACTAATTTTTCCTCACTTCACCAAAAAAACTCTCACTAGCTCCACCTAAGTAGGGGTTGCTACACATGTAAGGAGCTGGCAGTAAAAGAAAAAAATATTTTGAGGATCTTGGGGATAACAGCTCACATGAGTGTAAGAACCCTGTCTTAAAGCAGACCTAACATCACATATATATTTCATGTTTAGTGCATACTTGCTAAGTAATGTGTAAATATAACACCTACAGTAAGCGCTTTTTTCTTAGAGAATTGGTGCAGGAATTCCCCCTTCTGAGCCACTTTTTGTCTCCACCCCCACCCCGGTGCGCTTGCGGGACGAGAAAAAAAGTCCTGCAAGCAGCATCTTTGGGGCGGTGCGGTGAACGGTATATACACCGCTCCTAAACCGCCCCTGCCATTGAAATAAATGGCCAGCGCTTTGGAAGTGGCTGAACACCGCCTCAGAAGTGCAGCGCGCTTGTGGGGGTTAAAAGCAACCCGCTGCCACCCGAATAGCGGTGCTTTACCGTTACTGCCCCCACCGCCCCAGTGTGAAAGGGGCATAAAGCTAATAGGTTTTGAAAACCAAAAATACAAATGACTTAATAAGTGTTAAAAAAAAATTAAAAATACAAAGTCCAAGAACAGTCCAATATACACCATAAGGTGCTTAAACAATAAGTGCAATGAACACTGCAAAAAATTCAAATCAAAGCGCAAAACCATCCATATTACCTTGTGTAGAGACTCTGCTTAAGAGGGGCTCTCTAGACATGTGCAGAAAAGTTTTGTTTTAGTTTTGTTTTGACTCGTTGTTTACATAAATTGGTTTAGTTAAATTTGTTTAATCCGTTTAATTTATTTTCAGAATTTGTTTTGTTTATTCGTTTTCGAATTGATTCAAATTTCCAAATTCGAATAGTTTTCAAATTAAAATTTTTTAACTTTTCGAATTCCAAAAGTTTTCAAATTGGAATAGTTTTTTATTTGTTTTCCAATTTCCAAAGGTAATAAAATAGAAAAGAAGATAATGGAATAGAATGAAAAAATAGAATAGAATAGAAAAGAATAGAAAAGAAAATAAAAAAAATAGAACATAATAGATTAAAACAGAACAAAATATAATAGAAAATAAAATAATAGAATAGCAAGAAACAAATAGAATAGAATAAAAAAGCAATAGAATAAAATAGAAAGAATGTAACCATCTTCTGAAATTTGAATATCAAAGAATAGAATACAAAAGAATAGAATCCAAAAAAAATAGAATAGAATAGAAAGAATATAACCATTTCCCAAAATCCAAATAGAATCAATTTGAATTTGAATAGAATAGAAAAGAATAGAATAGAAAATAACAGACTAGCATAGAAAAAACAGCAGAATAACCATCTTCCTATTCTTTTCTATTCTATTCAAATTTGAATTGATTATATTTGAATTTTTGGAAATGGTTATATTCTTTCTATTATATTAAATTAAATTTTTTTAATTCTATTATTTTTCTATATGTTTATTCTATTCGAGTCTATTATTTTCTATTCTATTCTTTTCTGTTCAAAATTCGAATTTCAGAAGATGGTTATATTCATTCTTTTCTATTCTATTGTTTTTCTCTATATTATTCTGTTATTTTCTATTCTATTCTATTCTAATCTATTCTTTTCTATTATCTTCAAATTTGAATTTATGCTATTTCAATTTTGGGAAATGGTTATATTCTTTCCATTCTATTGTTTTTTTAAATTCTATTCTTTTCTATTCATAGAAACATAGAAACATAGAAAAGTGACGGCAGAAAAAGACTGAGTAGTCCATCGAGTCTGCCCCTTTTTATTTTTATTTTTTATTTTTTATTTTTTTACATTAACCTTGTTTTTTATTTTTATTTTTCCCCGTCTGAGCTACCTGATGAGTCAGAAAAAGACGGCAGTGAAAAGATACAAAGATACAAAGATACTTATCTTTTCTTATCTTAAATTTTTTTGTTATCTTACCTTTCTTATATTGGTAAAGGGTTTTAACTTTATCGTATTTAAGTTTAAACTTCTATTATCTTTTCTTATCTAATCTTATCTTATCTTATCTTTTATTGTCTTATTATATCTCTTTTTGTTATCTTATCTTTTCTTACTTATATTGGTAGAAGACTTTAAGCTTAAAACTTGTCTTTTCTTATCTTATCTTTTATTATCTGAGCTTATCTTATTTGTATATCTTT
>BLSH010321008.1:58370-75417 GCA_018402905.1 Glandirana rugosa | reverse complement strand
GGGGCTGAATACAAATGCATGCAAATTTTACAGATATTTGTAAAGAACATTTAAAACCATTTATCATTTTCCTTCCACTTTACAATTATGTGCCACTTTGTGTTGATCTATCACATAAAATCCCAATAAAATGCATTTACGTTTTTGGTTGTAACATGACAAAATGTGGGTACTCCTAATCCATAGATCTGGTAAATCTAAACAATATTGCACAGAGATTGTATGATCAGACTGCATAGTGTATGGCCATCTTAATGCAAGGACATAGTAGGGAGTGGACAGAAACTGCATACTAGCTCATTATGAAATACTCACCTTGAAACGAAGATCTGACCAGGCTGCTCGGTACCCTCTGAGGGAGCGGACATCTTCCCTCGGATCTTGCTTCCGGGTACGCGGCTCCTGCGCTGTGGCTGGCCAGAGCCACAAGATGTCCCTCCCGTGCATGTGCGTGGGACCCGTCTTTCCGGCAAGGTCCGGCCCTATGCCGGGACATACACGGCGCATGCGCCGTAATGCCGCAGCTGTTTAGAGGGGGAATATCTCCTAAACCATACAGGCTTAGGAGATATTCATTTTACCTACAGGTAATCCTTATTATAAACTTACCTGTAGGTAAAAGTCAGAAAATGGGGTAGAGAACCGCTTTAACAGTTAACGGCACTAAAAGTGCAACTAGTAATTTTAGGTGTATAAAGGTGGCCATACACTATACAATCTGATTGTACACCTATCTAGGCAAATCACTCTGTATCCAAGTGCAAGTGCCCTTGCACTACATAGTTGATGGTAGATTGTAAAGTGTATGTTGAGCTTTACAGAACCCAGGGCACACTCCTCCGGTTTTCAATACTACAGCTCTGCTCCACATAGGCTGTTATTTCATCTCTCATTTGCTGCACACTTCAAAATGCCATATGAACCATCTATGCAAGATTAAAGTTAAGGTAGGGAAAAATAAAATATCAATGTCGGTGTATTTAATGAGAAGGGTGATCACTGATTGATTGCATTTCATTTAAAAAGCATGCACCTGGATATGGGTGGGTAGGTAGTTAGGAGGGTGGATGATGCAGGGTGTGTGCTAAGGAGGTCAGCTGATCAACTCTTTCCTGTGTCGTGACCAGGAAGTAAGGCAGAAGTAATAGATACGGGTTTTGAAACATCCATGAAGACAGTAAAGTAAGCGTCTGTAGAAATGTAAATATTTTTGTAAAAGTACATTAATGCTATATTGGTACATAGGGGAGCTAGAATTTAGAAAAAAAAAAAAAAAGGTGAACTTAGCCTTTAACTTGGATGCAAGTTTAATACTGGATTTTTAAATGAATAGATGTCCAAATGCCTGATGATGCCTCAGCTTACTTCCTCCAATTAATTTCTATGTTGTTAAAGCACTATACGTGTTCTCTATTGATACAATTACCCAACACAGCAAAAGCGTGTATTCCACTATTCTGGAAAAAAAAAACATTGCCCTCGTCAGCCGCCTGTGGTTGTCTAAGATTAATGAAACTAAACTGATGGAACTCACGGCATCAACTAATCATGGGGGAAGAGTGCTTCCGTGGTTCTTCTGGACTGAGTTTACCTGTTCACCTGAATATCCTGGGCTCCTAAGAATAATACAGTGAGACGACTCCCATGGCAATGCCAGAAACACTCTGGGAGATGCTTTTAATCCGCCATACACCCCAAAACCCCTTTCCCCCTATTCCCTGCTTCCGCTTTTCTGTCCTAGACCGTCACTCCCTCCCTCCTATTTTTGTTACTCTTTTGTATTTTGCAGTAGCTCGTTTCTATGGCATACTGGCTTTTCCTCTTTCATCTCTATTTTCTCTATTGATGGTCAAATGGAAAGATCTTTTAGCTATTCACAAGAGCATATGTAGTTAACATATCTAGCTGAGAAAAGCTCCCTTCACGTGCCCACGGTGACAGGTGTTAAGCCTAAGCAAAGATGGTCTTTATGGTTAGAATCTTAGTTGGGCTGAACATTTGTTAACCACTTGCCGACCGTCTGTGCTCACTGTGTTCGGGGGGGGGGCAGGGAGCAGGTGCGGCAGACTTGATCTCCGCCGGCTACCCGAAATGCCCCCCCCCCGCAGTGAAAGAAGGGAGGTCCGTGTAAGTAAACACGGATCTCCGTTCTGTGAGAGGGGGAAGGGCTGCGATCACAGCCTTCCTCTATATGGAAGCTGTGATCGCTCCCCTTCCCCTGCTAGGGCAGCCCACACGCAGTTTGAACACGCCCAGGGAACACAGTTAACCCTTAGAGCGCCCCCTGCAGGTTAACCCCTTCACTGCCAATGGCATTTACACAGTAATCAGTGCATTTTTATAGCACTGATCGCTGTATAAATGCCAATGGTCCCAAAAAAGTGTCAAAATGGTCCGATATGTCCGCTGCAATATCGCAGTACCGCTAAAAATCGCAGATCGCCGCCATTACTAGCAAAAAATAAAAAAAAAATAAAACCCCCAGAAATGAATTCTCATCGTCCGTAAACACGGCTACTTTTGCGCAAACCAATCAATAAACGCCGATTGCGATTTTTTTTATCACAAATATGAGGAAGAATATAAATCGGCCAAAACCGATGAAAAAAAATGTTTTTTTTATATTTTTTTTTTGGATTTGTATTTTAGCAAAAAGTAAGAAATTTGGGTTTTTTTTGCAAAATTGTCGCTCTTCTTTTGTTTATAGCGGCGATCAGAAATGACGCAGAGGTGATCAAATACCACCAAAAGAAAGCTCTATTTATGGGAAAAAAAGGATGCAAATTTTGTTTGGGCACAATGTCGCATGGCTGCGCAATTGTCAGTTAAAGCGACGCAGTGCCGCAAAAAGTGCTCTGGTCCTAAAGTGTGAAATCCTTCGGGGGCTGAAGTGGTTAAAGAACTTCTGGATGTGAGCAATGATACATGGCTTGCTGTATAATGTTAGTGCTCTCCAATTGGAGTGCCTTCTATTGTATGAGTAATGAACTAAAAAAAAAAAAAGGAGGGAGGGAGGGAGGGAAGGAAAAGAAAAACAACCCTGGCAGCAAAAAGGTTAAAGTTTAGGTTTAGGTAAATGGCTAAAGACACATAAAATACAATATATACACACACACACACACACACACACACACACACACACGTGTGAATAACAAAAAGCGTTCCAGAGGGTGAACTGGACTTTTCTTCTGGTCACATTGGGATGCCGGCTCTCATCTTAGCTTAGATTTCCGCTCTGTATTGGGCTCCTACTGCTACAGTCAAGGTAAACAGAGCTGCTCTCTCCGCTCCTTTTCATACTTTCTCTAGAACCTCTACTGCAATATATTAGGCACAATTCCGACATCAGAGGACTAGAGACTATAGGTAACATCATAAAATTGCTGGGTATGCAGAGGACTTACTGTTTTATATAACAGACCCGCTTGTCTCTTTACCGGTCCTCTTATCTGAAACATGTGCATATGGTGACTTGTCATGTTTTGAAGTCAACCTGCAAAGGTCGGAAGCCCTCAACATTTCTCTGACTCCTTGCTTGCCTCAATAGCAATCCCTTTCCGTTGGGCCTCTCAAGCCACTCAATACCTGGGAACTAGAATCCCTTTCAATCTTTACCTCATTTTCAAATACAACTTCCCACCTTTATTGAGCAATATCTCAGCGGATCTGGACAAATGGAAAACTCTGGTTGTTTCCTGGTTCAGTAGATGCAATGTCTTAAAGATGAATATCATGCCGCATCTCCTGTATCTTTTACAGGCATTTCCAGTTAAGATACACAGGGATTCTTTCGTAAGCTCCGGTCACTTTTTATTCAGTATATTTGGCAAGGAAATCCTTATAGTCTTAGAAGATCACTTCTGAAAACGACCAAAGATTAGAGGAGGGGTTGGTCTCCCCGACCTGGCCTCATACTGTACGGCAGACCACATGAACAGAGTGGTCGACTCGTGTAGACATTCCTCTCATAAATTTTAGGTATTTCTGTAACAGGAATTGGCGCCAGTCTCTTTAGCCGGCCTTCCATGGACTGGGATCCCTTTCTCCCAATTCTCTTCTCCTCACCCCTTGATCAAACCCACATTATTGGAACTCCACAGGTACTACAAGTTTGCCGGGATGACCAGCAGCTTCTCCTCTGCGCTGATGCCTATTATTGGTCATCCGGACTTTGAGCCAGGTTTCTCTGACAAAGCCTTTAAACTCAAGCCAGACCTGAATCTAGTTAGAGCTTCTAACTTTCTTGGCCCCTCTGGATGGATCAGTCCATCTGTCTAATTTTGGACCCTCAACTTCTCTATTTTAGGCAGGTGGAAGATTTTGCAGCGGTCCCACTTCATTCGGTCCCTCCCAGACCATACCTGTTTCCCGAGACAACCAACTTCATTTGAAGATCTCTGCCTGGGAGATGAGCCCTTATGGAAAACTCTCTTATGGTATTTTATCTTATCTCTCTTATGGTATTTTACTGGCAGTTAGATCTCAGCGTGACCCTCCATATTTGAGTAAATGGGAAAGAGATCTTAACACTATGTTCTCTGAGGACCAAAAGACCCGGATTATCTTCTTTGCTCACAAGTCTTCCCAATACTAGGAGATCACATTTAAAATATTTTCACATTGGTACCGGACTCCATCTATACTAGCATGAATATTCCCCGGACACAGCTCACTATGCTGGAAATGCAGCACTCAGACTGGCACGCAAATCCATGTCTTCTGGGACTGTCCAAAGCTGTGCCCTTTCTGGCAACAGGTACTGCAGAATGTTTACAAACTTAGACGTTTCCCTTTTTGACAATCCAGCGGCAGTGCTCCTTAACTCGACTCCAAATGTCCAGTAAGAAATATCATCTACTAATAAACATCTACTGAACACAGCCAGGGCATGTAATCCCCACCATGTGGAAACAACAATCCCCACCTACTGTGCCACAATGGTTTGCCAGGGTGAATGATATTCAACAGAGGGAAAATTTGACCTCTGCTTTGTCATGTCATACTGTCAATGTTTCGCTGCATACGTTAAATAAAGAATTAAAAAAAAAAAACACACACACACAACATGTGTGAACATGCTTACCTTCCCAAAGATCTGGAATTAATTTCAGCCATTTCCTAATTGAGATATTATACAAAGTCCTGACCATTGAAGAATCAAACATTTACTGAATAGGGAATCTCTGCTCTCCAATCGGCAAGCATATTTTCCATTTACAGTAGTATGCAATACAGTAAAGCTTGATCGTTTTAAATTGCTGCCCTTCCTCTCCTACTCTGAACACTGATGGACAAGTGATTACAGCAGGCTAGGGCAAAGACAGATTGAGGTACTATTAAAAACACAAATAAAAATATAACTCAAGTGAACTGTCAGAATGTTTTATGGAGAAGCTATGGTACTGAAATCTTCTAGCGGTATTAAACCAAAACACACACACACACACATTTTCTTTTCTTTGGCTTTTTTTACTGTTAGAAATTGGTGATCTGGCTAGTGACATACCTGCCGTACTATGGAGACACAACTCTGGAGGAATGACCATAGGAGGCGCAGCAGACAGCAGCACTGTCAGTGTGATGGGGGGATGGGGGGGGGGGTAGTGTTAAATGTATTAGCAAATTTAGAACCACTAACTAGCAGTAGTTAACCCTCCCAATAAATACAGTTAGGTATTATGCACTAACCAGCAACCACTATGAATATCTGCAACAGAGTGTCAAGGCCAGCAACACTTCCTTTTGGAGTAAGAGACTTCCATGATGCAACAAGGAGGTAGGGGTGCAGCTTTGCCAAAGATCATCTCCCACTGCCAGCAACTTGAAGATCACAAAAAAAAAATGTATTCCTCTCATACATGTAAAAATCATAATTTTCTTTGCTAGAAAATTACGCAGAACCCCCAAACAGTACATATTTTTTTTAGCAAAGACCCTACAGTATAAAATGGCAAACATTGCCATTTTTTATGTCACACGGTATTTGCGCAGCAATTTTTTTAAACGCAATTTTTTGGTAAAAAAAAAAACACTTTCGTGAATTAAACAAATTCGTAAAGTTAGCCCACTTTTTTTGTATAATATGAAAGATGATGTTACGCCAAGTAAATAGATATCTAACATGTCGCACTTTAAAATTGCGCACAGTTGTGGAATGGCGCCAAAGTTCGGTACTTAAAAATCTCAATACGCTTTCAATTTGTTTACAGGTTACCAGTTTGGAGCTACAGAGGAGTTCTTGCGCTAGTATTATCGCTCTAACGTTTGCATCGATACCTGACATGTGTGGTTTGAATGTCATTTACATATCCAGACACGACCTACGTATGTGTTTCCTTCTGCGTGCGAGCACGAGGGGACGGGGCGCCTTAATTATTTTTTTGTAATTGTTTTTTTTTTTTACACTTGCCCTCTAAATTGTTTTTTTGATCACTGTTCTTCCTATTATAAGGAATGTAAACTTCCCTTGTAATAGGAATAGGGCATGACAGGTCCTCCTAACAGCGAGATCTGGGGTCTATAAAGTCCCCAGATCTTGCCTCTAGGCTGAAAAGCCTGAGGGCGAAAAAAAAAAAAAAAAAAAGATGATCTCCGCTTCCCAGCTGAAAAAACTGCAGTGTTTACATCTTCCTAGACCGGACAAAGGTCAGCCTGCGAAGGTCATAGAGATTGCCTGGGGCAGTCTGGTCAATTCATTCTCCAGCTCGCCGATCGGGACGGGGGGGTTCTCTCCCCCCGCCTGTGAAAAAATAAATCGGCTGAACAGCTGCTATTAATGTTTTTACTGCACAGGGAAACGCCGGCAGCAAAAAAAAAAAAAAAAACGAAGTTACTTACTGGTAACGACCTTTCCAGTAATCTTTCAGGACAGGCACCTTTGAGAGACCTTGGTTCTCAGATACCTGACTACGAACTTCAAAGGAATTCTCCTCGCACCACCTATTAAACTTCCTCCAGGTTTTATAGTAGATGGCACGGGTCTCCTCTTTCCTACAATTTAACAGGGTTATTATGAGTTTTTCTGAGAACCCCTTGTCCCTTAGGATTCTCTCTTCAGAAGCCAGGCTGCCAGTTGCCACCGATCTACCCTGGGACAGCATACCGGGCCCTGCGTCAACAGATCCTCCCGATTGGGTAAGAACCACGGGGGTTCCGCCGCTAGACTGCTTAGGAGTGAAAACTAAGGCCTCCTGGGCCAATGGGGAGCTACTAGGATGAGAGTTGTGTTCACTTCCCGAAACTTTCTTAGGACCGATGGCAGGAGTACTGGTGGGGGGGGAACGCATAACACCTGGAGAAATTCCATGTGTGGCCCAGTGCGTCTACTCCCAACGCTCCATCCCTCCGGTTGAGAGAGAAAAACCGGCGCACTTTTGCATTTTCTCTTGACACAAAGAGGTCTATGCACGGTGTTCCCCACTTCCTGACTATCAGGCTGAAGACCTCTGCATTTAATTCCCAGTCTCCCTCCCTCAGCGTCCTCCTGCTGAGGAAGTCCCTTCAGGTGCACTGCCGAGAGGGAACAAACATTGGCCTCCGCCCACTTGAGGATGCCTTCCATCAACTGCCACAAGGACCTGCTCCCTCCTTGTTTGTTGACGTACGCCACCACTGAGGCATTGTTGGAAAGCCTTGAGCGCTAACTCCACCGCCCGGAGTTCCAGCAAATTTGAGGACCTGTTTGCGTCCTCTTCTCCCCAGGTGCCCTGCACCGGTCTGGAGCCCAGATGTGCTCCCCAACCTGATGTGTGGGCCAGTGCGTCTACTCCCAACGCTCCATCCCTCCGGTTGAGAGAGAAAAACCGGCGCACTTTTGCATTTTCTCTTGACACAAAGAGGTCTATGCACGGTGTTCCCCACTTCCTGACTATCAGGCTGAAGACCTCTGCATTTAATTCCCAGTCTCCCTCCCTCAGCGTCCTCCTGCTGAGGAAGTCCCTTCAGGTGCACTGCCGAGAGGGAACAAACATTGGCCTCCGCCCACTTGAGGATGCCTTCCATCAACTGCCACAAGGACCTGCTCCCTCCTTGTTTGTTGACGTACGCCACCACTGAGGCATTGTTGGAAAGCCTTGAGCGCTAACTCCACCGCCCGGAGTTCCAGCAAATTTGAGGACCTGTTTGCGTCCTCTTCTCCCCAGGTGCCCTGCACCGGTCTGGAGCCCAGATGTGCTCCCCAACCTGATGTGTGGGCCAGTGCGTCTACTCCCAACGCTCCATCCCTCCGGTTGAGAGAGAAAAACCGGCGCACTTTTGCATTTTCTCTTGACACAAAGAGGTCTATGCACGGTGTTCCCCACTTCCTGACTATCAGGCTGAAGACCTCTGCATTTAATTCCCAGTCTCCCTCCCTCAGCGTCCTCCTGCTGAGGAAGTCCCTTCAGGTGCACTGCCGAGAGGGAACAAACATTGGCCTCCGCCCACTTGAGGATGCCTTCCATCAACTGCCACAAGGACCTGCTCCCTCCTTGTTTGTTGACGTACGCCACCACTGAGGCATTGTTGGAAAGCCTTGAGCGCTAACTCCACCGCCCAGAGTTCCAGCAAATTTGAGGACCTGTTTGCGTCCTCTTCTCCCCAGGTGCCCTGCACCGGTCTGGAGCCCAGATGTGCTCCCCAACCTGACCCACTTGCGTCGGTCGTGATAACTCTCATGGCCGACAGAGTCCATAAAAGACCTACGGACAGATTGGCCACCGACCTTCACCAGTGTAAGGTTGCTTTTACCTGCTCCGGGATCCGCACTCGGAAGTCCAGAGACTTGCGGCTGCGGTCCCATACTTCCAGGAGGAAGAGTTGCAGTGGGCGGAAATGCAAACCTGCCCACTGAACTGCAGGGATTGCTGCTGTTAAGAGGCCCAATGCAGCCATGGCCTTCCGAATGGAGACCTGAGCCCCTTTCTGTATGGCCTCCATGGCTACGTCTATTTTTTGGATTTCCTCCTGCGGGAGGAACACCTTCCTCTCCCTGGAATCCAAAATGTAACCCAGGAAGGCAATTCTCTGGGAGGGAATCAGACTCGACTTTTCCAAATTTAGGAGCCACCCTAGCTCCTCCAGGATGGCCCTTGCGACCCGTAGGTCCTGAGTCAGTTTTTCTGGGGAGGCGGCAAAGAGGAGCAAATTGTCCAGATATGCTATGACTGCTAACCCTTTTAATCTCAACACTGCCAAGGCTTCCGCCATCACCTTGGTGAAGATCCGGGGGGAGGAGGATAGCCCGAAAGGCAGAGCCTTGTATTGCAGGTGGATTACCCCTTCTGCAGTTTTTATTGCCAACCTTAGATACTTTTGGCAATCTTCTGCGATTGTAATGTGCAAGTATGCATCTTGCAGGTCTATGGAGGCCATGAAGCAGTTCGGAGGTAAGAGTGCTTTTACCGAGTAGATTGAATCCATGCGGAACTTCTTGTAATGCACTGACACATTCAGGGGTTTGAGGTTCAGGATCAATCCGAACTTCCCTGAAGGTTTCTGAACCACGAACACGTGGGAGTATAAGCCCCTCTCCAATCTCTGCTGTTCCTCCAATTATCTTAAGGATGATAGCAGGGCCCCTGCTTTTACTGCACACTTTGGGAGATTTGTCACCAACAGCCTTTGTGGAGGTGTTCTGGAGAATTCCACCCGGTAACCCCTTCGAACTATCCCCAGTATGAATGGGTTGGTGGATATCTCCTCCCACTGTGGGAGGAAGGCTCCCAATCTTCCCCCCCACCGTGGTGCCCCCGTCACTGCGTCTTTCGGGGCTGTTCAGGAGGGCGAAAAATCGCCCCACCCTGACCTTTGCCCCTTTTTCCAGGGTCTTTTCATTTCCCCCGACTGGGGAGTTCCTGCCTTCTTTGGGGGACAAAACCGTTTCCTTGGAGCTACAAGATGGGCATTTCCTCCTAGAGCCATGCTTCTTCTCTTTGGGAGGTCGGTTCTTGTCTGAGGACTTGCCCTGCAAAACAAAAGCCGAGGGGCACAGAGGTCAGCTAAGCACCTTCCATTCGGAACCACCCGTGAAACCACACACAGACACTAGGGGGTAGGTTCGCCCCCCCCCCATATATGGGGGGAGATGAACCCTTATGGAGCTTATAGGGCATCTTCAGAGGATAGGACAAAACCACCCCTGGGTTCCTCCTTACCTTTGAGTGGCTGGTGCTCGGCTCCCCTGACACAGCCTCCGACATCGCGCTGAGCCTTTTGCGCTGTCTCTGCTGTTCACCACAGCCTGCAGCGTTCCCAGCACACCAGCCTGACGCTGTGGGTTCCTTTTCCTTACGAACGACCGGAACCGGAAGTCGCGAACGAACGGAAGTGCCCGCCCCTTCCGCCGGAACGAACGTCACCCGCCCTCTGACCCGGCCAGCTCCATGTCGACTGGAAAAACCTCCAGGAGGGGGGACGGACACCCCGATGTGCCCTCTCCAGGCACTGCACAAAAGGTACCCACCCTGGAACTGTACCCCCTCACCAGAGGCCATTCCAGGCACGAAAATAGCGCCGCCTGCAGGGCACCCCAGCCCACTCCGCAGCCTAGCATTCTTTGCTGACACCGTAGCCTGCCCAGGGATGAAAGCCTTGCTCCCCTCCTCAGGACACAGACCGGCCCAGCCTCACCAGCTGTATGGCCCTTCGGTTCCTGGCAATGTCTCCCCACCAGAGGAAACACCAAAACTGAAGGGCCGATGGGGCGGTGAGATTAAAAACCTGTGTGAAGGGCTGGTGTTTCATGAGGAAGGAGGAGCCAAGGTCTCTCAAAGGTGCCTGTCCTGAAAGACGATAGGGGAAAAACAATATAATTTTGATATATTGTAATATACACTGAAAGCTCAGGGCATCATATGACGTTCAGCGGTATAGAAGTGGTTAAGGCCATTTACTTTTGACTGTCTCACTATCTCTGCTGGTGGTTTGTTCCAAGCATCAACTACCCTTTCAGTAAAACAATACTTTCTAAAATTTGTTATGAACTTTTCTCCACTCAGTTTGCAGTCATGTCCCCGTGTTCTTGATTTTGGATTCATATTGAAAAAACTGCCCTCCTGAACCTTATTCACCCCCTTGATGTATTTAAAGGTTTCAACCATGTCTCCCCTTTTCCTTCTTTCCTCCAGACTGCACATATTAAGTTCCTGAAGTCGCTCTCAATATGCTTTATCCTTCAGACCTTTCACCATTTTTGTTACCCGTCTCTGGACTCGTTCTATCTTATCAATATCTTTGTGGAAGTGAGGTCTCCAGAACTGGACACAGTATTCTAAGTGAGGTCTCACTAAAGGTCTATATAGGGGAATCAGAACCTCCTTCCTCCTGCTGGTGATGCATCCTAGATTTTTCAATTTACGTGAAAGTGAACTAGAAAGAACATGAAATGGTGATGCAATGCTAGGTTTCTTCACAGTAAGAGCTGTGAAAATGTGGAATAGACTCCCTCCAGAGGTGGTTTTGGCCAGCACGGTTGATTGCTTTAAAAAAGGCCTGGATTCTTTCCTTAATGTAAATAATATAACTGGGTACTAACATTTTTAGGTAAAGTTGATCCAGGGTGAATCTGATTGCCTCTCGGGGAATCAGGAAGGAATTTTTTCCCCCGTTATAGCAAATTGGATCACGCTTTGCTGGGGTTTTTTTGCCTTCCTCTGGATCAACTGTGGGTGAAGGATTAGTATATGGGATTATTTGGTTATATATATATATATATATATATATATATATATATATATATGTTTTTGTTTTGGTTGAACTGGATGGATTTGTGTCTTTTTTCAACCTGACTAACTATGTAACTATGTAATGCAAAAACTTAATAGCAATGCTTCATTTATAACAGCCATTATCAAACTGTTTGCCCCAAAGGAAACTTTGAAAGAGTTTTCAGTTCTTGGGGAACACCTGCTAAAATCAATTTATTTGCGGTCAGTGGGAACAATGCTCCTTGTTTTGGTGGCCAGTGGTATGAATGCCTGAATTACAGTGGTGGTCAAAGTGCCACTCTTACATACAGCAAAAAAGATCATTGGTGTCATGAAACTGACTCTGCCAAGTATCGTTGGACCTGGAATTAGGCAGGCACCAAGAAAATTGGAGGTTAAACAGTCACAACTCAAGGAACCCCTAGCAACCTCTGAAGGCACCCTAGGGTTCCATGGAACCCAGGTGAAGAATGACTGATTTACAAGGTCAGGCAACCAAAAGAGATACTTCAGTTATAACTGGAGCTTTGCAGACTGAGTTAGCTGCTGGCTTCTTGGATACTCCAACAGTGGGATTTGTATGGCATGATTACTGGCTCTGTTCCTGTACACTTTATGCCAGCACACCAAATTACATTTGCTATAGTACAAAATAAGTAAAAAAATCCAAAAGGCAGAGTTGGAAGCACTGTATAATAGCCAAGCAGGTGCTCCAGTTCAGATACTGTATCTCTAAACTGAAGCTCCTGGATTTTTTTAAATAGAAGAAATTGCTTAGGTGGTGGAAGTATTCAACCTCTACTAAAAATGTAACATCAACTTTGGGTGAAGCAATTATTAATATTTAGCACACAATTGTTTGATATATATTTACTGATTTGCAACCTGTCAGTTCACTTGTGACTTCCACTACTGAAGCTTTTAGTGATTAAAGCTGAACTGCAGGAATTCATTCACTTTGTAAAATGTGCCAAATTACTATAGGTTACTTCCAGTGAGGTGCATGTCACCTCATGGACTTATCTTGTTAATTTACAACTGACATTTTTACTGAGCACCAGGAGTAAAGCTTTCACTATATTCCCAGAGCTTTGGCAGCAGCAATGCTGCTTTCTCATCCAGCAGCATCTCTGCCTGCTTGCTCATTCCCTCTGCTGTCCATTCACAGAAGCCTATGTATTTTGTGAAACATTGTTACTAGGCAGAGGAAGGGGAGAGTCTGAGAGGCTCGGGGAGAGTGCCTACATGCTGCAGGAGCTGAGACCAGAAGGTTCAGCATCAGAATGCCAGAAGTATAGTGATAGCTATGTTCCCTACTCAGTAAAAACATAAATGAAAGAGATAAGTCCACAAGGTGACATGGAACTAATTGGACTTACCCCATTCTTATCCAGCACAATTTATAAAATAGCTGAATTCCTGAAGTTCAGGTTTCAATTATACATACAGTACTTTGCTTCAATTTGCAGAAGAGCAGCATCCACTAAGAAATGGAAACACTGTTTTCGGGTTTGGGTCCAAATTTATTGATTGGGTGAAATGGCTAGACCGAATTCCACTGGCTAGAGTAAGGGTCAACGGAGTGCTTTCAGTCCCTTTCCCTCTATCCAGAGGGACACGGCAGGGATGCCCACTTTCCCTGGGATTGTTTGCTTTGGCCATTGAACCCTTGGTGACTGTCCTGCACCATGACCCTAGGAAGGGAATCCCAGAAGGGCCTCTGCATGAAAAATAGTCCCATTACGCAGACTATGCTCTGTTGTACCTCCAGGATGCGGATACGTCCCTAAGCTCTGCATAGGATATCATAGACCAATTTGGTTATTATTCGGGCGTCCGCATTGACTGGGGGAAATCAGTTATCTTTTCCCACGGGTTCTGGTGGAGTGACGCATACGCCATTGCAGAGGGTAGAGGAATTCACTTACCTGGGGATCAGGGTGCTAAATAGCTTGGCTGCCTACCTAGATGCTTATTTGCTCGTAAATATCAGGCTTGCCGTAATCTGACGTTATCTCCGGTGGGTAGGTTAAATTTGGCAAAAATGCTTTATGGACCAAAATTTCTATATTTTTTTTAGGAATACCCCAGTGTCTATGTCTAAGGCGTCCTTTGTTAGGTTGGACAGTATAATTACCTCTTTTGTTGGGCAGGTAAGATTCCTAGACTGGCTCAGACCACCCTTCAGCTGCCCCTCTCTCAGGGGGGTTTGGCCCTGCCTAACCTCCAACTGTATTACTGGGCTGCGGTACTTGTTACTGTACACTGGTGGTTCAGTCCGCCTACTGGAAACCCGGCAGTCACACTGGAGGCTGCCATTCTAGGCTCCTATGATGCATTGACTAATTTAGTCTATCACGGACCTAGGGCCCATCCACGGGTCACTTGTCCTATGCGTACAACGCTGAGAGTCTGGTTACAGGCTATTGCAAGTATTCGGTAGCACACCAAGGATCACCGTGGAAAAGTTCTTTATTCAAAGAAAGATCACATCACAGGAAGTGCAATGTTTCGGAGCCACGCAGGACCCCTTCATCAGGCATGTGATACAGTGCAAGAGTGAAAAGCAGATTATATACATCAGCACCCACCCCGACATAGGCCTTACTTTGCCAGAAAGGTGTGCGTTGGAAAATTGACAAGATGGTTACAGGCTAGGGGAATTTATAGGGAGGATGCTATTTTCTCACCTCATTTGCTTCTTTGGGGTAAAGCAACTCACGCAGATCCCGGAGCCTCAGTTGTGGGCAGTTAGGGGAGTTGTGCCCACATGTCACAGATGGGAGAAAGTTGACATACCGGAACTTACCCCTGATGACTGGGAGGACTGTATGGGCGCCTATATTACCAATATGTTTTCAGCTAAAGACCGCTTCATCCAGCCAAAGCTCCTTCATAGAGTCTACTATATCCCTTAGAGGTTGGTGGCCATTTACCCTCAGGTTAGTTCCACCTGCACTCGTTGTCTCTCCTCTACTGGAACCTTCTTTCATATGGTGTGGTAATGCCCAGCTATCATTTCGTACTGGGAGTCAGTGATTGATGACTTGAATGTGCTATGTGACTAGTCTCTCCAGCTTGATCCACGCATGGTGTTACTGGGTATTATGGAGGATATTGTAGCCTCTAGACATGTGAAGAATATATGAATATTCTTATTTTTTCACTTTATTATGCAGGTAGGGAGTTTCCACTTCGATGGAAGTAGCCTACTCCATCCACGCTCACTGGCTGGGTGTCTGCGGTAAACACGGTCTTGCCATTATACAAAGAAACCTATGAGAGTAGAAATTGTCCCAAGAGGTTTGACAAGGTATGGTCCACCTGGATTGATGCTCATGGTCCAGTTGAGCCTACTGATGGTTAAACTTTTTTTTTTTTTTTTGAGGTGGAAATGGATTCCTCTGCTTCTTTCGCCCATTTTTTACAGTTCCTCTCTCCTTACCCCTCCACCCCTCTCTACATTTTATACTTTTCCTTAGGGTGGTTGTGTGTTTTCTAAATATATGGAGAAGGATTTGAATGATTAGATGCCACAGTTATTACTTCTCAATGCCTTCTGGGAATGTTACTATGATGCATTGTGTACTTTATTCTTAACCCTTATATGTGTTGTATCTGGATTGTGCAAACCTTTAAGTGCTCCAGTAGTGTGTCATTTAATCCTTTATCTGTTAAAAAAGTAATGGAGAACGGGTATACTGTTTCCTAAATCTTACGCTTCTCATACAGTACATTTTTACCCACCTGTCATTAAGGCAAGTTAATCTAAAGCACAGGTTAGCATTACTGAGCACCTTTCTGTACCTGTCGTTCCGACATTGGCCCCTGCAGTGTGATATGTCTCACAGTCCACATAGAATGTTCCTTGCTTCTCTGCTCCAAACTGCTCCAGCCTGCGAGTAAGAAGTTCCACAGTCTGCTGCACGCTCTTCCCTTCAGCTAAAGGAACTTGGGTCACGCTGAGGGAAAATAAAACAGTGTCCGGTTATTGAAATATTGCAAAGATCACAAGAATATTAAAATGGATAATTTTGAGAAAAAGATGTTAGACTGTCAGGTGTAACCACTCCCATCGTAATTCCGTTTTGCAGTAGTAGAAGTGATCATAAAACAGGGGGTGGGACCTGTTTCCTATACAGAAATTAAAAAGATAGAATTTTATGGTCAAAAAGTGAAAAAAAAAAAAAATGTTTTCTTCATCATTCATGAAAGTGATATTAAAAGGCTGTATTTTTGTTGTTTTTTTTAAAATAACAAACATGTTATATTTACCTGCTTTGTGTAGTGGATTTGCACAGAGCAACCCAGATAATCATCTTCTCGGGTCTTCAGCTAGCGCTCCTGGCCCCTCCCTCCTGCCTCCATAGCAAGCAGCTTGCTATGGTGGCTCCCGAGCTGCTGCTTCATCTGTCCATTCAGACAGAGAGCGCAGCTCAGCCCTGCCCCTGCTCTCTCCTCATTGGCTCACTGGCTGTGATTGATAGTAGCGGGAGCCAATGGCTCCCAGTGCTGTCTCAGCCAATGAAGAGGCAGAGACTCTGGAGAGCCACTGCTCCCGTGCACATCACTGGATTTAGATGGGGCTCAGGTAAGCGCGGATGAACTATTTTCATATTACTGGGTTTAGTAACACTTTAAGGAAAAATGAAGAAATCACCTTATTAAGAAAAAGAACCCTAGGCCTCAAGACAACCTTATCACTACGTAGAACAAGTAAAGGTTGTCTACAAGAGGGCCACTGACTCAAAAATTTACCTCATAGAGGTAATGGCAATAAGGCAACCTGGTAGGTAAATGATGACAAGGAAATTTCTCTGATGAGTTCTTTGAACAGCCAACAGAACTAAAGTTGAGATCACACAGTGTAAATGTAGGGGTGGAATTATATCAGCTACACTCTATATAAAGTGAATGGATACACTGGACACCTTTGCTGCCATTGTGCTATATGCTCAGTGCCCCCCTGTGCCTTTAAGGAGGGGCTACCCCTAGGAACACCTGCCCTCTATCTATCCATTAGAATGCATGTGCTTCCACTGTGGAGGCTCTCATAAATTTACAAGAGTTAGGATTTCAAAAATTCGTGTACGTAAGATTACCTATCTATCTCCCGTCCACAAGGATCCCCATCGGGGAGGAATTTCCGTGTCCCCCCGTGACTCGTATATCGTGTTACCGTCGTTTCCACAGGTCACATAGGTAAGTGAAATATATCTCACATCGACTATATTAAGGTGGGGATGTAAATGTGACACACTAGAGTTGAAATCAAGACAACCGACAAGTTTCTTGAGTAGTCTCTTTAAAGGAACAGTAGTAAATGGATGGTCCAACGGAATAACGGTAATGGAGATACTCCA
>BLSH010321008.1:39367-53551 GCA_018402905.1 Glandirana rugosa | reverse complement strand
CGGGATGAAACTTACTTGCAACAAGCTATACAGTGGGTATAGAAAAGAAGCGCCCCCCCCCCCCCCCCCGCTTTAAAATAATCACATTTTGTTTTATACAGCTGTATTTACGTATTATGTATTTAAGTGCAACTTATAACATCCAAGTGAAAGATATAACACAAACATGTCAGAGAAAAAATTAAATTCACACACTGAATCACTGAGTTGGAAAAAGGATCACCCCCTTGTGCCAGTATTTTGTTGAACCACCTTTTGCTTTAATTACAGTGTTTAGTCTGTTGGGATATGCAGTGTCTCGCAAAAGTGAGTACACCCCTCACATTTTTGTAAATATTTTATTATATCTTTTCATGTACAACACTGAAGAAATTACACATTGCTACAATGTAAAGTAGTGAGCGTACAGCTTGTATAACAGTGTAAATTTGCTGTCCCCTCAAAATAACTCAAACACACAGTCATTAAAGTCTAAACCTCTGTTAACAAAAGTGAGTACACCTCTAAGTGAAAATGTCCAAATTGGGCCCAATTAGACATTTTCACCTCCCCGGTATCATGTGACTCGTTAGTGTTATATGGTCTCAGGTGTGAATGGGGAGCAGGTGTGTTAAATTTGGTTTTATCGCTCTTACTCTCTCATACTGGTCACTGGAAGTTCAACATGGCACCTCATGGCAAAGAACTCTGGGGATCTGAAAAAAAGAATTTTTGCACAACATAAAGATGGCCTAGGCTATAAGAAGATTACCAAGACCCTGGAACTGAGCTGCAGCACGGTGGCCTAGACCATATAGCAGTTTAACAGGACAGATTCCACTCAGAACAGGCCTCCCCATGGTCGACCAAAGAAGATGAGTGCATGTTCTCAGCATCATATCCAGAGGTTGTCTTTGGGAAATAGACGTATGAGTGTTGCCAGCATTGCTGCAGAGGTTGAAGCCTGTCAGTGCTCAGACCATAAGCCGCACACTGCATCAAATTGGTCTGCATGGCTGTCGTCTCAGAAGGAAGCCTCTTCTAAAGATGATGCACAAGAAAGCCCGCAAACAGTTTGCTGAAGACAAGCAGACTAAGGACATGGATTACTGGAACCATGTCCTGTGGTCTGATGAGACCAAGATGAACTTATTTGGTTCAGATGGTGTCAAGCGTGTGTGGCGGCAACCAGATGAGGAGTACAAAGACAAGTGTGTCTTGGCTACAGCAAGCATGGTGGTGGAAGTGTCATGGTCTGGGGCTGCATGAGTGCTGCCGGCACTGGGGAGCAATAGTTCATTGAGGGATCCATAAATGTCAACATGCCCTGTGACATACTGAAGCAGAGCAAGATCCCCTCCCTTCGGAGACTGGGCTGCAGTGCAGTATTCCAGCATGATAAGACCCCAAACACACCTCTAAGACGACCACTGCCTTGCTAAAGAAGCTGAGGGTAAAGGTGATGGACTGGCCAAGCATGTCTCCAGACCTAAACTCTATTGAGCATCTGTGGGGCATCCTCAACGGAGGGTGGAGGAACGCAAGGTCTCTAACATCCACCAGCTCCGTGATGTCGTCATGGAGGAGTGCAAGAAAACTCCAGTGGCAACCTGTGAAGCTCTGGTGAACTTCATGCCCTGGAGGGTTAAGGCAGCGTTGGAAAATAATGGTGGCCACACAAAATATTGACACTTTGGGCCTAGTTTGGACATTTTCACTTGGTGTACTCACTTTTTTTTGCCAGCGGTTTAGACATTAATGGCTGTGTGTTGAGTTAATTTGAGGGGACAGCAAATTTACACTGTTATACAAGCTGTACACTCACTACTTTACATTGTAGCAAAGTGTCATTTCTTCAGTGTTGTCACATGAAAATATAAAATAAAATATTTACAGGAATGTGAGGGGTATACTCACTTGTGTGAGATACTGTATTTCTACTAACTTTGCAATATTTGCCCACTCTTCTTTGCACAACTGCTCAAGTTCAGTTCAATTTGATGGAGACTGTTTGTGGACTGCAGTCTTCAAGTCATAACACAGATTTTCAATGGGGTTTAAGTCTGGGCTCTGACTATGCCATTTAAACTTTTTCTCCTTCAACCACTGTGTGGTAATTTTTTTGGTGTGCTTTGGGTCATTGTCATGTTGATAGGTAAACCTTCTTCCAATGGACAACTTTCTGGCAGAGGGCAGCAGATATTCCTCAAGAATTTGACAGTATTTTGCCCCGTCAATTTTTCCTTCTATCCTGACAAGGGATTCAGTCCCTGCTGCAGAGAAACAACCCCATAACAGGTTATTACCACCTCCATACTTTACTGCAGGAATGTTTTTCTTCCTGGATTCCGTGCATGCTGGCTACCCGCATGCACCTGCCGATCTCACGCATGTGTAGTGCGGTGCTATCTTGGTCAGCTTGACATGGCATGGCTCCAGTAACACTTAACATTGGCTTCTATGGAAAATTTTGGCCAACTTGACATGGCACTGGAGCAGATTTTCCATAGATGCCAGTGTTAAATGTTACAGAGCAGTGCCATGTCAAGCTGACTGAGATCTCCCAGGAGCCAATGCAAAGACGGAAATGACGTATGGTGCCACGGCCCCTAAAGGAGGAAGTGAAATTAGATATATTCTAATAAATCTGTCACATGCACACAATGACCACTCTTTGTCATAAATTCCTGTAGGCCTCTTGGTAGCCTCTCTAACCAGTTTCCTCCTGGCTCTTTCACCCCATTCAGTTTGGAGCGACGTCCTGATCCAAGGAGGGTCTGTGTTGTACCAAATTCCTTTCATTTCTTAATAATAGACTTCACTGTGCTTATAGGCATTGATAAAGCATTTGATATTTTTTGGTATCCATCTACTGACTTGTGCCTGTCCACAATTTTATCACAGGAGATCTTTTGACAGTGCCTTGTCAGCCATAGATTGTTTGCTAGCACTACTAGGGGACTGAAATGCTCCAGGAAAGCTCTTTTCATGCTGAGCTAATCAAAATAACCACAGCTGATCACAGTTGAAAGTCAAATGGCTTTGTGTGCCATTGAGAAGGTGATTAGCTACATCTGACTGAGTTTACAAGTCATTTTTAAGCCCGTACACAAGGGCCAAATGTCGGGAGACATCAGCCAATCAAATAAAATTCGGCCAACATTTGGCTCGTGTGTAAGGCAGCCAGTCCAACAGAAGTCAGGCATTTGGCCGGCTTCTGTGGGACGAGCATGCTGGAAAACCAGCAGCTGATCTGGAGCTGTCAGTTTTTTTTTTCATTCAACCCAGTGAGTTGATTGAAAAAAAAAAAAAACTAGTGGTGTGTACCAGGCTTTAGGAGGGGATGATCCTTTTTCCAACTCCGTGATTTTGCTTTTGAATTTGTTTTTTTTTTTTTCTGACATGGTGGTGTTATACCATTCACTTGGATATTATAAGTTGCACTGACTAAATACAGCTGGATAAAACAAAAACTGTGTCGGTCTTCATTTCAGGCTGCTAAACATCAAAATGTGATTATTTTAAAGGGGGGAGGGGTGATTCTTTTCTATACCCACTGTATATGCTTTCTAAATGCTATAGTGAACCTTGCAAGTAGTGGATTTCCTGGGTTTGAGGAGTTTAACAACAGATTTGAATAGGCCCTTATCCATAAGTACCTAGGCAGCAACAGCCATGCTGTCAAAGCCAGCGTCTGTGAAGCAGGGTGGTAAACCGGTCCTTGGGACAAAAAATCTGGGCAATTTTAAAAAGAGCACTGAGAGTCTGCAAGGAGCCCGATAAGGTCCGAGTTCAATTTCAGCAGAGCAAACGAGGAAGGAGTTTCAGAGGAAGAAAAGCTTAGATAAGGTTGAACTGATCCCACAGAGTCACCAAAGACAGAAGGTCAATTGATAAATCTATGTAAGAGTCTAAAAAAATTTGTTTTGCTCTCAGAAGAGCAGTCGGTATTTGGATAGCTCTACAGAGAGCATTTGATGGGCAGTGAGGAGGCATATTGCCTTCTTATCGCCTGCTTTAACCCAGCACTAGTGCACCGCAACCCAGTGCTTGCAGAGCAGTACTATTCACTTGAATGGGTCTTGTTGGGTGGGGGTATAATATAGGTCATGGCTGCGAAGGATAGCATCACGGCTGTGGCATTTTAGTGAAATTATAATTTGATATTTTCGAAGGGGGGGGGGGAGGGGGGAGGGTAGGGGTTGCCAGGTCAGGTAGGATGTACAGGGCCCTGTGGTTTCTAACAGCCTCCCTGCATCTATGGGCAGCCCTGGGGTGGCCTGACACACTGTAATCTGACTGTTCAATCCTTGCACAATCTCATTTACCAAAACTATGTAATACAGTAAAACCTTGGTTTGAGAGCGATTTGAAAGACAAGCAAAATTTTTTATTAAATTTTGGCTTGATATACAAGTAGCATCACTCACAACTGAGTATAAAAGAGAAGAGAGGCGCCTCTAAGTGTAGCAATATGGTTACATTTAATGGAGTTACAACATTTAGCAATTCACATGGTTGATGATTTAAACAGGCACATTTAAGTATGCAGGCATCTGGGGTAAAGCTGTCCACATAGACCATCCTTCACACCACCATTGACATCATCTTTTCCACACTGCGCTCTACAAGCGCTTCAAGCCTCCCTTTCAGATCGCTCTACTGCGGGGTAGTCTAATGCATAATGCCTAATGCATCCATCTGCATTACAACACAAGGAGACTAATCTGATGAACTTCCCTGTAGACTCCTAGCATTCTCTGCTACAGACAGGGGAGGGGCGTGGCTGAGTCGAGACTGAGGGGTCGGAGTACTTACCTCTTCATAAAAAGAAATCAGGCGTTCTGAATATAAGACGTGGCCCCGATCCCGCTGATGAAGGCCCGCCCATGGACGTAACATGTACGGGGGAGGAGCTACAAGTGACGTCACCCGCGGCCATCTTTGTTGTTAACTTCTTTACATCTTTGCCTGTTACATAACGCAAACGCGCCGGCACTTGGTTTAAGTGCCACCCATAATATTGACCTCTACAGTGATGCAGTGGTGAACGGTCGTCTCTGCAGGTCCTGAGAAGGGAGGCATTATCCATCGGTCTCATCTACTGTTTAGTAATTAAGTGTGTTTGACTGCTCTTATCCAGGGGGGTCACACACTTTGGAGTAAAAGCGGTGCGCAGATGGTGTTGTGTGATACACGAATCCTTTCATTTCACACACGGAGGCTGGGATCTGCCTCCTCTTCTGCTGTTTCTCACATATGGACTTTTGATAATTTTTTAGCGCTGTACCTTCTGTTGTTTATATGTCCCAGTGTAGGACATTGTGTATAGCAGCTCATTCATTATTGTGATTCCTGATGTTTTTTATGTGCGCGGATTTTGTTCTGTTGTTTTTTTTCACAATTGCAGACTGACAGTGGTGAGAGCTGGTGGTGCCGATGATGGTCTATGTGGACAGCTTTACTCTGGATGCCTGCATACTTAGATGTGCCTGTTTCAATCATCAACCATACCAGTCTCTAAATGTTGTACATACAATAAATGTAAACATATTGCTACACTTAGAGGTGCCTCTCTTCTCTTTTATACTCTGTAGCTCCTGCTGGATTTTGCTTCTAATCCCCTTGTGGAGCGGCCATTTGTGGATGAACATTTTATGGTTACACAACCTATCACATTGCTATAATCTTTTTATATGGACTATAAACTGCAAGACTTATGAATAAATGGTTGTGGAACAAATCATCTGAGTTTCCGTTATTTCTTATGGGGAAATTTGCTTTGATATGAGTGCTTTGGATAACAAGCATGTCTCCAGAAGGTATTACGCTCGCAATCCAAGGTTTTACTGTATAAGGACACACTTATACAATCCAATCAGTTGCTATTCAATCGCAACAGGTCCTTATACTACATAGCTGATGATAGAGTCAAATGAAATTGTATAGTGTATGGTCAGCAAATGCCTTTCAGTTAACACTGAATACAAGTAGATGATGTAACTGAAGAACCCGGAGCACAGCTATCCCCACTCTCCTCTATTATTTACAGCAGTGTCCTGTATTGCTATTCACAGCAGTATTTACTCACCAAGTTACCCCCATGTCGGTCTCTGTAGCAGGCGCCTACCAATGTCGTACGTCGCATACGTACAAACGTAATGAACAGAAACAAAAACCACGAGAAATATGTCTGCGAAGCCCAATGTTAATGTTGGTGAGGTGACCATTTTTTTGAAGCCTCACACAATAAATAACACCCACACTGGTCTATCCCAACATGGCGGCGCACCGAGACGCTTCCGCTCTGACACATCCGTCAGTATTTGCGTTCCACCAACTCAAGTGGGATGGTCAAGACACACGGCGCATGCGTAGTTGCAGCTTGTCAGCACGTGCGGAATTATGCCCAAGCAGCGCAGCTCTCGGGGTTCGGCTCCCCGTCATGTGGCGCTGGCTGACCAGATCCTACAAGATGGGGCGGTCAGAGTCACGAATAGAAGCAAGAAAAGAGGACAGGAGGACGAGGACTCGCAGGAGGAGAACTATGTGGATGAGAAGCTGTCACGTAAGATCCTGGAGCAGGCCCGGCTACAGCAGGAAGAACTGGAGGCCGAGCATGGACCGGGAAGACAAGTCCCTAAGCAGAAGACTACAGTCCTCGGTATGGCCTACTGATCGCCTCTGGTTATCACACCCTCCCACTACTCCCCTATTCAGGAAAAGGCTGTTATTCCGGGGGTTTTCTTCTTCTAATTTTGGAGTAGGTTAGACGTTTATGGTATTTGTGTTCTCCCCGGGAGGCTTGCCACCATTATTTGTCAGAGACTTCAAGTGTTTGTTACCCTAAAAAAAAAAAAAAAAAATCTTGTTCCCTTAACCACTTCAGCTCTGGAAGGTTTTACCCCCTTAATGACCAGGCCATTTTTTGCGATACGGCACTGCGTTACTTTAACTGACAATTGCGCGGTTGTGTGATGTTGTACCCAAATAAATTTGATGTCCTTTTTCCCCACAAATAGAGCTTTCTTTTGGTGGTATTTGATCACCTCTGCGATTTTTATTTTTTGCGCTATAAACAAAAAATGAGCAACAATTTTGAAAAAAAAAAAAAAAAATCCCATTTGGCATATATTGATCGGTTTGCGCAAAAGTTATCGCATCTACAAATGGATAGATTTAGGGACTTTTTATTAATAATGGCAATCAGCGACTTTTAGTGGGACTGCGTTATTGTGGCGGGCAAATTGGACACTAAGTGACACTTTTTGGGGACCAGTGATATCAATACAGTGATCAGTGCTAAAAAAAATGCACTGTCACAGTATAAATAACACTGGCAGGGAAGGGGTTAACATCAGGGGCAATCAAAGGGTTAACTGTGTTCCCGATGTGTGGGGGATGCTGACACTAGACCAGTGGTTCTCAACTCCTGTTCTCGGGACCCACTAACAGGCCAGGCTTGCAGGATAACTGAAATACATCACAGGTGATATCATTTGCTGCTCAGTGATTGCAGTATTCTAGTCTGCATCTCCCCAAGGTAATACTTAAAATCTGGCCTGTTAGTGGGTCCTGAGGACCGAAGTTGAGAACCACTGTACTAGACGAAGAGGGAGATCGGTGTTCTTGATTAGTAGGAATCACAGATCTCTCTCTTCCTCTGTGACAGAACGGCGGTCTGCCTTGTTTACATAGGCTGGCCGTTGTTCTGTCATTCCCCCGAACTATCGCGTGTAGCCGGTGGCCATCGCGGCTGCTGGACATTGGACACAGTGGGTGCGGGTCACCAGCAGCCACGCGCCCCAGACCATTAAGCGCGTTGTTTGCCCTGCCGCAGTATATGTGTCATGGGCGGTCCGAAAATAGTGAAAGCATGTTATACAGCACAATGCTTGTGCTGTATAATTTGGCCCCTTGTATAACCTAAAATACCTGGCTAATCCTGCCTGGTTCTGCCACCCCCCCCCCCTGTAAACTGACCACAGTTTATCATGGCTGCTGAGCCCTGACACCGTGGTCAATTTACGTGCCTCCGTCATTTGCAGCTTTCCTCTCTCTTCACCTTCCCCTCCCTCCCTGCCTGTCAGCTCCATCCACTCCCTAGCCCTCGCCTCCTGCTGCTATAATAACGCAATAACCTTGCTACAATCCCCTCTGCTATACTAAATAATGTCCCCAGTGCTTTTGTTTTTAAATGCCACTGTGTACCTAATTTCAGAACGCCGATCAGTGCTCACGTAACCGGCCACCTTTCTCCTTCTCTCCTGGCTGACAGCACTGTGGGTTTCTCAGCTCCTCCCATTTTCTGTCAGGTCGAGAGGAGGGGAGGTGGCTGGTAACATGAGCGCCGATTGGCGCTCTGAAATGAGGTACACAGCGACATTTAAAAAAAAAAAAAAAAAAAGATGCATGCAGAAACGCATCCGGACTGTGTTTTTGTGGTGTGAACCGGCCCTAAGGGCCAGCGCATGGTGCATCTGTTCAGTGGAGGTACTCTATAAAGTGAAACTAAAGTCACATTACTTACCTCCTCTCTAATGGTCTGACATCAGCGAGAGGTCCCAGTCTTCAGTTGTCTTGATTGTCCACGTTGGATGATGTAACTTCTGCGTTGGTCAACTTGGCACACAGGGACCGTGTTGGCAATGGAAACAGCTGTGCATGCGCAGCATAGTTTGCATATCAAAGAGGACTGGCAGCTAGGTTTATTTTATTGAAGAAAAGACACTAACTTCTGTGATAAAATGCCTTCTTGCAAGCTTTGAAATGTTGCCTTTAGTCCCACTTTAATTACCTGGCTGCCATGACGATCCAGCAACTTTAGTACCCTCTGCGTTACTTATTACAACAAGAGTTTAGGTTTACTTTGATGCATACTTGTTTCAGCTTAGCTAATTTGAGTGAATTATACTAGAGAGAATGAATGTGTGTGGTGTGTTTTTTTTGTTTTTTTTTTTTTATGTACTCTTTGGGACTGATTTATTTTTTAAACGTATGGGGGGAAAAAAAATGCAAAAATGGCCCTGGCAGCGAAAGGGTTCGGGCGGTTCTACAGGCTGAAGGTATTTTACCTTAGTGCATTCTGTGCACTTAAGTAAAAAAAGTGCAGCTACTGATTATACTCCAGTGATGTGCACAAGAGCATCGGCTCTCTCCTTCCTCATAGGCTCAGACACACTGTCAGTCACAGCCAGTGAGGGGGGGGGCATGAGTTGAGATGCACTCTGTCTCCATAGCAAACTATATGCGGTTTAAAATTACTCTGAGCTGGCCATAACACTTGGGGCATGTTAACGACATGTCCATTGAGGTGCATTTTACTGCACAGCACCGCACATTCGTGGTTTCAACATATACATAGGAAACCATTGTTTTTGATAAAATGGAGAAGAGTTGGGAGCCTTTCTTCAGGGAAAGGAGTGGGAGGCTGGAGATGAGCTTTAAAGCAGTTGTATGCTTACTTCAGAACGAAGATCCAATAGGGTTGCCCGGTCCCAGCAGAGGGAGCTGACATTTTCCCTCTGGGGATCCATCCAGGTTCGCGGCTCCAGCGCTGTGAGTGGCCGGAGCCGAGAGACATCACTTCCGTGCATGCGCGTGGGAGTTCGTCTTTCCGGCAAGGTGCTGCGCTATACGCTGGGACATCACTGCGCATGCACCGTGATGTCAGCGGCTGCATGCAAGGTGAATATATCCTAAACCATGCAGGTTTAGGAGATATTCATTTTACCTACAGGTAAGCCTGATTATAGGCTTAACTGTAGGTAAAAATCTCAATTGGGGGGGATACAACCACTTTAATTTATGATTTTGTTGGTATTTTACAGTCATTACTCATTACATTATTTTTGGAAAACCGCAATCATTTGCCCTCTATAATCTGAACTTGTTTTTCCTTACGTGTAGATTATAAGAGTAAAGCTGAAAATTCTGACTCGGAGGATGAGGAATGGCCCTCCTTAGAGAAGGCCGCGTCTATGGATGCGGCAACCTATAATGAACACGTGGAAGTGAACCCTGAAGATGAGAAGGCAATTGCAATGTTCATGAATAAAAACCCTCCAGTGAGGTGAGAGCCCTTAAACAAAAATCTGGCAGTCATTCAATTATATACTGTTGAAGAACATGGAATCCTGGAGAAGATTTATAATAGCCTGTTTGATCAGTTATGCCACACTGGAGAAATTTGTATTGTATAGCATCACATTGTTTGTATAGTATAACCATTTGAGGACATATCTCTCTGTATCCTAAGGGCTGGTTCACTCCGCATTTTCTGCATTTCCATTTTCTCCATCTCAATTCAGAACATGTGCATTCCAGTGTGTTTTTTGATGCGTTCCATACAGAAAAAAAAATGTAGCAGGTTCTACTTTTGTTGACTGTACTGCAATGCACTAAACTGGTGTGAACTAGGGCCATTGTAGTAAATGGGAAAACACTGCATGTGTTCTAAGGCTCCATTTACGTGGAACACTATTTTAACCTCCCCTGAACGTTTTTTTATTTTTGCAGCTAGAAGCCAGCATCTAAACCGTCCGTTTTGCATGCTGCGTTTGCGTCTAGTAGCGTTTTTGGAAAAAAAAAATAGTAGTTTTTTCTTAAATGGATATGCCTGTAAACGAAAGGGTCCTAGACGCGAATTACCGCGTTTAGAAGCTGTTTGGTGTTTCAAATGCCTCTGAACTGGCATCTGAACTCATTTTTTTTGCGTTCCAAAAAAGCCTCTAAACTGCCTGGAAACGACCTTGTGTAAAAGTACTGATAAGATAACAGAGGAAAGTTCAGGGGCAGCTGAAAAAAATGCCCACTGCATCTGGTGTGAACTAGCCCTAAGAGCATATAATCTGTGAGACATTACTCAATTTAAGCAATGCTATGATCATCCACCATTGCTGATTTGTTTTTGGATACTTTGGGGAAATATACTGTGCACTCTGCAAAGTGCAGTTGCACCCTGCAAGAGCCGTTGCTCCAGAGCTTAGTAAATGAAGTAAAGCTTCACTTTGCAAAGATTACCCAATTACGTCTAGGGAAAATTAAAAAAAAAAAAAAAAAAAAAAAAGCAGTTTTGCCTGCACATGATTGGATGATGGAAGTCAGCAGAGCTTTTGCTCATTTACTAAGCTCTGGAGCAAAGTGCACAGTCTAGTTGCCTTTAGTAAATCAACCCCTTTTGAATCACTGATGCAAAACAGGTAAGCATATCGGTACTTCTGGTTGTTCAAGGTGAGTATCTCAGAAAGTATTGAAACTATTGGATCAGAATCACTCACAGCCAATGGAGACAGATCACCATAATGGAATTGGCAGCAACAATGAAGCATGTTAATGACAGTCTAATAAATATTAAAGTTTTTGTAGTACATGATCTTATAATGGGTATCCTATTTGCTGTTTTGTAGACGGACTCTTGCTGACATAATCATGGATAAAATAACGGAGAAACAAACAGAAGTGGAAACGGTGATGTCAGAGGTTTCTGGAAGACCAATGCCACAATTGGACCCTCGAGTGTTAGAAGTGTATAAGGGAGTAAAGGAGGTGTGAATTAAAACATTTTTTAAAGCAAAACTAAACCTTCCAATACTCCCATCCAGTGATGTTCATGGGCTCCCTCACAGCCACCGACATCTCTCTGACTTTGACCATTTTGATTGGCTGGGCCAGAATGATGTAACTCTTGCACAGGAGTTCATCCATCCCAGTACTGAAATATGCAGAGAATGTACACTCGGTATATAGTCTAATGCACTTCACAAGGCGGAAGGCCATAATACTTCCCTCTTGCAGGTTTTTCAATTCATAGAAAAGCTTCATTTTAACCTGTTGCCCCCTGTGTAACATACCCACACACTACACTTATGCATTACTAGGCAACCAATGTTTTTTTTTTTTTTTTTACTGAGACCGAGTTACCAGCACAGAGACCAAGCTGTCAAAGACAGCTATCGATCCCAATGAAGAATCGGTAGCTGGCAGGACTGGCTCCCGATCATGTGACCGCTGTGACTCAATCCTTCCCGTGCCCTTGGCATTCAGAACCTTTTAAAGGGCCCCTGGGGAAAGTTGGAAGAGGCTAAAGAAAATGGCATTATGAGTTTTGTAGGAAGAGCGGGTGTTTTATTTTTTTTATTTTTAAATATTGTCATTTGTCTATTTTTAGGTTCTATCAACCTATCGTAGTGGCAAGCTCCCTAAAGCCTTCAAAATAGTTCCAGCCCTAGCAAATTGGGAACAGATCTTGTACATTACAGAGCCTGAGACCTGGACTGCTGCAGCCATGTATCAGGCCACACGGTATGTGTTTTTTGTATAAACATTTAAATCAGATTTTTTTTTTTCATTCGTATCGAGTTATGGTCTTGATCTAATGGTACTGTTTCTTATGCTCCTGCCAGCATCTTCTCATCTAACTTAACAGAACGTATGGCACAACGCTTCTACAACCTTGTTCTGCTTCCACGTGTGCGAGATGACATTGCTGAATACAAGCGTCTCAATTTCCATCTTTACATGGCTCTGAAAAAAGCATTATTCAAGCCAGGTGCCTGGTTTAAAGGTATGTTCACAAAGAAGCTTATATATGAAAGTAGTACTAGTAGAAGTATTTCATATTTTCTAGAGCGGCTAATTATAACTTCTGTTTTATTTTCTAACCTTGGTGCAAGCATGATGACACTTTTAAGATGTTTTTTTTGGGCACCTTTTTCATACATTTGTCCAAAAATGTTTAGTAACTGAGTGATCGGCTTCTGTTTTGTGATTGGAGCAAACAAATATTCCTACGCAATGGTGTGATGCCAGGTAGACAATCACTCGGGGTGGTTGCTGTGGCCTTGCTGCCCTCCAGGATAGGGGATATCCTAGTGATTAGTGAACGATAAAGAAAAAGAGGACGCAACCAGCCTTGTGCATTATCCTAAGCAAATTTATTAATAAAACCGGAATGAACAACTTTTGTAAGGAGTGTCTGCAATCATGAGACCTAGATGTCATGGATTTTGATTTGATATTTTTCTACCATATTTACGTACATCCTGCAAAATCCAGATTTTTCCTATAGGTTGTTTATGTATGCCATGTGAGAAAAATGACCAAATAAACCTACTCTTTTTTTTTTTTTAAGGAATCCTTATACCTCTTTGTGAGTCTGGGACAAGCACCTTGAGAGAAGCTGTGATTATTGGAAGTATTCTAACCAAATGCTCCATCCCTGTACTTCACTCCAGGTACGTGCCTGAATTCATACAGGTGACTAGAGACAAAATGCAATAAAAAAAAATCAGTACTTGTCCTAAACCTGTAATAGAACGTGCATAGTAGCTATCTGCTATACCTAATGCACAATGTAAGTAAGCAAAGATGTTTTTTAGGCATTGTTCACATGGACTGGAGCTTGAATAGGACTAACTGTGTAGAGCAAGCTTTAACAAAGCATTTGTTAAAGTATTTATAAACCTTCAGTTATTTTTTAACCAAAATAACAAACATGTTATACTTACCTGCTCTGTGCCATGGTTTTGCATAGAGCAGCCCGATCCTCCATTTGTGGGGCCCCCCGCCGGCGCTCCAGGTCCTTCTTCGGCTAGTGCCCCAGGGAAAGCCACTTTCCCTGGGGGCACTCATGTGCTCTCGCTCCTGAGCCATCCAGTCTGCGTCTTAACACACACCGGGCGACTCGGGCCGCTCCCTCACGTCATTTGATAGCAGAAAGAGCCAATGGTTTCCACTGCTAACAATCTGCCCAATGTGGAGAGAGACAGCAGCGAGAGCCTCTGCTCTCATGCACGTCACTGGTTTGAATTGGGCTCAGGTAAGAATAAGGGGAGGGGGGCTCCACTTTTAAGCTCTGGGTCCCAATTTGAGGATGTTAAACTATATTTTCAGTAAAAAAAATACTCAAATTAATTTTACTACACAGAAAAAAAGGGATTTTATTAAAACTTACCGTAAAATCCTTTTCTCCGAGTTCACTGACAGACGCAGCTCTTCATGACTTTGTGGGGTTTTATGTTCGTCTTACCAGGAGGTTTGGTCACTGCACGTACTCTCGTCTCCGAGAGCGACGACAGAGAGAGGTGTAACCCGTCTAACAATCGTCACCTTTGGTAACCGAGAAAGACGATAGTTTACTGCACTCCCTCGCCGGGCTCAGCGGGCCACACACAATTCTGCGTCTGACCTACCGAGTCCTCGCTC
>BLSH010321008.1:0-30929 GCA_018402905.1 Glandirana rugosa | reverse complement strand
GGTGGTCCTGGGTGGCGATCCCAGGGAGGGGCTGTGCTGATTAACACTCAGCACAAACCCCCCCCGCCAGGAGAGTAGCTGATCAGCTTTCCTCTACTCACGTCTGTAGACCCCCAGGGACACCATGAGGAGGCCTCCCAGGACCACCAGGGAGACACCATGGATGCTGCCCAGGACCACCAGGGAGCCCCCACTAGACCACCATGTAAGGGCAATACAGTGCACTGTAGGGATGGCACTGTGCCCATATATGATGCCTGCCCGTGCCATCCCTAACAGTGCTATCTGCACCTGTGCCCACCTATCAGTGCCGCCTATGAGTGTCCATCAGTGCCACGTATCAGTGCCCGTCAGTGCTGCATATATGTGCCCCATTATCAGTGCCAATCTGTACTGCCTTATCAGTGCCCATCAGTCTAGCCTTATCAGTGCCCATCAGTCTAGCCTTATCAGTGCCCATCAGTCTAGCCTTATCAGTGCCCATCAGTGTAGCCACATCAGTGCCAATCAGTGAAGGAGAAAATGTACTTCTACAAAGTTTTGTGACAGAAACAAACTTTTTTTTTTTTTTTTTTTTTTCAAAAATTCTCGGTCTTTTTTTTTTAAATTTTATTTGTAGCGCATAAAATAAAAACCGCAGGTGTGATCAAATACCACCAAAAGAAAGCTCTATTTGTGGGAACAAAATGCTAAAAATGTTGTTTGGGTACAGCGTCGCACGACCGCGCAATTCTCATTCAAATCGCAACAGCACTGAAAGCTGAAAATTAGTCTGGGCGGGAAGTGTTCTAAGTGCCCGGTATTGAAGTGGTTAAACACAAACTTTTTGGAAAAAATGCATGAATTTTAGCGAACATAAACACAATACAATACACAATTTTTTGTAAAATATAAAAGCTTGCTACACCAAGTAAATAGATACGAAACATGTCACGCTTTAAAATTACACACATCTGTGGAATGGCAACAAACTACGGTACATTAATTTATCCATAGGTAATGCTTTAAAAGCCTTTACTGGCTACTAGTTTAGCGTTACACAGGAAATCTGGTACTAAAATGATTGATGTCAGCCTGATCATGGTGATACCTGTAATGAAATACACGTGTGGTGCCATTGCCATTTTCATATGCATTTGGGATTTATGTGTGGTGAGCACAGGGGAGCTTTAAATTTACAATATATTTTATTTAATTGATATTTTTTTTTTTTTTTTATACACTGTACTTTTTTTTTTTTTTTTTTTTTTTTTTTTTTATCTTATCGCAGGGCTTGACAAATTTGCCTTGAATCTAGGCGCCAGCTAAAAAAGTTAGGAGCCAGTTTTTTATAGCGTTGGGTTGTCAGCGCCCGGGGTAAGACAAGTAATTTGCGCCCCTAAACCCTAACTTACTCACAGCAGAGCAGCCAGTCAATAACTCCACCGTTATATCAGGGTTATAGGCTGGCCAGAAAGAGTGACACTGAAAAATCTGTTCTGGGGGAAATTCCTTATTATGCCGAATGCATCGTGACTGCGGCATGTAAAACGCCCTCATCTGCTGCCTAATGGAGCTTAAGGGTGGTCATTGGTGGGTGGCAAAAACATGTCTCTACTGCACATTTTTACCACCCAACTTGCACATCTAAACAAAGCCTGAGTGACATTGTAAATAAAATACAAAAAAAAGGTGAAAAGTATTCCAGCGCTGCTGATCTTCTGTTGCCTCTTTGCAGCCACTTCCTGCTTACATGTGTGTCCCCCACGGTGACTTTTCATTGCTCTGGTGGGTTTCTGGTCACCATGAAATACTGGAGCCCAGCTGCACATAGAGTGGTAATTGTTGATGGTACTCAGGGCTTTATCACAATTTTGCTGCTTAGAATAAAGGTCACGTTTCTCGCGGTGTGACATCATCTTTCATATTATACAAAAAAATATAAATAAAAATGGGCTAACTTTACTGTTTACTTTTTTTTTTATTCGTTAAAGTGTATTTTTTCCAAAAAATTGCGCTTGAAAGACCGCTGCGCAAATACCATGTGACATAAAATATTGCAGCAACCGCCATTTTATTCTCTAGGGTCTCTGCTAAAAAATAATATATAATATTTGGGGGTTCCAAGTCATTTTCTAGCAGAAAACACTGGATATTTAATTGTAAGTCACTAATGTGAGAGAGGGTTTAGTCTTTAAATGGTTAAACTTTCCTGATAGCCTGGAGATAATTGCTTTGAAAGAAGAAGATACATTGTTGTGTTTATTCTTCTAACTCTCAACAAATATTCCCGGGCAGCCACCAAGTTGAACAGCTGTTAGATTAAGCCGAGAACGGCTCTCAGCTCTCGCTGAATCCGACACGCTGTTTTAACACAGTGATAGAAGGAACGGCAGTCACTCGCCAGGACGCGATTTCTGGTCGCCATGGCGACCTGGCGCCCGGGGTTTGTCGAGGCCTGTCTTATCGTTATTGCTATCACAAGGGATGAACAGCATCTCTAGTGATAGCATGGACCGTGGCCTATCCTCTTTTTGGAGAGATAGGGGTCTATTAGACACCATCTCTCTCCTCTGGCCCCCAAAGTATCTGATCAAAGATCGGTTTGATCAAATGCTGTACTAACCATTAATGGCTTGTCAAGAAACAAGCCAGAACCAAAAGTGACAAAGTCCTCATTGCTTCCGGTTTCTGAAGTTACAGAGGGGGGGTATCCATTCCTTCCACCCTTCACAGAGTGACAAAAAAATGTGTAGAATATCCCGCTCTACCTTGTAGGTATTGATATATGGCTTGTCTGGTGATGGCTGGCTGCATACAACCTAATTGTGTTCCCACAATGTGAATCAAATAACGAGAGTATGTTGTTGCGCATAGTGCCCATAGTAGTATCAATAAAATTGTGTTGAAATCATAACGTGCAAACAAAATCTGAAAACCTTCCTCCTTAGTTTCCTTGGTAAATAATATTAGTGAATACACAAATATAAGTGAAAATGTGAAACATTGCAACAAATTGGCAAAATCGCAATCTCAACAAAATCTCATGAAACTGAAAAAGTCCTTTAAAAGTGCAACGTGCGTGCTATTCATAAGTGAGTCCATCTTATTACAAATGTAAGTGCAAACAAAGTATGAAATCTTCCTTAACCGGTTCCTGACTGGCTCGCGTACATTTACTGCTGCAGAGTGGCAGCGTAGCGCGAATCGCCCTCTGTAAACGGTGGCACGCGCAGCCAGGGGGCGAGCTCTTGCGTCCGCCGCGCGGGGCCACGGGTCAGGTGGACTCTGTCTGCCGGCGAACCAAGATCGCCTGGTACACAAGAAAAATGGGGAACCACCGATGTAAACACGACGGTTCCCCGCTATGTCAGGTGGCATGACAGAGATCTACTGGCCCCTGTACTCGGGATCTGTTAGATCTCTCATGCCCCTGGTAGCCCAGCCCCCACACAGTTGGAACACAGTTAAGCCCTTAGATTTCCGCCCTTGATTGTGCTCTGGTCCTAAAGTGGGAAATCCTTCTGGGGCTGAAGTGGTTAAGATTTCAACACAATTTTATTGACACTACTAAGGGCACTAGGCGCAAAACATACTCTCATTATACTCTTCATGAGGTGCCATCTTGGTCTCAGTTTTATCTGCAGTTGCCATGTTGCTGCACATGTGATCAGCTATGACACCAGCCATTTGATGGCTTGACCGTTATTATTAACTGTAACAGATATAATTCAAGGTATGTCTTGCATGTAACTGATTTGGAAAACTGTTAAATTGGTGAAATCAGTTTGGCTTTAAAGCCTAATTCATTTAATTTCACTTGAAATAGTTGGTTTGGGCCAAGCTGATCCAAACGATTTCCATTACAAAGGCCACTTTCACACTGAGCCGTTTTTCAGGCGCTTTTGCGCTAAAAATAGCACTTGCAAAGCGCCTGCAAAACGTGTCCTGATGCACCCCAGTTTGAAAGCCTGAGCGCTTTCACACTGGGGCGGTATGCTTGCAGAACGTTAGGAAAAGTCCTGCAAGCAGCATCTTTGGGGCGGTGCGCTGAGGGGTGTATACACCGCTCGCAAACCGACCCTCCATTGAAATCGATGGACAGTGCTTCCAAAGCGACTGCACCCCGCCTCGGAATCACGGAACGCTGGCACTTTTAACCCCTTGTGGGGGGTTAGGAGCGCAGCGCTGCCGACTGCATAGGGGTGCCATAGCACCGCTATAACAGCAGAAAAGCGCC
Source organism: Glandirana rugosa (assembly GCA_018402905.1). Taxonomy (NCBI): domain Eukaryota; kingdom Metazoa; phylum Chordata; class Amphibia; order Anura; family Ranidae; genus Glandirana; species Glandirana rugosa. The sequence goes on along the minus strand of BLSH010321008.1, from coordinate 26,710 downwards.
ACTGAAACCAGCGGCGCTTTACCGCTTCCACCCCAGTGTGAAAATAGCCTAAAAAATGCGCCCACTGTCAGCACTGTGCTGTATAAATTATATGTAGCACAAGCTGTGTTCGGCTGTTGTATGTGGTCTTCACATCCCATTCCTGGAACAAAATAGTCGAGCTGAGCACTGCTCATCCATTCACAGGAAGCTTTGTATTTTATGAATGAATTGAAGGCTTCATCTGATTGGCTGAGATGGAAAGGCTGGGGAATGACGTCACAATCTCTATCTCTGCCAATCTAAGGAAACCCTGTGTTCATCTATAGAAATACCAAGCATCCTGTGAATGGCTGAGCAGCAGTCAGCCCAACTTGATTTTGTTCCAGAGACAGGAAGTCTTCCTACCCCAATGGGTCAGCAACCTGTAGGTGGCTGGTAGATCTCGGTCTGGGTTTGCTGACCCGCCATTCCAGAGCATCAATCAGAGTACAATGCAGAGTGACTACTTAAAGTTAGAGCTGTAGAAGGGAGCAAGAGCCGCATAACCCGATACCTCCTCTGTAGTGCTGGCTCCTGTCCAACGCGGAGTGATACCAACTGCACTTCACCTCTTATCCCAGCTAGTGGTCTCCAGAGTGGTGCCAACAGCGGGAAAGAAGAGATCTTCAGGTCCGTGTGACGCAATACACTGGGCATTACAGTATAGGTCTGCTTTCACACTGATGTGCTGCGGTTTATACACCTCATGGGTGCAGTGCAGTGTACTTGCAGCTTTCCTGCAGGTTTGATGCGCTTAGCCATAGACTTCTATATCCTGCTGTTTTACCACCCCCTAACTTTACGTGTGAACGAGCACAAGTACTGCTGCTCTGAAAAGCGATCCAAGTGTGTGTTGATAGGTAGTAAGGAGGCGATGCGTTGCTTTCTCACCACCTGATTTAAACTTACGATTGCCATGCAATGCGCGCATTTGCGGCACGGTAGTCCTGCAATTAGAGGTTTAAATCGGGTGTGAGGAGACGACACTGTGACCGGTGATCTTGACTTCTCCTGTGTTGTGCAGGTAGCTCTCCACCTCTCTAAAGTTGCCCCTGCCCTACCGCTACCCCTAGTGCTGTATATTTTTGTAGCTGATGTTTTATACAGTTTATACATTGCCTACAGCACATTTCATGTAATGGATATTGTTTGGTCCAGCTTGGCCTAAACAAACCTGTTGTTTTCAGTAGTGTATGCTCCTCCCTTTTAAAACCATTGAAGATCTATTCTTGTCTGCCTTACTTGTAAAGCTTAGTACACAATGTCGAGCGACATCAGCCAGTTCAATAAAAACCAACCAACATTTGACCAATGTGTAAGGCAGCCGGTCCAACAGAAGCCGGCCGAGCATGCAGCAAAACCAGCAGCCAACCAGCTCTTGATCAGCGCTCAGCAGGGTAGATCTCTGCATTAACATCGGATTGTTAGTACAGCAGCTCCGACCTGAGCTGTCAGGTTTTTTTCATTTGTTTTTTCAAACCGCTGGGGTTGAAAGATTTAAGAAAAAATAACTATTTTTTTTCTTTTCTTCAGTAAAATATATGCAATATATATGTATTTTTTAAATTGAATTTCTTACATTTTTGGCCATAATGTATTCTGCTACATGTTTGATTAAAAAAAAAAAAAAAAATCCCAATGAGTGTATATTGATTGGCTTGCGTGAAAGTTATACTGTCTACAAACATACAATATTGGCATTTTTTTTATACTACTAATGGTGGTGATCAGCGACCTATAATGGGATTGTGACGGGCAATCTGACACCAACTGACGCTGGCAGGGGGGACTGACTAACTGCCACTGACCTCACCACTGACACTAATACATTGCCTTTTTGAGGAGAGAATCATGGAACACGGGATGTATTCAGAGAGAAAAGGGCAATTTCAATCGATAGAAGACTGGCCCGACTCAAGCATTTATTCTGTATGGGCCGATGAATCGAGGACCCAATTTAGTAGAGGGTTGTTTTAATCTCACCTATTTGGTAGACAGCCAAACTCTATCCCCCACCACGTATGAAGGTCTATGGCAGTGTTTCTCAACTCCTGTCCTCAGGACCCACTGACAGGCCAGGTTTGCAGGATAACTGAAATACATCATAGGTGATATCATTTTCTGCTCAGTGATTGCAGTATTCTAGTCTGCATCTCCCCAAGGTAATACTTAAAATCTGGCCTGTTGGTGGGTCCTGAGGACAGGAATTGAGAACCACTGGTCTATGGCATCTTCGTCTGTTGGAGAAAAGCGCATATTTGCCTGCTGACTTCCGTAGCAATAGGGGAGTCCTTTTCCAGTGTAGCAGAATATCTTTCACCTGCTGATCCGCTGCTGGTACACCAGAAGAAGGTTGAAGTAGGGGAAAAGTCTGAGGGTACTAGCCTAGGGCTGCGTGGTATGAAGAGCACTGTGCCAACGGGAGTTAATGGCGAATTCAGCCAAAGGCAGATACTCAGACCAATTGGAGTGTAAAGAGTTGACGTAGTGTCGAAGATAGGTCTCTAGGACCACACTTTGCAATTTGTACCTTTCCTGGTCATAGCAGTAAGGGGGGGGGGGGGGCAGCAGTGGAGGCAAAACCTTTGATGAAGCGCCTGTAGTGGTTTGTGAACCCTAGAAAGCTTTGGAGCCCTCTTAAAGTGGTCGGTTGAGGCCATTGCAAGACCACAGAAAACTTTTGTGGGTCCATCTGGAAACCGACAGCACTGATGATGTATCCAAGGAAAGGTATGCAGTCTTGATGAAAGCTGCCCTTTTCAATCTTAGAATAAAGGTGGTTTTCTGTCAGTCGCTGTAATACCTGCTTTGGATGTGTGACATGCTCTAGAAGAGTCTTGGAAAAGATTAAGAGGTCGTCTAAATAGATCATTGCAAAACTGTTGCTGAAATCGTGAAAAATGTAATTCATGAAACGTTGGAAGACAGCAGGGGCGTTACAGAATCCAAAGGGCATAACCAGATACTCAAAATGTCCATTACGGGTGTTGAATGCAGTCTTCCACTGGTCCCCCTCTCTAATTCGAATCAGATTATAAGCCCCTCGGAGGTCCAGTTTAGTGAAGATACGGGCTCCTTTGAGCACATCAAATAACTCTAGAATGAGAGGCAAAGGGTAGGAGTCTTTTACGGTGATCTGGTTTAGGCCTCGATAGTCTATGCATGGCCGAAGACCCCCATCTTTCTTTTCAACAAAGAAAAACTCTGCCCCCACTGGAGAAGAGGGTTGGATAAAACCTCTCTCCAAGTTATCCTTAATGTATTCTTCCTTTGGGAAGAGGTGCTCCAGGGATCAGATTAATTGAACAGTCAAAGGAATGGTGTGGAGGTAGAACCTCTGCCTTCTGCTTGCAAAATACATCTGCAAATTCATGGTATTAATGAGGTAAGGTAGGAGGGATGGCCACGGAAGCCAACAGACATCCAGTAAGTCTTTTGGGCCGAGACAAACAGTTCAGGTAACAGGAAGGCTCCCAAGAGGTTAATTCTCCATTTGACCAATTAAAAGAAGGGTTGTGCTGTTGTAACCATGGGTAACCAAGGATAACAGGCAGCAGTGGAGAATCAATAAGAGACAGGACAATTTCCTCTTTGTGGAGTGCGCCTACCTGAAGGGTCATTGTAGTAGTTGCACACTTTACAAGGCCATCTCCCAACGGTTGTCCATTCAGGGTGGTGATGTTCAGGGGTCTCAACTTGGGAACAAATGGAAAGTTATTCTCTTTAGCAAAATTGTAATCCAGGAATATGCCAGCGGCCCCAGAATCCACAAAAGCCTCACAGGAGACAAGTTTAGAGGCTAAATGGAAGATTGCGGGTACAGTAATCTTGATCTTGGAGGAAATCCTTGTAAGGTCTAACCCAGCTCCTTCAACACGGGTTGGACGCTGCCCTTTTACTGGACAGGATGGGCAAACAGATAATAAATGTCCTTTAAGTCCACAGTACAAGCATAGGCCCAAAGCACACCTCTTTGTTTTTCTGACTCTGTTAGGTGGAGGTGGCTGGCTTCCATAGGTTCCACCTGTGTCTTGGACTCAACTGAAATTTCAGGTTCAGGCTGGGGTGGTGCTTGGAAGTTAGGGACCAAAGGGTAAACTGGTCTAGGACAATTGTGGGTTCTAACTCTCTCCTGGCACCTTTCATGAAACCGGACATCCAGACGGACACACAGCTCAATAAATCTTTCAAGGTCTTCTCATGAATCTTTATAGACCAATTCATCGTTAATGCGATCTGTAAGACCTTTACGGAAAACTGCACGTAATGCCCCTGAGTTCCACTTAGTCTCAGCAGCCAGGGTACATAGCTCAATAGCATACTGTGCCATAGTCTTGGTACCTTGCTGTATGTCCAAAAGTGAGCACTCAGTTGCAGAAGCTCTATCTGGTTGGCCAAATACAGTTCGGAGAGAAGCCAGAAACTTATCAGCATCTTACAGCACAGGATCATTACGTTCCAGGTAAGGAGAGACCCATGCTAGGGCTTTCCCCTTTAATAAGGAAATTACAAAAGTTACTTTGGCCAAAGAAGTGCTAAAAGTCCTAGGGTTGTTGCGGAAATGCAAACGGCAAACCTTTAAAAAACCTCTGCAGTCCTCCGTATCACTACCAAATTTTTCAGGTAAGGGAAGTTTGGGTGGCACAGAAGAGGCGGGTTGGATTGGAGCAAGAGTGGGAGCTGGAGTCCAGACAGGTGCAGAGGAATCAGGCAAACAAGACTTAAGCGTAGCACAAAGTTCATCTAGCTTAGCGTCCAGAGAAACAAGATGCTGTTCATGAGCTCCAATCAATCGTCCTTGATGTGAAAGCGCCTGAACAATCTCAGCAGGGTCCACTGGCATTATGGCCCGTTTGTAATGTGAGGTACCTGTGGTAGGTAGTGTCCGAAGTGGAACTGTAGTCAGGCAGGTCAGGTTGGCAACAGATCAGGCAGAGCGGTACAAAATCGGTATCCAGAGTGGTCAGGCAGGCAGGGGTCCTACACGAGCTGATGATGAAGTACCAAATCAGCAGGCTGGAGAGTAGTCAAGTATTCAGGCAGAAGTTCATACACGGAATCAGAATTCAGAGTTAGAAAACACCCAGGAAGCAAGTCCAACAAACGGGCATTAAGAAACAGGAAGTGCTGCTATTTATGGGCTGCTTGATTGTACATTGTACGCAGCTGGCAGCAGGTGGGGCTAGTGAGTCCAAGGCAGTGCAACAGGCTGGGAGAGCATTGCGAGAACTCTAGAGCTCCCCCGTGGCACAACAGGTAAGTCTGCAACTGTGGGACCAGGAACATGCTGGTTCAATGACACCCAGGTACATGACAATCTCCTCCCTCCTCATATGACGTCCTCTGGTTCTCGCCACTCCTGTGGGCCCGCAACATGGCAATTGGGGATGAGGCGTGTCCCTTGGCTCTTTACCACGTGACAGGCTGTGTCCAATCACAGCCGGTCATATGTGTTGTACTTGTGCATGCCTCTGGGGGGCGCGCAGCTCGGCGATTGCGGATGAGGCGTGTCCCTCAGACACAGCCCATCTCCGATTAGGGTAAAGAGCACATGAAATTGGCTCTTTACCACGTGACTGGCTGTGTCTATTCACATCCGGTCACAAATGTCAACAAACGCCTTTAGTGCCGTTTCCAGGTTCTTCTCAGTGTGTAAGGAGACCTGGAAGAAAAATGTGCTACAGTACAGCGATCTGCCCCCCCCCCCCCCAATTGCCCCACAAATAAAGAGGACCTGACACCAGCCCATCAGAGTACCTGTCACCCGCTCATTAGAGTACCCGAGTACCTGTCACCAGCCCATCAGAGTACCCAAGTACTTGTCAACAGCATATCAGAGTACCCGAGTACCTATTTCCAGCTCATCAGAGTACCTGTAACCAGTCCATCAGAGTATCCGAGAACGTGTCACCAGCCCATCAGAGTACCAGAGTACCTGTCACCAGCCCATCTAAGTACCCGAGTACCTGTCACCAGCCCATCAGAGTACCCAAGTACCTGTCACCAGCCCATCAGAGTACCCGAGTACCTATCTCCAGCTCATCAGAATACCTGTTGTGACGAACGTGGGTATCAGATCGCTGCCCTCCTCATCAACGGGCGACCAAGGACCCCCCTTGATCTAACACCGCGATTGTCACGAACGTAACAATGCCACCCTCAGCTGCTTTCAGAACAAAGATTTCCCAGTTGGCGGGACCACCAATGCCAGCCGCCTAAGAGCGATTGTCACCGGGCTAATTCAAACAATTAACCCTTTCTCTGCCACCACCTCTATTTGGGAGCCAGGGGAGCTCAGAATTTTAGCAATACCAGTATTTCAGAATAACCACCTGTAACACACGCTGTCACCACAAACGGGTATATCCAGATGCGTTATTTTAAACAGTAGCGCTCTTTAAAGGAACAGATTCGTGATAGTTGCATTAGGAGCTTTAGGGACAAGGTTAACACTTTTCAGAATAAGGTTTAATAATGAAAAGGTCAAGTTTAGGTGCAGTAAAATATTTACAGAAAGATAAAAATAAGGTGACAAAGCAATGAGACAAAATATACAGCAGGAAAGACACAGAATTAAGATACTTGCTTTTGAAATGTCTGACCAATCAGTGTTTCAAAGATGATTCCTTGGTTCTCTGATGTTGGTTCATTGATGGAAATTGAGAACTGGAAGTTGATCTTAGCAGTCCCTTTTTCTCTGGTTGACAAGGGGTGGTGCCGTATGTCCTTGAATACTCACATGAGTGGGCGGATTTTTAGACTGACTTCCAGGGCCGGCCGTGGAATACAATCTTCCCTAATTTCACAAGTTGTGTATGGAAAAATCATATTTCGTGATTGGGCCGCCTGCAAATCTCACATTAAGGAATTCAATCTCAGCATATACAGGGCTTTAAATTAAGTCCAGGCATGACAGGTCTGCCACCTTCTTGGACCCTGGGAAGGGAACATACCAGTTCTACCTCTCCTTATGTTAAAAGGGTGCAACGTTTACACTAATTTTACATGGTATGAACTGCTGCACCCAAATATGTACGTTTTGTCGCTATGTCATATTCCTAACTGGAGTTGTGAAATGTATGTATTTTTTCTACCTTTTCATGTTGAGATTGGGGTTACTGAAAGGTCACAGCTGGCTGCAAAGATTTATGGCTCTCTCCTTATCTGGACCTCCTGGATTGTCCGTTGTGGGGATCTGATGTATAGGTTTACAATCGGGCTTGCAAAACACTTCTCCAGACTGCTTGGTGTCTGTTAGAAGACCTGACATTCCTAAGTTGTTGGGAGGGGATAATGAGGAGTTTTGTCCTACGTTCAAACTGTAATGGCTGACTGTCACCAAATGGCTGCGAGGTTTGTGTCCCTGCCCGTGATATCATTACAGCGTGTGTGTCTCACACGTGATATCATCACACCTGTCACCAGCCCATCAGAGTACCCGAGTAGCTGTCACCAGCCCATCCGAGCACCTGTCACCAGCCCATCAGAGTACCCGAGTAGCTGTCACCATCCCATCTGAGTACCTGTCACCAGCTCATCAGAGTACCCGAGTACCTGTCTCCAGCCCGTGCGTCATAGAATATATACGTTGGGGTGTTTGCTTTTCAATATAGGGTCATTTTGTGGGTAATTCCACTATCCTGGTGCTCCAGGACCTTCAAATGTGTGATCGGTCATCAGGAAATTATATGTGTATCCCTGCATGTTGGGCCTCTCTATGTGGCTAGGCTGTGTAAAAGTCTCACACATGTGGTATCGCCATACTCGGGACGAGTAGCAGAATGTATTTTGGGGTGTAATTTATTCCATATGTTAGAAAAATCTTATAAATTGACAACTTTGTGTACGAAAAACCCTAGTTAGACTTACCGGTAATGGTATTTCTACGAGTCTTTCAGGACAGCACCTGGAGAGAGTGCAGCTCCACCCTTTTCCCAGGAAACACTGCAGTCAATCTTTAAAAGTGCACCTCCTTCAGGTCCATCCTGTAATAACGAGTGAAGGTGGAATAACTTGTCCAAGTGGCTGCCTTGCAAATACGTCCCAGTGAGGCCCCAGCTCTCTCCGCCCAGGATGCTGCCACTGCTCAGGTAGAATGAGCTACTATACCCCCTGGGGGATCTACCCCGGAGGCTTTGTAAGCTTCACTGAGAGCCTTTCTAAGCCATCTTCCAATAGTGCTTTTGGAGGCCCCATACCCTTTACGGTGTCCCGAAAATAATATAAAAAGAGAATTTGATTTTCTGAATTCTCCTGTTATCTCTAGATAACGCAGTAAACACCTTCTAACATCTAGTCCTCAGATCAGTCCTCAGAATTATCCTATCCGGAAATACCAACAGAAAAGGCTCAGTGATGGCTAAAGCCTGCAGCTCACTGACCCTCCTTGCTGAAGTAACCGCTATCAACAAGACTAATTTAAACAACCACAATTTAATTGTGGCTTCCTTCTGCGGTTCGAAAGGGCTTTTAGTCAACCCCCGCAGACCCACTGATAAGTCCCATTTGGGAAATATTTTCACTGGTACTGGCCTCATCCTGGCCAGTGCCTTAAAAAATCTAATAAAAAAAGGATGTAAAGATAAACGTCTCTCTAGAAACACAGACAGAGCTGCTACCTGGACTTTCAAGGTACTGGCTGCCAATCCCTTTTCCAACCAATCTTGCAAAAACTCCAAGACTGAAAAATTCTCCTGAGGGGAACAATTCTTTTCATTGCACCAGGAGTTGAATCTTTTCCATGTCTTAAAATAAATGGCCTTCGTGACCTTTTTCCTGCTGTCCAGTAATGTATGAATGAATTTTTCGGACATACCCTTTTTCCTCAGGATCTGCTCCTCAGTTTCCAAACTGCCAATTTGAGATGACCTACGTCTGGATGGAGAAGGGGACCCTGATTTAGTAGATCCCTTTGAACTGGCAGCATCCAGTGGGGCTCCACTGCTAACTTCAGCAGCACTGAAAACCAAACCCTTTTGGGCCAATATGGGGCTACTAGGATCAAGGTTGTATCTTCCTCTTGTAGTTTCCTGAGTACCATTGGGATCATTTGTACTGGAGGAAAAGCGTAGCACAAGTGGAAGGTCCAGCATTGCGCTAGAGCATCTAGACCCGCTGCTTGATCCCACCTGTTCAGGGAGAAGAAATTTGGTGTTTTTGCATTTGCTCTTGATGCAAATAGGTCGATCTGGGGTTTTCCCCATTTGCAAGTTATCCTCTGGAAAACTTCCTTGTTTAGGCTCCATTCTGATCCCAGAACTTTCTCTCTGCTCAGGAAGTCTGCAATCTGATTCAAACTTCCTTTGAGGTGTACCGCTGTTAGGGAAGCTAAGTTGGCCTCTGCCCAACCCAGAATTTTGAGGGCCAAGTCTAGAAGACTTTTGCTCCTTGTGCCCCCTTGCCTGGAGATGTAAGTCACTGCGGTGGTGTTGTCCGACAGCACTTGGACATGTTGGTCCTTGATGGTTTCCCTGAAGGCCCATAATCCCAGGAACAGTGCTTTCAGTTCTCTCCAATTGGAGGACTTTCTTGATTCCTCCTTTGTCCATGACCCTTGGGCCATGTTGCTGTTTAGATGCGCACCCCACCCCCAGGAGCTTGCATCTGTGGTCATGATCTCCCCTGTGGGAAAAGTCCAGGATAGACCCTTGACTAAATTTTCCTGAGCTCTCTACCACCATAACTTCCTTTTTACTGAGGGAGGAATTCTCATGGGTTTCTCCAGGGACTCCCCATAGGCCCAATTCTGTAGGATCGCCTGTTGGAGATCCCTTGAATGTAGCCGTGCCCACTGCACTGCTGGGATAGAGGCTGTTAGAAGACCCAGTGTCGACATGGCTGACCTTACTGTGATCAATAGATTGGTCTGTACTGTCTTTACTGAGCTCTGAATTTTTTGTATCTTCTCCTCTGGGAGAAACAACAAGCTACCGAGCTGATGATATATCCTAGAAAAACAATCCTTTGGGAAGGAATTAAATTGGACTTCTCCTTGTTCAGGAGCCAGCCCAAACTCTCTAGATGGGTTTGTGTCCTTTCTAGGTCTTTGGTGAGTGATCCCTTGGAGCTGGCGAACAGGAGGAGGTCGTCCAGGTATGGTAAAATCGACACTCCCTCTAGCCTGAGTGGGACCAGAGCTCTGCCATGATTTTTGTAAAGATCCTCGGTGAGGATGACAGCCCGAAGGTAAGAGCCCTGAATTGATAATGGCACACCTTTCCCTTTACGTTGATCGCAAAACGTAGGTATCTCTGCATTGTTGCTGCTATGGGGACGTGTATGTATGCGTCCTGGAGATCGATTGAGGCTAGGAAGCACCCTGCTGGTAGGAGCTTTCTCACTGAATAGATGGTATCCATCTGAAATTTTTTTGTATCAGATGGATCTGTTCAGAATATTTAAGTTTATGATCAGCCGAAATTTCCTGGATGGTTTTCTTACAAGGAATACATGTGAATAGCACCCCTGTTCCCCTCTCGGGGTACTGGAATGATCACCTTTTGTTGAAGAAAATTTTCGAGAAGGGTTGTCATTGCCACAGATTCCAGGTTTCTGGCTACCACCGTCGACGCCATTGCTGGTTTGAGGTTTATCAGTGTAGAATCCCACGCTTTCTTCAGCAATGAGTCGGCTCTTTTGTCCATGGAGTCTTTTAGGACCCCCATGTCCTCAAAAGCCAAGTCAATGTTTTGGGATACCTGCGAGAAGGCCGTATCAAGTTTGGGCCTCTTGTTCCAAACATGTGTGGCATCCTTATCAAAAAGGAAATCTTTTAAGGGATCTGGAGAAGAAGGGGGCCCTCTCTGGGTCCTTCCACTCCCTCTTGACCGCATCTGATAGGACTTCATGTACCGGGAAAACCTGGTGTTTTACCTCATCCATTCCCTGATACATCTTATCGTGCAGGGATAGCTGGGTTTTATCTTTCTTGATGTTTAGTGTGTTGTGGATGATTTTTAACAAATCATCCACCTCCTCCAAGGATAACTTGTAACAGGAGGTAGACTCCTGCTTCTCCTCTTCCTCTCCTCTTCCTACCTTTTTGGAGGTGGATGCTTGCGATTAGGACGGGGAACCCCCTCTGGGTTGATGCGTTACCGGACGCTGGTCCAAATAGGAGCGAAAGGATTGGAAAGTGTCCTCCAATTCTTTTCTAAAGGACGTGAGCATCTCACAATTGAGTAGAGGCCGCTTTTGCTGTCTCTTCTCTCACTAAACCTGCTATGCATGATTTGCACCAAGGTTTGGCCCAGGTATTTTTGAGTGAAGTTTTGCATGAAGCACATTTCTTTTTGGGGGGGAAGAAGCGTGCTTTAACTTTTACTTTTAGTCCGAAAAACACCAATACCAAAATGCACAAAGTAAAGTAACTATGATCTGGTCTACACACTAGTAAACCTACATCAAGATCAAACAGTGACATCACCCCACAATCCCACTGTAACAGAGCACTGTCTCCAGAGACCCTTTTGGAAGGAGTGCTGCAGGCTCTCTGCCTTCCCCCAGGGGAGAACAGTGAGGGAACATACATAGCCCCAGTAAACATTTAAGAGGCCTCTGCCTCTCCTACCTGGGTCTGGCTGGTGTCTGTGGCTCCTGCCACCACCACTGCTCCGTCTGTCTCCATCTTTGCAGAGCGCACAGCGGGCATCCAGCTCCTTTTATTTGAATTTTCCCGGCATTTTTGCCACTGCGGAACCGGAAATCACCAGCCGGAAGGTCTGCCCCCCCACCTTCTGCGTTCCAGCGCCTGGAACCGGAAGGCACGCGCACTGCCGGAAGTCCCGCACCGCCGGAAATTACGTTGCCCGCCATCCGGACCCAGAACGAACACCGGCTTCCAAGATGCCACCCCGCTCCCCATCTGCATAGCTGTTGCGGTCCTGAAAGGAACGGCCGTTCATCCGGTCAAATGAAGCAGGGCCTCCGCCGGCCGTTGTCCTCGCCAGACGATCAGGAGGACACCGGTGCAACCCCCCCCCCTCCCGTCAGGGGGGCACTGGGCTAACCTTAAAAGAACAGAAAACCGTACATGGTAAGCCCTAAACCCCCTCCACCTGGAGAGAGCGCGGCTCACCCCTAGTCCCCTGCAGCGCTTCCACCATGGCTGGAGGAAACACTACAACTGAGGCCATGGTGGAAGGAGGTGGACTTTTAAAGATTGACAGCAGTGTTTCCTGGGAAAAGGGTGGAGCTGCGCTCTCTCCAGGTGCTGTTCTGAAAGACGAAGGGAGAAAAATACCTTTTCATTTTCTTTCCACATTTTCCAAAAACTTGTGGAAAAAGATGACATTTTCAAAAGACTCATAATGCCTCATAGATTATATATTGGGGTGTTTGCTTTCCAAAATGGGTCAATTCTGTGGGTAATTCCACCGTCCTGGTGCTCCAGGACCTTCAAAAGTGTAATAGGTAGGAATGAAATTAGATGTGAAATGTATGCTCCTAGAACTCCTGATGGTGCTCCCTGCATGTTGGGCCTCTGCATGTGGCGAGGCTGTGAAAAAGTCTCACATATGTGGTATCGCCATACTCAGGAGGAGTAGCAGAATGTATTTTGGGGTGTAATTGGAAGTATGCTTATGCTGTGTGTGAGAAATAGCTTGTTATTATGACAATTTTGTGTAAAAAAAAATAAAATAATAATTTCTTCATTTTCTCAAGAATTGTTGAAAAAATGACAACTTCAAAAAAAACTCACCATGCCTCTTACTAAATATCTTGGACTGTCTACGTTCCAATAAGGGGTCATTTGGGGGGGTATTTGTACTGTCCTGAAATTTCAGGGCCTCGAGAAATGAGATAGGCTGTCAGTACACCAGGTGTGATCAATTTTTAATGATTTGCACCATAGCTTGTAGACTCTATAACTTTCACACAGACCAAATAATATACACCAATTTGGGTTATTTTAATAGAAATGTAGCAGTATAAATTTTGGCACAAATTTATGAACAAACATGATTGATTTGCAAAATTTTATATAAATTTAATATAATATTAATTTAAATATTTATATAAATATTCGCTCTTTTTTTACTTATATCGCAAAAAATAAAAAACCTAGTGGTGATTAAATACCACCAAAAGAAAGCTATATTTGTGTGAAAAAAATGATAAAAATTTTGTTTCGGTACAGTGTTGCATGACTGAGTAATTGTTATTCAAAATGTGAGAGCGCTGAAAGCTGAAAATTGGTCTGGGCAGGGAGGGGGTATAAGTGCCCTGTATTAAAGTGGTTAAGATTTATTGGGTGGACCTTTAGGCTTTGGCTGATGCAGCTTTTGGACACAAAATCTATGTCTTGGAATCCAGCACACAGGCCACCCTCTCCACTGTGGTCCTCTAATTGCTTGCTAAAGAACAGATACTTGCAGGAAGGAGTTATAAGGTGGTCCTCAGTTTGTTTTTGCCAGTGTCTAATCAGCTGAAGGTGCCTGCCTATAACCCACTTGTAAACTCAAACTAAAATTTGCCTTTGTCCTGTAATGTATTCCAAGAAATGGATCTTGCAGTTAAGTAAATATTGTCCATATTTCTTTCTTGTCCATTGAGGAGCACAAAAGGTTTTGATTCTGGAACATTCAAAAGCAGACTGAAGGGTGGGCAACATAACAAATAATCTCTAACAGACCCAAGAACACCACAGAGAACTGAGGACTGCCTGCAGCTCAAATAGCCACCTGAAGGACTTTGAAATCAAAGATGACATCATCCGAGACTGAAACACCCACCTGGTAGAACTTAGAGAACCTGTGAACAGGAGATCAGGTGGCAGCTTTACTAATCTAAGAAATGATTGGTGCCAAAAAGTGCTCACAGACCTAGTCGAGTGTGCCTTTGACAGGAAAGAGTGGAACTCAATCTTTGAAACCATAAGCTTGAATGATGGTCTAGCTGGGCCAGCTGAAGGTGGTGGAACAAGAAGCTGGAGCACCATTCCTTCCAGGATAACCAAAAGGGAATCAAGTCTTTCTAAAAGAAGCAGCTCAAACCACATTTAGATAATGTTGGGAAATTTCATTTTGATGAACTGGAATGAGGGACGGGTGAACAATGTCCTGGTTCAAGTGAAAGGCAGAAACTACCTAAATCTAGTCAAGGATGGATAAAAATCTGTCCGGTTCAGCAGGGAACTGATGAATTTTGATCAGGGTGGCCATCCCTATTCAACAGAAGTCTATCATACAAGTTGGAAAACCTTTCTGGATCAGCAGCTGTAGTCAATTGGCTGCAACTGCTGATCAGTGTATTCTGACAGCACCGAGTACCTGTCAGAAAAGAGGGATACAATGGTGCTTCCTGATACATGCAATCTAAATGTACATTGATGTATGTGCATTGGCATTTTTTTTTTTAATATATGTTACTTCACTATAGCAAACTCTCTTCTTGGGATTGATTATTTTACCTCATGCGGTATCAAACAACGCCAAAGTGGATCCCTGGGTGTTATAAGTGCTTGGTTTGACTTACGTGACCAAACTAGGAGTCAACAGTGTCTGTTGAGTGTGGGAGAAGTTGGGGGGGACATGGAGTGCAACTGGGCAGCATGTTTGAGGACACCACTATTCCATTGGTTGAATTCTGACACAAGTCACGGACTTTGCATTTGGGAATAACAAAAGCACTTGGACTTTCAAGCACTATTATGAATGTTGGACTGTTTTCATATATCGTTTCCTTTGTGTGTGTGTGTGTGGGGGGGGGGGGGGGTTCCTCCATTCACTTCCTTGGAGTAGATGTTTGTTTTTATTTGTTCAGCCTGCTGGTTGAATGAAAAACTATAGTGATACCTCGGTTTACAAATGCTTCTGCTCACGAACAACTGGGTTTGCGAACAGAAAAGTCCATAAATATTTGCTTCGGTATTCGAACTCCGCTTTGGTTCACGAACGAGCCACGGCCATTTTCCCTGCTCTTACACGTGGTTGCAACTTCCTATAGGTGGATCGCGGTCACAGAGAAGAGTACTGTGAGTGTACTGTAAGACACATACATTATTTTGTAGCTTTTTGGTGTGCTCTTTAGCATATACTGTACAGTACTGTACACATCCCTGTGCACACTTGCTGTACAGCTTTTTTGTGTGCTTTTTAGCACATACTGTACCGAACATCCAGTATTGCTCCAAAGAAAATTAAGAGCAAGCCTGGTGGTAAGAAGAAAGTGCGGAGCAGTAATGAAGATGACAAGAATGTGAAGAGTGGTAATGACGGTGACAAGAAAGTGCAGAGCAGAAATTCAGGTGACAAGAAAGTGCAGAGCGGTAATGCAGGTGGCAAGAAAGTGCAGAGCGGTAATGCAGGTGACAAGAAAGTGCAGAGCGGTAATGAAGGTGACAAGAAAGTGCAGAGGGGTAATGAAGGTGACCAGAATGTGCAGAGCGGTAATGAAGGTAACAAGAATGTGCAGAGCGGAAATGCAGGTGACAAGAATGTGCAGAGCGGTAATGAAGGTGACAAGAATGAGCAAGAGCGGTAATGAAGGTGACAAGAATGTGCAGAGCAAGCATGTTGGTAAAAAGAAAGTGCAGAGTGGTAATAAAGGGGACAAGAATGTGCAGAGCAGGAATTCTAAGAATAAGGTTGTGAAGAAAATAACCATTGAGCTGAAGAAGGAGATTATAGAAAAGCATGACCGTGGTATTCGTGTGACTGATCTGGCTTCGGAGTACAAGATGGCGAAGTTAACAATCTCAACTATTTTGAAGAACAAAGCTGCCATCAAAGGAGCTGATGTGGCAAAATGAGTAACGATGTTAACCAAGCAGAGGACACAAATGCTGGAAGAGGTGGAAAAACTTTTGTTAGTGTGGTTGAATGAGAAACAGCTGACAGGTGATAGCATTAGTGAAGCTATGATCCGTGAAAAGGCCAGGAAATTGCACAGTGATTTACTGCAAACAAACCCCTCTACACGTGCAGCAAGTGAAGAATTGAAAGCCAATAGAGGATGGTTTGAAAAAATCTGCAAGAGAAGTGGCATCTACAGTGTGAAAAGACATGGTGAGGCTTCCAGTTCTGACAAGGCCACTGCAGAAGCCTACAAGATAGAATTTGCGGAATTCATAAAGACAGAAGGATACATCGCTCAACAAGTGTTCAACTGTGATGAAACAGGGCTCTTGAAAAAAATGCTGAACAGAACCTATAGCACGCAGGAGGAAAAGGCACTGCCGGGGCAAAAGCCCATGAAGGTCAGACTGACCCTTTTGCTGTGTGCAAACATAAGCGCCAATCTGAAGATTAAGCCACTACTGGTGTACTATTCCCAGACCCCTCGTACATTCAGGGAACAGAATGTGAACAAGCCCAGGCTGCTTGTCATGTGGAGGGCCAATGCAAAAGCTTGCTTCACAAGGCAATTTTTCATTAAATGGCTGTATGAGGTGTTTGCAACCACTGTAAAAAAAAAAATCTTTCTGACAACCAACTGCCTGAAAGGTGCCTTCTTCTGATGGACAATGCCCCAGCACACCCTCCAGCCTTGGTGGATGATATGGATGCCGAGTATGACCTCATAAAGGTCAAGTTCCTCCCCCCCAACACGACACCTCTTCTGCAGCCCATGGACCACCAAGTGATCTGCAACTTCAAGAAGCTGTACACAAAAGAGCTCTTCACTAGGTGCTTTAATGTCACTGAAGAGACATCCTTGACTCTGAAAGAATTCTGGAAGAATCATTTCAATGTACCCCACTGCATTAACCTCATTGACAAAGCCTGGGAAGATGTCATTCACCGAACCTTAAACTCAGCCTGGAGGAAACTGTGGCCAGAATGTGTCACTAAACGTGACTTTGAAGGGTTTGTTGCAGAGGTAGTGGAGGAGATTGTGTCCATGGGCACAATCCTTGGTGGATGATATGGATGCCGAGTATGACCTCATAAAGGTCAAGTTCCTCCCCCCCAACATGACACCTCTTCTGCAGCCCATGGACCACCAAGTGATCTGCAACTTCAAGAAGCTGTACACAAAAGAGCTCTTCACTAGGTGCTTTAATGTCACTGAAGAGACATCCTTGACTCTGAAAGAATTCTGGAAGAATCATTTCAATGTACCCCACTGCATTAACCTCATTGACAAAGCCTGGGAAGATGTCATTCACCGAACCTTAAACTCAGCCTGGAGGAAACTGTGGCCAGAATGTGTCACTAAACGTGACTTTGAAGGGTTTGTTGCAGAGGTAGTGGAGGAGATTGTGTCCATGGGCACAATCCTTGGTGGATGATATGGATGCCGAGTATGACCTCATAAAGGTCAAGTTCCTCCCCCCCAACATGACACCTCTTCTGCAGCCCATGGACCACCAAGTGATCTGCAACTTCAAGAAGCTGTACACAAAAGAGCTCTTCACTAGGTGCTTTAATGTCACTGAAGAGACATCCTTGACTCTGAAAGAATTCTGGAAGAATCATTTCAATGTACCCCACTGCATTAACCTCATTGACAAAGCCTGGGAAGATGTCATTCACCGAACCTTAAACTCAGCCTGGAGGAAACTGTGGCCAGAATGTGTCACTAAACGTGACTTTGAAGGGTTTGTTGCAGAGGTAGTGGAGGAGATTGTGTCCATGGGCAAGAGTATGGATCTGAACATCGATGGTGCAGACGTAGAGGAGCTTGTTGAGGAACATAAGGAGGAGCTGACTACGAAAGAACTTTCTGAACTCCATGGTGAGCAGCAGAAGGAGCATTCCACTGAGGAAGAGGAAGACAGGGAGGAGGTTAGCAGGGATGCCATAAAATCCATCACAGAAAAATGTAATGAGTGCCATGATTATTCTGAGAAGCACCACCCCAACATAACTGTAACAAATAGTGTTAAATCTGATGAATGATAACGTGGTCTCTCATTTCCGGAGGGTTATGCAGCGCAGGAAAAGACAAATGACATTGGACAGATTTTTAAGCAAAACAGCCTGCGGCTAAGAGTCAAAGAAGAGAGGAAACCCCTGAAGATCTCCCCAATGTCCTTATGGTGGGGGACTATCCCTCCAAACAATAACTGCCTCCCACCCGCCTTCCTCCATGCCAGAAGTCATCTCAAGCAAGGTTAGTATTTTCTCTCTTCATACTGTAATGTACTGTACTTTGTTTCATATTTTTGTGGTTCAAAAACAAAAAAAAAGTTCAGAATGGATTAACCAGATTTACATTGAACCCTATGGCAAAATTTGCCTCGGTTCGCAACCAATTCGGTTTGAGACCAGAGTCGTTTCAGGAATTAAGTTTGTGAACCAAGGTATCACTGTACCTGTCTATGGCCAGCTCGAAGTCTCTCTGATGTCAGAATACAATAGCTCAGCAGTGAGCATTCCCCTACCCACATTGAGTATGTGGAGGGGGAAATCGAGTCAGTTTTTTTCCATTCAATCCAATGGTTGAATGAAAAAAAACACAACCTTTAAGGCAGCTCATAGATGAGTCTATGTTGATAATTTTTTTTTCCTTCTAAATTTTAGCTTCCCTATGTACCAATATACCATTAATGCTCCTCTGTTGAAGAAAAAAAAAATCTTTATCTGTCTTTTAGGACAGGCCTTTCCTCAGCCTCCTATAGAAAATCGCTCTATTACATGTTCTGAGTTTGGTATTTAGGACGGAAAAACCAGTAGGGATTGGAATCAGCCAATCTCACAACTGTCTTCTTTCGAACAGGCATGCTGGAAAACGAGCAGCTGATCAGTGAGGGGGGAGAGCTAGGGGTTAACTGTGTTCCCTGGGCGTGTTCTTACTGTGGGGGGGCTTGGCTATAGGGCTTTATAGGAGATCTAACTGATCCCAGTGACAGGGATTAGTAGATCTCCTATGCCTGCACTGACAGGGCTGTAAACACGGCGGTTCCCCGCTCTTTGGCTGTGGCCGCTCATCGTGGCTCGTCGGCGGACATCGGGTCCGCCCGAGCCACGGGCACACTCCTCCGGAGTGCGGCGGGCGTGCGTCCCCTAGCGGCCATCCACAGATCGCAGCCTTTTTACGGCGATTTGCGGTAGCCGTCCACACTGCCGCAGTAAATATACTGCGCGCGGTGTGGAACCGGTTAAGCACCTGTATCGATCCAACGTGGTGCTCATCTGTAGGTCTTCTCTCCCCTCTCCCTGCTCTCACAGGCTTGGGCTTGAGCAGCAGGAGGCTCCTGCTGCTGTCGGTCAAATTCAGTGAGCGGAGGTGGGGTAAGCCCACACTGTGTGTCAATAGACATACACAGTCCGGCTCAGAAGTGGTCCCATGCGTGTGCCACCATAGGAAGCAGCTTCCTATGCTGGCATACAGAGAAGAGGAGGAGCCAAGTGTGCTGGCTGGGGACCCCAGAAGAGGAGTTTCGGGCCGCTCTGTGCTAGGGTAAGTGTAACATTTTTTAGTTTACTAAAAAAAAAAAAAACTAACCTTACAATCGCATTAAAGCCTCTGTTCACAAAGCCATAAAAGTATTTTCAATTAATACTCAATATAAAATACAGGCTTCTGCAAGATAGCCCACGATAACAGAGTGAGTAGGCAAGAGAAGTATTTTAACTGTTTATATTTTTGGAATTACTTCACAAAGACTTTGTTAATCCCTTAATGCAAAGTGCAGAAAGCTTTAGCTCTTTGGAAAAAAAGAGATTCTTGGCAGAACTCCCCCAAGTCCACAAAAGCTGTAAACTATCCCTGGTACAGGAAAGCTATCTCCAAATGTACCAACTTCATTTGGAACCTTTGGGTATAACCAAAGGCCATGAGTGCCTTGAGGTCCAGAATGGGACAAACAGATTTATCTTGCTTTGGTATGGTAATCAGGTTCAACTTAAAGCTCCCAAAACATTCCCCAAGGAGTGGAAACAGCCACTCCCTGAGTGACAAGCTTCTGTATTGCGTCAGAAAAGTTGCAAAGTTCAAATTGAGCAAATATCAACATGTTTCCCTCTATCCTGTTGGACATGTATGGGGGGCAGACCTTCATGCTGAAGAAGGATTTTCAGTCAACTTGGCATTTTTAGCCCTGGAATGACGCTTTTACTTTGTTGCTTAGGAGTGCTTTGAATGCCCCTCTCCAAGGCTCTGCCTAGCGGCAACTGATCCGGGTGCTGTGATCATACAGTCTCAGTGGCATTGATGTAACTAGGTAGAGAAGGGTTTCTACATGTGAAGAACCAGTCTTCCAGTCATTTTAGAAACACAGGCTAGAAACCTGCTCTTAGTAGAGAAAGGTCTTCCATCATCTAAGGATTCTAGGGGGAAAAAAATATCTAATAATTGCTGGGAGCCGGAGGGGGTTATATGGGCTGTCCTAACAACATGGTTTGCTAGTGTCCTCACCTACAGATAACAGCATATAACTCATGGTCAAGATTTAAAGGAAATTGTGTCCTGGGCTGTACAACAGAAAGAGATACTTTTGTGAATGTAAGTTTCCAAAGATATCTGCACAGTAATGTTTATAGTAAAGATTTAGTGTCATACAGCTAAACACAGACAGATGGTTTGTCTGCTCTCCACTGTTTCAGGGATTGTTACAGTATATTTCCACTTTTATTTTTCCAGGGATTCAACAAGTTCTCCCTCACAGGAGTAAATCCACCACAAACTGCTTTGACAGCATTCTGGCCCAGCTCATTGCTCAGTCTGTTACAGACTGATTATACACATCTATCTATGCACTGCCACACTTCAAACATGAAGTCCTATTCTAGGCAGTTAAAGCCCTGGCATGTGGTCTTGGTCAGGGAGCCCAGTCCACCCTTAATTTTCTAGATTAGGTTCTAGAGGGCAGAATGATTTGATTTGAGTTTCTGTCAAAACCAGAGCACCAATCTCATCTGAAGCCTATTTTACTACAACCTTAGCAGCAGATATACAGTATCCCATCCCAAACCAATCCTGGGGCTGTCTGCCACATAAGCCTCACCCTCAGTTTAAACCTGGGGCTCATAGTACTAGATTCTACCATGAAGGGGCATTGAGAGAGCATCCACTTCTTTATCTGTGTAAACTATTTTTTTTTATAAAGATATGTAAAATAAAAAAATTGGCGTGTTTGTGAAATAAAATTTTATTTATGATTATGACTTGCAGGAAAAAGCAGTCACAACTCTTCAGTTATTTTTGAATTTTCAATCTATACTTGTCTAGCTGTTCAGTTTATAGTTTTAGGGCGGCAGGCAAAAAAAGGGTAACTGACGTGTTGTTTACATTTAATCCTGGTGAAGAAGGAAGAACTATGGACATCTTTTTACTATGGACGGTCAATATATATATGTACATACCAAAACAATAAGAAATCCCCTGAGGGTTCCTTATAGACAAGTAGAGTTTATTAATAAACAACATGGAAAAATAAAGTGTGTTTTTCAATATGTATAAATTGGCAGTACATCTAATGTAGGTCATACTACATCTAAGAGTGGATACACTATGTCACATCGAGGGATGTGATTATATTCTCGCAATCTTTGGAGTTATTGGTATCCCCCATATTGAGGTGATTTTGAAAATCTTTTTCAAAAATATTACTTAAAAGTTTACCCTTTTTTTTGCCACCCTATGAACAGATCATTTAAGTATCAGCATATAGCCTCAAAGCGATAGAACAATAAACAGAATGTTTCTGGCATTTTTAGAAAGAGCCATTTAAGAAGTTTAACCAAAACTTTATTTTATAGAGAACAGGTTATTAATGCTGTGTCCCTGCTGGAAGGGATTCACCTTACTTCTTGGCCTGATTGTTCCAAAGGTTTCCAAGAACAAAGAACTCTACAATAGGTTCACCAACAACAATAAAAAAATATATATATTTTTAACATAGTAGGTTAGAACTCCTGTCAGTCTTTTAAGGTGGTGTCCCAGTTAAGATTCCCCTCACTTTCTTTTCCAGCTACACTGGTCACCGGAGGACCCAAGTAGAGACCTGGGTATCTATGAAGATCTGACAGAAGTTCTAATTCTTACCCAGTCTCTCCAAAACTAAAAAGAGTAAAATTGACCTTAGTTCCACTTTAACTGTGTACTACTGAGATATGAGGTAGTTCATGAATTGTTTCAGCAAGGTAATTGCGGTACTTGTATGAGGTCTCCATAGCTTTATTTAAAGCAGGCTCAATCCTTCTTTGGCAATGCTGCAATTCAGACTGTTGAATAAAGGTTAAACATTAGCCATTTATTAATCTCTTCGTAACAGAGCTTCGAGCAACTATCACTTAAAGAGCAAATATAACTAAAACGTATGAGTTGAGTATGTAATTGCTAGTATTTTTAAGGCATAACAAGTTATTAGTGACAGAATTTAACCACCTCAATACTGGGTACTTTCACTCCCTTCCTGCCCAGGCCAATTTTTAGCTTTCAGTGCTGTCGCACTTTGAATGACAATTGCGCGGTCATGCAAACCTTTACGCAAATTAATTTTTTTTATCATTTTAATCCCACAAATAGAGCTTTCTTTTAGTGGTATTTAATCACCACTGGGTTTCTTATTTTTTGCTAAAGAAACGAAAAAAAAAGACAGAAAATTTTGAAAAAAAAGAGTTTCTTAGTTTCTGTCAGAAAATTTTGTAAATAAGTAATTTTTCTTCTTCATTGGTGTGCGCTGATGAGGCTGCACTGATGGGTACTGATAGGCTGCACTTATTGGCACTAATGAAACAGCACTGATGAGGCAGCACTGAAGTGCACTGATGAGGAGGCACGAATATGCAGCACTTATAGGTGACACTTATGGGCAAAGATAGGTGGCAGAGATGAGCTGCACTAATGGGCAGGCACTGAAAGGCAGCACTGATTGGCATCACTGATGGGCACAGATTCTCCTCACTGTGTGTTTATGGTAATGTTTGACCATTCTTTCAGAAACGCATTTGTGAGGTCATGCGGATGAAAAGGCCTAGCTCGCAGTCTCCGCTCTAATTCATCCCAAACATGTTCTATCGGATTGAGGTCAGGACTGTGCAGGAAAGTCAAGTTCCTCCACCCCAAACTTGCTCATCCATGTCTTTATGGACTTTGCTTTGTGCACTGGTTCAAATCATTAGGTGGAGGGGGGATTATGGTGTGGGCTTGTTTTTCAGGGGTTGGGCTTCCAGTGAAGGGAACTTTTAAGGTGTCAGCATACCAAGACATTTTGAACAACTTTGTGATAATAGTTTGGGGATGGCCCTTTCCTGTTCCAACATTACTGCGCACTAGTGCACAAAGCAAGGTCCATAAAAACATGAATGAGCACGTTTTGGACGGAGGAACTTGACTGGCCTGCACAGAGTGCTGACCTCAACCCATTGAAACGCCTTTGTGATAAATTACAGCAGAGACTACGAGTCAGGCCTTCTTGTCCACATCAGTGCCTGACCTCACAAAATCAAATTTGAAAATGTGAAAAGAATGGTCAAACATTTCTATAGACACACTCCTAAACCTTGTGGACAGCCTTCCCAGAAGAGCTGAAGCTGCAATAGCTGCAAAGGGTGGGCCAACTCAATACTAAACCCTGCGAACTAAGACTGGGATGCCATTAAAGTTCACGTGCGCGTAAAGGCAGGCGGTCCAATACTTTTGGTAATATAGTGTATTTATTTTATTTTTTTTATTGTTTAACTAGGTGGACTTATGTCTTTTTTCAAACTATATAATTATGAACTAATAGAGAAAATAATTTTACTGGGAGTACAAAAAAATGTTTTATTTTTTTCTCAGAATTAATTGTGGAGGACACAGGACTCTATTTTTCCAATAAATAAAACATCCAAAAGCAGCCCTAAAATAAGGGATGAGCCAACAACAAAAAATAAATAAATAAAAAAGCATCTCTGATGCCAAGACATCTTTAAACTTTTGTCTGATTTTGTGTGTTTAAACCACACTGCCGCCTGCAGGACCTACATCTAAAGTTTTTATTTTTGGAGGAGAGGGTACTTTGGGACTCCCACGGGTGTGTGTGTGCTTAGAGGTCACCTTTTTGGCTTTTGGGTGTTCCCTTTCTCCCCCCTCAATTTTTCCCTCCCCCTTGACCCTATTCACCCCTTGACCCCCCCCCCCCCCCCTTTCCTTCCTTCCTTTCCCATTAGCTTCCCTACCCTCTGTTTCCCTGCTCTTGTCTATGAGGGAGATTGCAATATAAATTGTGAAATTGAAAGTCTCTTATAATGCAATTACTTATAATCTGTCGTTCTATTTACATGGCACTTATAGAAAGTCTATACTGATAGCTCCTGATGAAGAGGCTTTTGTCTGAGAAACGCATTAAGCTGTAAAGACTACTATACGCATAATTACTGCAGTATTGCGATCGATTGGTTTTATGTATCTGTATTTTATTGTAGTTTACTGCAATATGAATTGAAGATTGAATATTGTTCAGTTTTACATTTTGAATAAATGCTATATTTTATAAAAAACATGCTGTGCCTTAAAAGCCCCAGGCCTACACTATAAGTATAGTCTCGATATACAAAGCTTTCATCTGCTTATCCATGCAAAGAAATCTGGCAAACGTGTGGACCGATGAAAAGGTTGAGCAGCTTTACAATCCTGGGAAAGGTTTGTGCCAGAGTGCTTTAGTGAATAAGCCTGAGAAATTATTTGGCAATCCATCTGGAGATGTTTGCTTGAGAGATCAGACTCCATCCACAGGGACCATTTACAAACACAGTGCCCAATTTCCAAAATAAACTTGTAGCAAATAGACTGACAGCCCTTTCCACATCAAGTGCATGTAAGAAAATCTACTTTATATGAAACTGTGATGGAAAAAAGGAAGGGTGCACAATTCCTCACTGAGGTGGAAGGAGAGCACAACCATACACAGGAAGGAAGGCCTGGGTTTGAAATCAACCTTGTCCTTGGTAAGGAAAATAGGATTTTTGTACTTACTGTAAAATACTTTCCTCAGAGTCCATTGAGAAACACAGTAAGTATAGAAGGATTGGACACTGACAAACAAAACGAACTATAGGAAGGCCCTGAGTATAGCACCTCTTACAACAGTTTCCATTCTGTAGCAAAGCAGTATAAAGAGCATGATTATAATAGGGCCTGTGTCCCTCAAAAGACTTTGAGAAAATGATTTTACAGTGAGTACAAAAATAATATTTTCTCTCTCATCCATTGAGGGACAAAGAAAGTATGAAAGCTTTTGGACATCCAAAAGTAGTCCAACTGAGGGGGGTCGGCAACACAGCCAAAAAAAAAAAAAAACACCTGAAGCTGGCCTCACATGAAGCAGATTTGTTGACCTGGTAGAACTTAGAAAATGTGTCCACAGAAGACCAGAGGCCCTTACAAACCTGGGAAACAGAGGTCTGCTGCCAAAATACCCCTAAAGCCTTCACAGCCCCGGTGGAGAGAGCCTTACCTGGAAAGGTAGAAAACCAATCCTTGAGACCATAAGCTTTGAATGGTCTGCCTAAGCCACCTAGAAATGTAGGAACCCATCCTGGGTCCATCCAGTATGACAAGGAATCTGTGTCTCTGAAAGATGATGTGGATAACTCACACAGCACAAATCACATCCAGACAATTAAGGCTCCATGCACACTGGACGCTCTCTGGGCGTCGGGCAGGAGACGTTGCTTAGAAAACGTTCTTTTGCAGCGTTTTGTAAGCAGCGTTTATCGGCGTCAGCGTTTTTTTTTTTTTACTTTATTAGCTTCCATTGACTACAAAAAACGCCTGATGCCAATAAACGGCTGTTTACCGGCATTTATGAACGTTCATCGGCATCTAGCGTTTTTTGTGGTCAGAAGAACGACTTCTGAACGCCAATTCATGGCGTTCAGATAACAGCCCAAAAACGCCACTGCTGTTAAATGACAATTAACGTCCATGTGTGCATGGACACATAGGATAACATAAAGTGGCGTTTTTGGGCTGTTAAAAAAAACGCCCAAACGACCAAAAATGGTCGTTTATCAGATAAATTGTGTATGAAGCCTTAGGGAGATATTCAGGTGAACTGGAGCTTATGTCGCAATTCATCTCCAAAACTCACCTGTGTTATGGTTGGCAGTTGTTTATATTGCAGATGAATCTCTGCAGGATCAGTTTCTTTTACACCTGGATTTGGTGCTTGATTCATGTTAATCTGTACAACCCACTCAGAATTCTCCAAAAATGAGCCATAGGTATTTTCCAGTCTGTGTGTTTAGATGTTCTCACACTCCCCCTGCTGGTTTTTAATGAAAAGTGCTTTGGGCACTTCCTCTGAGGAGAGCCATTTAAACCTGCCCAGTGTATTTGGGAGGCACAACAGCAAAACCCATTATCCCTGTGAGAAGCTTTACCATGTCAGCAAAACACTCTCTCCTGGGTCAATTCAGGGACCACCTGAATGCCCTCCTTCTCAAGAACGTCTCCCTGGTAAAGAAATGCCAAAACATCATGTTCATTCCACCCAAAATTTCTGGACACGAATAAACATACTCAAGGTCTTGAGGTCCAACATGGGGTGATTGTCTCCTTGGGGTTTGGAAACAATGAAAACGGGAGTAAAATCCATAAGAATGTTCTGCAGCAGGGACTAGAGCAGGGGAAGGCAATCTTAAAGAGGTGGAGATCTACCTGAACAACTACTGCGTCGCAATCACATGCATTGTGTTGAGGAGGCACCACTCTGGAGACTGCTAGCTGGGATAAGAGGTGGAGTGTAGTTGGCATCACCTGCATGGGATAGGGGCCAGCACTACAGAGGAGGCATCACCTTATGCAGCACTTGCTC